>CP092087.1:37135286-37145286 GCA_029203775.1 Neoneuromus ignobilis
ATGTTTTAACTCAATTTTGAGCCAATATTTGCAACATTACTCTCAAATATTCTAAAATAATCAGTATATATTCTGGAATATCAATATATATGTTTCCATAGATAAGTATATTTTTTAAAAAAGTTCTAAATATATTATTATTATTATTATCTCTTGTCTTAATTATTGTGTACTGAATTAAAACAAGTTTCTTCTCAGATATAAACACATATTTTTCAATCAGTAATTGTAATTTAATCAATATAAATGAAAAGAATTTAATTAAACTAAAAAATTTTAATGCAACTTAAATTAAATATATGACAAAATTGAAATGTTTTTAAACAAATTACAACATTACTATATTATTACAAAAGTGTAGAAGGATAATTTTGTTGAAAATAAAGCAAATAAAACGTTTAACTGATAGTATTAAAGAAGTTAAAAATATGCATTTATGGAGCTGGATAGATTTTTAGATCACTTAAAATTAATTAAATTTTCGTTTCAAAATTAATAATTTCCAAAGTTGTATTAAACAATTATTTGTATTATTTGAAAAATTAATGTGAATTTTATTATAAAGAAATAAAAATTAAATTTTGTTAAAAAAATAGACTTAGAATGTTTTTTATATATTTTAAATTTTTTAAAGCAAGAATTATTGTGATTAACGAACATAATAACTTGAAAATTTTATCATTTCAATATATAATCAATTTAACAATACATATCTAGTAATGTGATTTTTTTTTAAAAAAAGTAAATTTGAATAAAATGAAATTTACTTATCTGATTCGGCTAATGATCTATTATTGTAATATATCATATTTTAATAGCAATTCTGTTCAGTGTCAGAAAGAACAATAAATATACAAGTACACTAACATAAATTACTAAATTTTAAAAATATCGTACATTATAAAGAATATATATATATATATATATATATATATATATATATATATATATATATATATATTATTATTATTATTTTATTAAATATATATATATATATATATATATATATATATATATATTATTTTTTAAAATAATCACAATTTTTCATTGGATAAAAACTAATCTTGTAATTTGAAAAAATATTTATTTTTGGTCAATCGATATTTATTATTAAATATTAGTTTTGTATACGATATTAATCAATAAAAGAAACACTAAAATAATCCAGAATCCATCCACATGTTCTACAACCTCATCCCTTTCATATGTTCGCCCTTAGTTGATCACAAACATGTCATGATGACACAATGAGGTCGTTTTTCTGTTGTACACCACACACTTCACGAACAATATGGTCAACGTCATCATAATAATAATAATAATCATATTGAAAACTATACAGATATACGTACTACTATTTCATTCAATGAATGTTATAAAGATTTAAGTATAACTCCTGCTGATGTCGAAAAGTTATTGCATAGTTTATATCTGCAGAACATATAGTCAATTTGTTTCTGATTTGTGGGAAACGTTACAACTTCAATCTCAAGAGCCACTCTTGATAATATTGTATTTTTTTCACACGGTGTTATTTTTTGTATTTGTATATTATATTTTTATTGTTTATTTTTTATTTATAATAATTCGTATCAGTTTATACATCATATTTTAGTTTCTTTAAATTTTCACTTACTTTTTTTAAAAAAAATAACATGAAGAAAGAATACGACTTTTAAAAAAAATCATACTCCTTTTCAATAAAATTATATTACTCAGTTACAACAATAATATATTATACTTCTTTTTTAACATTATTAATAAAAAAATACTGAATTTTAATTTTACCCATTTTCAATTTTTTCAATATCTTAATTTTTGATGATAAAATTAAAAATATTTTATTGAAGTAATAAGTTCTATATAATTCTAAAAACTTAAAATACGATTTTATTAAAATCATATTTAAAATATTAATTAAAATATAAGGCATTTTTTAAACTTACTATGCCTTTTTCATTAGTTTTTAATGTACAATGTATGTGATAAATTAAAAAATTAATATTTTTTTTAAAAATTTTTATATAAAAATGCATTTTACAAATATGTAATTAGATGACAAAAATAAATAAATATTGATGCATTATATTTTACATATGAATAATCTGTTATTTTTATTAATATATGTATTAATTGATTGTGCTTGCTAATTAATTGCGATTGTGTCATTGAAATTTAATAATATGAATAGTTGCATATATGAACGCGTATTGATTCATATTTTATTCACATAAATTAATTATTTGATAAATCAGATAAAATTATTTGATAAAATTTTCTAAATAACAAAAAAAGACGCAAACTCATTATATTAATACTTTTATCACTCAATTCCGGTTGTCATAAAATTATATTTTCATCAGTTGATTAAATTGAAATTTGAAGATATTTTATCTTAATTGCTATTAAATGCATTTAGTTTATTATGATAAATATGTGATTTAATATATTCATTTATAAAATATCAATAAAATTTTCTATTAGATCAAATATTATAAATATGTAAATTATAATAAAATCTTGATTATTTTATCATTCATACAAATATTATAATAGATTTTAGAAATTTATAGTAAAACCTATTTTCTATAAAATATTATATTTTAGTCAAATGTCTTTATGATTAGATAAACTATTATTTTTAATATAATTAATGTAGAAAAATTTTAGTTATTATTTTATATATATATATATATATATATATATATATATATATATATATATATATATATATATATATATAGTTGGCAGATATCCCTTCCGCCTTCTGGTCTTTTGAATTTCGCAGCTATGTACAAAAAAAAAAAAAAAAAAGCGGTCATATATATATATATATATATATATATATATATATATATATATTATAATAATAATTAAAAAAATAAAAATATCTACATTAAAAAAATAATTGTAATGAAATTAATATTCACTTTGACTATTTTAAAATTTTCAAAAAAAGTATATTAAAAAGAATAAAAATCAATGCGTACCCCTATACGCAATGTATACATTGAAATATTATTCATATCTATAATTTTAAATCTTTAAAACGTGTCAATTATGAATTATATGATGTTAGGTGCGGGTTTGCACTATAACAAGCCAATAAGCAACCCAATAAACAAGTGTTCGTATTAACACTCAACATTGTATAATCATTGTATAAAGTTGTTTGAGTGGAAAATCGTATGGTGGCATATTTGTATACTTATTTTATATACTAAGTTAACATACAGATCTTTGATATGTACTCGATTCTTTATAATGACAATTTATAAAGCAGATTATGATTTTGTTCAGTGAATTGTTAATAGCTTATTATTAATGAATAATGAAAAATTGTTGCCATCTAAGATAAAATTTGATCATTAAGATTCATTATTAGTCCCATTTGGGCTACCATTTATATATATATATATATATATATATATATATATATGTAAGTATTTATAGGGTGACTCAAAATACACTAAAAGGTTTAGACATACATTTACCTATTTACTATCATTTATTATTCTTTACTATCCTTCAATCTTATTTAGGCTACCTATATATATATATATATATATATATATATATATATATATATATATATATATATATATGCAGCCCCTTGCATATGTGCAATGTGTGCAAAGCACACGGGCGGCCGAGCTTTAAGGCCTAACACCACTGTAATCGCGAAAAAAAAGCGTTTTTTTGGGAATTTTTTTTGAATGGAAAGGAAAGTTGGAAAGAAAAAATATTTTGATACGTTATTGATCTAACATTATACTATATTGACTAAAAATATAAAGTAAAAAAAAATACAAAATGGCTGATTTAGAGCCAATAATTCGAGGCTCCTTTCATCAGAAGCGCTCCGCGGCACGCAGCATAATTGTCGCACACTTGAACTTGGAACAAAAAAAAAAAATTCCACTTATTCTTGATGTCAATAGCTAATGAATCACGTAGGGGATTTTGAAAATATTGATTTTTGTAAATTTGGCAGCGAATTGAAAAAAAATTTCAATTTTCATAAAAAAGGCACGTTTTTGTTTATAAAAATTGTTTAAATCAATTTATTAAAAATCCCGTACGTGATTCACTGCGAAATATAATAATAAAATCATGATTAAAATTTCAAATTGATTGGAAAAAAACTGTTTAAGTTATGCTGCGTGCCCGTTGAGAAAAAGTCGTTTCGAGAAAAATCAATTTAAAGTTTCGATCGCCCGTTTCGGAGCGGCCGAAGACGGCAGGTATAAGTCCCGAAATTTCAAAAGAAATTTTTTTTCCAGAATGAAACCTTTTGTATTATATTCTAAAAGGTTCAAAGTATATTTTAAGCCAATAAAAAAAAATTGATTTTTTGAAATTTCTACAGTGGTGTTAGGCCTTAAGAGCGGCCGATTCCAAGAAAAACGCTTGGTTACCTTTAATTTTTAGATATGTGAAACAACACATTCTTTAAATTTGTCTAGCCACATCAGCCCTTATATAATATTTTGACCTGTTTGGTTTTACTTGATTATAACGTTTAACTACATATTACTGAGAGACCATTTTCGAATACAAACAAATTGCATTTCTAACACATTTCTCTGAAAATTTCGATTATTCTTTCCCTTGAAATTAATAAATATCATTCAATAATTTGCCATGGAAGAAGTGCAATTTAGAAATGGGGGTGGCCAAAATATTTTCGCATACGAGCGGCCGATCTCCTTGGGGCGGGCCTGTATATATATATATATATATATATATATATATATATATATATATATAGAGAGAGAGAGAGAGAGAGAGAATAACAGAAATAGGAAGTAGGATAATGGCAACTCTTATTTGTTTAATATAAAGTTTTAAACAATCACTTTTATTAGAGTCACATATGTTTTTACATGGAAATAATAATATATTTTATTCGTATTAAAATAATGAGTCCAATTTATTTTTACAATTTTTAAATATGTTAAAAATTTGTACATATACATAAATATAGTTGTTACAAAAAAGTGTAAATTATGTATTTAAATAAATTCGATATTTGAAGTTTTAGTTATTCAAATTTAAATTACTAAAGTCATATAAAATTTGTATAATAAATTATATTTTTTCCAACATTTTTTTTGATTTAGGAAAATAATATGAGATGTTGTGAGTACTAAAAAAAAATATGTATAGCTCAATTGAGAAAGAAAGAAAAAACTTATAAATAACATTTTGAATTCTTTTACATTAAAAAAAATATTAAGAGTATTATATTATTTTAAATTCAAATATGTCTAAACCTAATTATGAATATAAATTAATTTATAAAATTAGTATAAACTTTATGAACATAAAAGTAGGTTATAAAAGATACGTTTCAGTAATCGTTTTCTTCTCATCAATCTAAAGGATCATTAGAAGTGACCTTACTAATTCCACCTGATAACGCTCTGTTATTTCAACCCTCGGCCATATAAAAACGGTCGCAAAGAAAATAAGATAAAGAGGTGGCAATTATATGTACGATAAAAGCTTCCGTAAGTAGTTCATTCGAACAATTTGTAACTATCAACCAGAGTATTATTGACTGATAAGAAAATGAAAGTTCTTGTTAACTTTTTTCAATGATTTGGGTACGTTTTCTTTGTGCGTGTCTTTCGACATTTACTTTTTACGTTTATACTGATACATTGATTATATATATATATATATATATATATATATATATATATAGAGAGAGAGAGAGAGAGAGAGAGAGAGAGAGAGGAGGGAGGGATAGATATAAGTATAGAATTAATAACTATCAAAAATATTCAAAACGATATTAATGTATAATATAAAATTAAAATGTGCAAAATTATATGAAATATTGAATAATGCGTTTATTTAATTCACAAAATATATTTTAAATATAAAAAAATCACTTAATTTTTTTAAACACAAAAGAAAACTTTTAAATTAAAATAATGTACCAACAAATTTAATGCATAAATAAATATCACAGTACATACAAATATATATATATATATATATATATATATATATATATATATATATATATATAAAGTTTATATATACATATAAATGTATGTATGTTTGTTTAACAAAAAGTTATTTACTGGAATAATTACAACGTAACAAAAGTATATGAATAATAATGATCTTGTGAAGATAAATTTTTAAACTTCAGTTCCATTTTATTTGTACGATAGACTTGAAAACGTCCGTTAGAGAAGTGAGAAACTTATCAGATCCTGACGAAATATTCTCTAATTGCCACCATATTTTCTTTGCAATAAATACAGATAATAATCTGTATATACTACGTTACTAGAAATATAAATGCTGCATTACTTGCACTAAATTACTCTCAGCAGGATATTTCACAGCTGAGATATCTAAAGTTAAATTCTGATTTATTTCTGATTATAAATTTTTTAAAGATTATATTGTATATTTAATAGAAAAATAATAAATAATTACATCTAAAAAGTAATAAAAAAATATATCTATAAATATAAATATAAATATCTATAAAAAATATATCTGGAATCCATAAATACGAATTGAATACAAATTAATTTTTATATTTAATTCAGTAAAATAACACACACTCATACGAATAATATATTATACATTTATTTGTATAGTAACAAATTTAAAATTAATTTAACTTAAGTTTTATAAATTAAAAGAAAAAATAAATATTTTGTTTTTGTATTTATTAAAATATAATTAATAAACACTTCCCAATAAAAAACGCATCAATATATTTTTGTTGAATTTTTACAGAAATATCAAAAATTCAATGTAATTATTATTATTAAATGTTGAAGTATATTGTTTATCTTGTGTTAAGAAACATAAATCTTATGTGAAATTATCTTAAAAAAACACGTTTAAATGAAATTAATATTATTTACCATTTTAGTAGATTTTATTCTTTCAGTTTAACTAATCAGATTCAAGTAATCCGAGTTTTTAAATTTGCTTCTTTTTTCAATTAGTCGTTTCATTTAATTTAAAAATGTGTTATATAAGTCATGATCAAGTTATGGAAATGATAATTCTGATTAAAGAAGGAATTGTGCAATACAAAATCGTTGAAAGTTTTTCAATAAGTCAAAGTGGTATTTGTAAAATCTGGAAATGATATCTGAAAATAGGGTAAAATATTTATAGATAGCGGTATAATAGAAAATGGGAAAATATTCCAAAATAGGTTTAACTACTTCAGTTAATTGTAGTAAGATACCGTAACAAATTGTCCCAATGTCTTCAAAATGAATTATTACATTTAATCGGAACTTCTGTCAAAAATCAAATAATTCACAAGATTCATAAAATTAAAATGTCACATACCAGTAATATGTTTCCACTTAATGCTATACATCCCAAGTATTACATATAGTTCATATCTAAATATTATTAAACATGTCTGAGATATACTCAGAAAATGAATTAAAGCTTTACCTATTCAACTGAAAGACAAGAAATCTTTTATAATTCTTAAAAAGAATCCGAGGAAGAGCATAGCTAAAATGAGATTTAATCTCTGATATGCAGTATGAAAAGAAAATGCAAAGAATGTATACATGTAAGAGATGAAAACATGTCATACTTCATGCTAAACCTTCACTAAGTTAATCAATTCAAATTTAGAAAATAATGAGTTATTAAAATTATTTTTTTGTTTCAATTTGATAATAACTTTATTCGATCTAGTTTTTCTAAAGATAAGAGATAGAGATAATAATTATCTAGATGACATTAATAATTTATTCGTACAAACTTAAAAGATTTCTATGATTTTAATAACTTAATAACAATTTTTTTTGGTAATTTAATAATAAATTTATGTAATCATTGTCAAATAAAAAATCTATTTTAAATTAAAATCTGTTTACGATTTTTTGAAAGAATCCTAACCACTTTCTATGCGGTGAATACTTTTCTTTGCCATTATGTATATATATATATATATATATATATATATATATATGCACGTGTGTTTGTATATAAGAAAGGTAGAAAAATAAATGAATATACCATACCAAATTTCTTCATTCATTTAAAATTTTCAAATAAATCAATGCCGTTTAAAAGAAATGTTCTCAAATTTACACTGACAGCAACCGTTAAAACACCTGAAATATTTTTTTCACAATAAAAAGAAACAAACGTGCAACGGTTCTTACAGTTTTGATAACATCTTTAAAAAAACTTAGAAAGGGTTGTGGACGGTCTGGGTCCTTTGTGACACCTTTATTACGTAATCTTGTGCTAAAGATCGCAACATAACCTATTCCAGTAAAAACATTATGAACATATTGTAAATCACTTCTATTTTGTATTTAAAGTTATGTTTAAAAACAGAAAATTACACATACATATACATTATATATATATATATATATATATATATATATGTATATATATATATATATATATATATAATTCCATAATTACATTACATATTTTTAAGAATTTATGTTAATATATTCTGCAAATAATTAAACTTATATTAAAACTGGTTAAAATAATATCATGTACCTACATACATCTGCTTACAAAAATATGATTTACAATAATAGAAATTATTTAATATTATTACATAACAGCTGATAACAAACAATGGGAGATTTCTTAGAAAATAGAACGCCTTCATAAGATTTTATGTCAGGTGTGAATTTCGAAACTATTGATAAAAAAATAATATTATTTATTTACAAATAAGTATAAAAATAAATATGCTATTTAGAAGATATGAAGTATTATACTTCTAATGTATGTACATATTAACATTCACCCAGCTACATATGAGTATATATATAAATATATATATATATATATATATATATATATATATATATATATATATATATATATATATATATATATATATATAAGAATTAATTATTGAATTTAAATGAACGACTTCTTTTGAATAAAATCAAAGAGTAAAGAAGTTGTCGCGTGGCATATGCTTTTTCTAGTGGGAGAAGTAAAGACAGGTCAAATTTTATTGCGTGGGTATTGGAACAGTGTGGCTTGCCAACAATAATTGTCGCATCTGAATTTGACAGATGTGTGCATAGAATAGAAAACATCTGCACTCTCAGTCACAATATTCTGGTAGGTCTTTAGATCTGACTAATAGATAAATTAAATATCATATATTATTTAAGTTAAGAAAATAAGAACAAAAAATTACCATTTAAGTATTTTCATTCAATAAGAAAGGAACTTTAATTGGAATTATTATTACTTTAGTACCAATAAATGTGAAATTATTAGTTAAATTTCAGTCAAATAATTTTAGTATATATATATATGTGTGTATGTATGTATGTATATATGCAAATTAGATGCAGTCAAAATGAAAAAAGGATATGGAATAGAACAAACAAATACAAATATAATTCGCTATGTCGACGATACCGTTTTAATAGCTGATAATAAAGATAATCTTCAACATATACTTCACCAATTTGTTGTAAATGCAAAAAAATGGAACATGTAAATATAAAAAAAATAAAACATGAATATAGCCAATGACACCATAAAATGCAAATTAAAAACAGAAAATAATATTATTGAGCAAGTTATGAACTTAACATACCTGGAAATAAAAATATCTAGTAAAAGACATCTTAACAGAGAAGAACAAAAACAAATATACAAGGGAACAAGAATATCGAGATGCTTATTTGATATGTTCCGGAAAAACATATATATGAACATCAAATATAAAGTTAAAATATATACAAATGTGATTAATTCTGTCATTACATATGCAGTGGAAGCAAGAGTAGAAACCATCAAGATAAAAAAATTAGTACACACAAATGAAATTAAGAACATTTAGATCCATACCAGGCTATAAATTAAGAAATAGAGTGTATAATGAGGAAATACGCGCACAATGTAACATACACGGTATAGACAAATATATTAAATGAAAACGTAAAAAATTGGAAGCTCACGTCTAAAGAATAAAAAGAATAAAAAGAATAACAAAGAA
>CP092087.1:37150286-37272786 GCA_029203775.1 Neoneuromus ignobilis
CATATTCTTTCTATTAGATCTGACTGTTCCGATAGTATTAATTTTTTGCAAATTTACACTTACAGTTTTGGTGACGAATACCAGTTATCTAAAAAGAGGGTGTGTACAAAATTAACTAAAGGTCTACATAAATCCAGTACAGCATTTTCTGTTGCGCTATTATCAGAATAAAACAGTTCTTTGATAAAATAGTTTTTTATAATAATAAAAAAATATTGTGTTTTGTAGTTACTTGATTATTATTCAATGAAAATATGTAAAATTAATGAAGTTCTACAAGCACTTGTATGCCTTCAAAACAGAAGTATGACACTTGCTAACTGAACTCCGAAGTTATTTTAACTTAGCAAAAATCACACGACGTGTTATGTACGTCTTATCGACATTTGGTACAGATAGCAATTGACGTACATAGTACGTCATTCCAGCGCAACTGGTTAAACGTGTTGAAAAGGGAGATAATTTTTTACACTATATTGTAACCTATAATGAGACGGATATATTAGTTTACTTCTGAGTCCAAAAGAAAAAGTATGCAATGGAAAAATGACGAGTTTCTCCCTCCAAGAAAATCTAAAATATTTTTTTCAGCAGGCAACACTATGATTAACGTGTTCTAGGATTCAAAAGAGTTAATTTGGTTGGACTTTCTTACAAGTCAAAAATATATCAATGCGCTCTATTATTTAACTATGTTGAATGGAAAAATGAAATCAGCAATCCATTATAAATGAAAAAAAAATGCAAGATTCATATATAGTACCGTACAGCTCTGATTAGGTTCCTTCCAATTATCACTTGTTTAAACCACCGAAGTAATTTTTAGGAGGTAAAATATTCCATAATAATGTCAAACTGTTTTAGCGAGAAAGCAAAAAAAACTTTTTTGAAATAGAAATCAAGAAGATTCCACAGCAATGGAATAAATACATTGCAATCAAGGTGGACTATATTGAAAAGCGGTATTTAAAACATTTCGAAAATAAAATTTATAGAAACAAATTTTCGATTATATTTAAGTAATCCTCTTAAGTATAGATTTTATAAATGGTTGCTGGTTTTCTTTTTCCTGTTAGTATCCATTGTAAAATATTTTAGAGAATCTAGCTTTTTATATCATTTGAACGTGTCTGTATCACTACAAAGCCTTGTGTTCTAGAATTTTGGTGACAGTTCTTATAATTCCCATCATCTGCCATATCTATTTATTCCTTACTTCTCTCTAGTACATTTTAGACATCTTCTTCGATAATTTAATTCTATTGCTCTGATCTTATTCCTAATTCTGTTTGTTAATGACTTTATCTTCACGTCATATAGCAGAATCTTTCTATATCATTTTAATAAATTGTCCTTTTGTTTTGTTGTGAAATGTCATTTTTTAATATTATACTAAGTAAAATCCTTATTGGGGTTTTTTATAGTGCAATTTTGTTATTTATTTATTTTTCATAATATTCTAGAAGTGTCTAACATTATTCCTAATATTTGTATTGATTATATTTTTTTACTATATTTCAAGTCTACAGTAAAGTTTATGGACTCTCTTTTTATGCACGTGTATTCCGTTTCAGTAAAATTTATTTTTAATTACCATGTAATTTAATAATTAAATCTGATTTAAATTATACTTGGATGCAAATAAATTTTCAAAATATATTCCAAAATTATTACTATACTCCAAAACTTAAGAAAGCCGCAGAATAAATTATAAAAAGAATTTATAAATATGTTTTTAATTAACATGATGATAATTTTTGCAAAAAGTAACATTATTAATTGATCCAAAATCAAATAACATACAAATTTTCCACTGAAACGCGGCATTTTGATGACATAGTACATATATCGAGCTTGTGCTCTTTTGCACGAGGTATTATAAACGTGTGTAGATGGCAGGTGAATCCTGGGACACGCCTATAATACTCTTTAAATACATATTCTGATGTTGTTATGAAGAACAATGTGGTAAACAGTCGTCGTAAATATACAAGCCTCGTAATAATTTTGTGGAACACCACAAAAGACATTAAATGCTAGCCAAACGAATATGAATACTAAAATAGTTTGTTTATTCATGACGACATAGCCACAATGCGTGCAAGGTTGTTTTCAATAATAAATAATAAACAGCACAAACATTATACATGAGAAAATAGGATTACTGATTTCGATACAAGTTGGAAATAATATATATTTTTAAATGTAATATTTCAAAACTCTGAATAGTTTTATTTAGCGTATTTAGACAAATAAATATAAAAAAATATTCGTGGAAGGTTTCAATAAATTAAGAAATATTTTATAAAAAAAATATAAATAATATTATATTTGCAATTTTTATATTACTTCATTTTTATTGAAATATTTTTGAATCATAAAAATATTAAAAAAATAAAATCGGGACTTCGAGTATTTCATTTTTATTATAAGTATGAACTAAATGTGATAAAATATACTAAAAATTAAATAATAGACAAATTGGAACTAACATAACCTCTAAATATAAAATTAAAAAAAAATTAAAAATATGTAAATATAAATTGTCATGTTTCTTTTTTTAACAAAAATAAACTAAGAACCCATAAAAAAGTAACAAATAAAAATTAATTACTGACTAATTATAATATTTAATTTTTAAATTTAAAATATTAAGTTTGTGGAGAAAGATTTTATTTTTCTCTCTATTTATATCTCATTATCGTCCTTGGCGCTACATCTTTTATAGGGCCTTACCCTCTTGATAATGTTAGCTCAGTAGGATATTTCTTACCAGAGTTCTACCACATTACCAGAATTTCATAACAGTTATGTTTTTTTACAATATGAGATTGTCAACTTCTGAGATTCTCAATCCAAGACTTGAGAGTTCTCTGGCCAAGGATTGAATACAATCTTCCATATGATATGAGGTGATGCATACCATTGCACATAACTACCTATCTCTATCTGTTTATATATATATATATATATATATATATATATATATATATATATATATATAAATAATACTAAAAAAAAATACCAACTTATTTAAATAATACAAGTTACAATTTATACACCGTTAATTATTTATTATTCTTTAAATTAGAAGCGGATATTAAGTGATTTAAAATAATTAAAAATTTATGCAGAAAATTTCTATTTACTTTACTAAAACATTACAACCCTTGTAGGGCCTTGGATTCTCTAACAATATTACACTGGTAAGGTTTTTCTTACCAAAGTTCCATGACCGTTTTATTTTTTACGACATAAAGTTATTAATATTATACTAATAATATTATACTAATATTCAACTTGAGGAACTAAAGTATAATTAACTTAATATAAAATTAAAAAATATATATTTCATTAAATATCAATTTTGGTAATTATTTTCTAACTTTTGAACAGATATTGATGAATATAAATTATCCTAAAGATAATTGTAATAATATATTTGAAAATTTGTAAAATTAAATTTGGAGAATTAACTTTTAAATAATCACATTTTTTGGAACGTTGTTTTTTAATAATAGATTTATTTGCAATTCAGGAAATTTATTTATATTATACATAACTTTTGTTTTTTTAAAAAAATGCATCTTTTTTAAAAATCATAAATTTATAATAAATATTTAAAAAATATACTTATTTATAAAATAACATAAAGTAAAATTAAATGAACATTTATAAAGAAATATACATTTTTCAATGCATTAAAGTTTATATATATATATATATATATATATATATATATATATATATATATATATATATATATTTTTATATAGTAAGAAAAAAACAATACATTAATATTACTTATTCAGATTTATTAATTTTAAAATATTAATATTCAGAATGTCTAATAACATTTTTATATACAGAACCTCTTTTAATTTATCTTATATTTAGTAAATTTCATTTACTTTATATTAGTTACAATACAATAAAATATTATTTTAATTCATATTTATTTCAATATATATATATATATATATATATATATATATATATATATATATATATATATATATATATATATATATATATATACAATGTTATGCGGACATCCAAAACCTTATTACTAATGAACGATTATCATCTACATTTATATGTTATGTATTTATATACCTGAGCAAAACGACTACCCCCATGTTATGGTAATCAGTCAAACAAGCTGGCACGCGTTTAGCACGGGGCAAAGCACCTGGGTAAATGAGCCCCCCACAACCGGTGTCATTTCTGATAGCTTAACATTATTATTAATGTTTAACGGTTTCAGATAACATAGAATACTAGACAAACTTTGATAACACGAAATAATAGCATATAAAATAAGTGACTATTTTTTTAGGTTCTTTCGATTTTTACATTAAAAAATAAATAAAGGAACATATCATCATTATTATTCATCGTCAATTTTTTTTCATGTACAATTCACTTAAAGATTTGTGGATATTGATGATGATTTAAAATTAATGAAATATAAAAACTATTGTAAATTGATGTTTTTAGTAACTACGATTAAAATTCAAACTCAATTTCTTATAGATCCCATTTTGCTCAAGAACTATGAGAAAACAATTTTAAATATCTATTGAAAAAATATTTAAGAACAGAATATCTTCTTTAACGTCAATTATCATTTTAAAAAATTAAATTCATACATTTTCTATGATACAATTTGATACAGTATTGACTATAATTTACTTTACAAAACTGGTGTAAAAGATAATTATAAATTTTAAATTATAAATGCTCAATTTATTCAGTAGTATGTATAAAGATACAAACACATACATATCACTTATATTAGTCTATTGTTGAGCGAAATCCTCATTAAAAATCGCCATTCTCTGGTACTTAGTTATATTCACTGTCTTAGGCAAGTTACCTTCACTTAGATTAGAGCGCTCACCTGCCTTGTTTTACTCATCAGAGATTGAATGCATTTTTCCTGCATGGAAGACGATGATGCTAGCTACTATACCATCAAATGTATGTGTGTGTATATATATATATATATATATATATATATATATATATATATATATATATATATATATATATCGCTATGAACGTAATTTTAAATATCTACATCATATATTTTTTAGAAATTTAATTTTAAATATTATTGTTATTAACATACTTATTTCATATTAAAAAAGAAACTATTATAAAAATGTATGTACTCGTATATATGATGTAGGACAATTTATTTCTTCATTTTTAAAATATTTGTTATGTATTAAAAAATAGGTCGTTTAAATAAACGGCCGTTTTCAAAATTTCAACTTCTCGCCCTTGTAGTACAACTTTTTTTCTTGTGAATAACGCTGTATTTGTATCATTTAAAAAAATACACATATCACACGTGTACGAAGGAACATAATCTCATTTATATCGTATGTTCCACGTGATTGCGAATCGTTTTTCTCGCGCCATAGAAACGGAGAAAAATAAAATAGTTTTCTTGTACGAATTCATAATATCGCCGAGGCAACACAGAACATTAATACGGCTTTTGATGAAAATTCTGTTATTATTACCAGGCGTTGGTTTGAAAAGTTCTATTCTGATGATACATAATACCGGTAGATATGCATCATCCATCACTGATAATGATATTTTAATAAATATAGTTTAAGCAGTACCGCGTCTGATAATCCGGTAAATCGTGGAAAGGTTAAATATTTATCATTTAACTATTTTCAGATACCTAGAAAAAGTCAAAAAAACTTGACAAATAGATACCACAGAAACTCAGCGTGAGAGATGAAATGTGTCGTTTGAAGATCTACTATTCTTTGATTTTTCGTTACAAAAACGAAGATATATTGCTTCATATTGTGATTTGCGACGAAAAATGGGTTCTCTACGACAACCGTCGACAATCTGCGAAGTTACTAGATGCGGAAGAAGAGCCGAAGATTATGGTATTTACATAATGGCCTGCGAGGAGCATGAACCATTTTTCATTTTTACGATGAGGTAAAACGATTTATGCCGAGAAATATTATCAAAGAACTGAATCAATGTATGTTAAAATGCGTATCCAGGAACCGGAATTGGTGAATGGACGCGATGTGTTATTGCACCTCAACAATATAAGAAAGAAAGCTATAAGAAAAGTGTACAACTATATTTTAAAACTATTTAAATTATTCTCACAAGAATAATTATTTAAAATTTGCAAATGGTATACATCTATTAAAAATATTTAAATAAATTAGTATAAAAAATAACGATATTCTCTTTACGTTTTTAAATTATTTGTATTTAAAAAAATAATGACATTTTTGTAATATTGAAATATATCTATTTTTTATTATAAATATATTACGATGTATATATTATTATTAATTTACATTAACTTACTACAAATTCATTTAAAATAAAAAAATATTATTTTTCAATTTTATGTTATAAACACATAATTTAAACATTTTTACAGTGCTCTGTAAACCACTGTTTACAATGAAACGTGTAAGAATATAACAATAAAACAGTACAAAAGCTAATAAAACTGTACATTAAATATGTACATTACTGCAACTTTGTGATAATATGAGAATATTATTTGCACATGAAGAAAAATTATGTTAGATTTCTAACGTGAGAAATATTATAGTATACTAATATATTCTACAATGAACTTTTATTTATATAGAAAAACTAAAAAGATTTCAATTAATTTAAATTTATGAAATTAATATTATTGATATGAATATAATTTAGTAAATATAAAGCAACCAATATTTTATTTTATTTTATGTAATATGTTTCTCGAATTCAAAAGACTTTCTGATTTGTAAACAATAAGAAAATATAAACTAATTTCAATTCACAAAACTTTATTATAAGACAAACAATCCTTATATTAATTAATTATTAGATAATTTTAAATTATTATCTAAACTTATATAAAACTTTAATTAAATTTATTTGTTTTCAGTTGTCAAAAAACTTTAATTTATTTTAAATATTTTCTTTATACTATTACAAATGCTACTATTTTTTTAGAACAATGTCGAAAACGTCTATAAATAAATTATATAAAGTATTTATAAAATGTTTGTAAAAAAGTATATAGCAGTAGATAATAAAGGCGAAAGAAAAATAACAGAAAAAATAATATGAAATGACTTTATAAGTATTATTTGTCTCCATTTGTTTTCATACTGCAGCAAATTCACTTCGAACAGTTTTATTCCATACCATTCAATAATGTTATTTTAAACACCAAATATTAACTCTAACAATTTTTTTCTCTCTTTAACAAAAAATAAATAAATAATATTATTTCAATCTAATAAAGAAGACGAATAGAAAAAAAACAATTATTTCAGAGTATCCTTGAAAGTAGTAAAAATTTGTTTTTGATTTTACGGCTGTTTAGATAGCGAGAGTATTAGAGCACTTACTCAAAGGTAATAATGTTTTAATCGCAAATTACTTTATTATGTCTCAATGAGTCGATTTTTTTTTAAATTAATAGAGTATTTTTCGTAAACCCTAGAAGAACTAAGTCGATTAGTTTAACCAGATGAGTTCTAGCTTTAAGCACATAAATTCAACCTGTTATTAGCCAAAAGAGAAACTTTATTTAACAGTTTATTTATTATAGTAATTCTTCAACGAGAAATCTGTCAACTTTAGAATAAAGGCGTATGAATTCTTTCAACCATATATAAAAAATGTGAATATTTTAAATAGAAAGCACAACAAGAATAGTGTAAAATATTTAATTGATTAAAAAATCATTTTTATCAGTAAAGAAAACAGATAATCATTTTCTAAAAAAATCTAACAGGATTTTTAATACATTTACAGTTATATCAAACAAATTACTATAATACATAAAACACTGTTTAATACTTTTATAGTAATAATTAGAAAATTATTTAACACAATTTTAAAAAAGTAAATTTAAATATTTGTTTTTAAATAATAATTATTGTGGTTACAAAAATATATGTTAATCATTCTGTTACACAACAAATATTTAGATAAATATATTTTCATTGATCGACTTAAATAAATACAAAGTATATTTTAATTAGTTTTAAAAATTCTATTTATTTTTCTTTATTTTAATATTAATGTCAAAATTAAATCTCATAAAATTTCGTTGGAATACTTTTATAGTAAAAAAATGTATATTAAAAATAGACAACAAAATCAATTACATTAATGAACAATTCATTATATTCTCTTTTTTATCATTTTGTTCTGTTTTTCTCTTTTGAATTTTCGTGGAATAATAATATATTTCTGTAATATGTCAATAATTTATTTTAAATTATTTGTCTCTATTTATTGTTTACAACATATAAGGTATAGAATTTTTTAATAATCTTGAGAAAAGGAAATGTGTTGGAAGAACTTTTTTTATTTTTTATCTAGATGTGTTTTAAAATAGTCACGCATAAAAATATTACAAGGGCAAATCGTCAGAACAAATTGCAATTATTTTTAAATACATCGGTTAGTAAGTAATCAACATGATTTTTTTCTGCATTTAACATCAGATTTACACAACCAGCTGCAATATGCGTCCGGTCCAGTATGACCACCTTGTGTGTGACGTCATATATGATGTCGCTAAGACATGTCTACCTTGACCACAGTCAATAAGCTCAATCGTTACGTATATTTACGTTTCAATAAAACTGATTTGAATCAAAGGAAATTAATTACTGGTGCTATTTTTTTAAAAAAATAATACTCATATAGAAAAATACAATTTTGTTTCCATAATCTTAAAAAATATATTCCAAGAGACAATTATATATATATATATATATATATATATACCATTTCTGACAAAAAATTGACCAAACTCTATTTAATTTTCTAAAACTTACTGCAAACTTAGTATACATAATAAATTACTTACATATTTTTAAAATGAAATTCATATAATATATTTTTATTTTGAGTTAGACACAATTTTTAAAAATCATATCAATAGATTGCAAGAACCGATTTTTAAAATAAAAAATAAATTGCAGATTTTAAAAAAAGAAACATATAGAACTAAAACATTTATTTAGTAAGAATATTGTTTATTCTTGAAAAAATAGTATTTTATATAAAATATACTATAAATTAATTATTAGTTTATTGACCAGGCAGTACAAAAAAAACATTTTTTATAAAAATTTTGCAACTAAAACTCTTAATATTAACATACAATGTTCCAAAAATCATTATTGAAATTTTTGGAGAAATATTTTTCATCCATATTAAGGAAAATATTTGTTCATTACAACAGAATAGAGTTTGGTTACTTACATATATTCCTGCAATATGCAACTTTTATATAAATATAAATAATTTTAATATAATTAAGTAATTTCGATAATAACTGAATAGCTGTTAGTTGCTTTTATTATTGATAAATAATTTGAATACATTAAATTTATCAAAATATTTGAATTATAAAATAATAATAGATAACATATTTTATAATTGATTATATTAAAAAAATAGAAATCTTTAAATTCTTTAATTAACACACACGCATATCATCACCATTAAATAGGTTTATACTAGCCGACTGCTCAGAGAAAACCTCATTAAATGTTACTATTTATTAATAGTTGACCATATTCACCAAGTTAACCAAGAGGGTTGGAGAAAATTTTCTATTCAAGATTTACTCTCTCAGACAGATTTCCTTCACCTTAATTTAAAAAACCCGTCTACCTTATTTTTATTCTGACCGGAAATCGAACGCACTCTCCCGCATGATAGGCGACGATGTTAACTATTATGCCAGCGGTCGACTTGTATGTATATGTGTATATATATCCCATAAATAATGCGGTTTTTAAGAAAAAGGTTTAAAATGAAATTCATAAAGAAAACAAAATAATATTAAATGAACGTAGTCATTTCAAGCCCATATTTGTATAAAACAAGTTTGTCATATAAATTCAGTCCATGACTTCAATATTGGGTTGTTACATAAATAATACGTTTTTTAAAAAAAGTTTTCAAATGAAACAAAAAATAAAAATTTAATTTTAATCCGAAATATATTTCTCATTATTATTCGCAACTTCTCATCTTAATTTTAAATTTTTAACACCCTGGCAATAACACTCTTTTGATTTTGTGCTAAAGAATAATCTAGCTCCCTTCAGACATCAGTCTTTGTATTAAACTGTTTCTCATTAATATGGTTTTGGATATTTGATAATTTAGTGATATCAAGTCAAGAAAATACGGCAGATATGTCATAATTTTCCAATCAAACTGTCTCAGTTTTTTGGAACATTTCTCATACTTTGCGAAGTTGGTTGTTGTTATAGTGAAAAATTACGCCTTTTTATTGACTAGTGCTGACCTTTTTTAGTCAATAAATTGTTTTAGCCGATTTAGTTATTCACAACAAAACCCTTCCATGATGGATTAATTGTCTGGTAGCAGCTTGTGATTGTTAATTCCATCCATATCCCACTATACCGAAAGAATAATCTTCCTTCGATAGAGTCATCATCCCTTCAGTAGTAAAAATGGTGTCTCGTTGAGGTTAATCCATTGTCTTCGACATTTTATACTGTTATAAATAATCGATTTTTTATCACCATTAACAATTAAATTTAGGAATAGCTCCTTTCCAAATGTACAGAGATAATAAGTGTAGATGTCTATTTATTGCTTCAGATTAAGTTTCAATAAATTATAAGAAACACAATCACTTAATTTAGAAACTTTAATAATCATTTTCACATACCGATGGACAGATGAATGGGTTGATTAGAGCTGTTCGACTAATTCTTCCACTGTTCAATTAGTATTTTGTTTTATTAGTGTTTATTTTGACTAGCATGAAAATACTGCATTAAGTATGGGAGACACACGCACACACACACACACACACACATATATATATATATATATATATATATATATATAGAGAGAGAGAGAGAGAGAGAGAGAGCACT
The DNA here is from genome assembly GCA_029203775.1 of Neoneuromus ignobilis. Lineage (NCBI taxonomy): Eukaryota > Metazoa > Arthropoda > Insecta > Megaloptera > Corydalidae > Neoneuromus > Neoneuromus ignobilis. The sequence goes on from CP092087.1 coordinate 37,161,227, forward strand.
CATTCTGACTAAATAATACTAAAAAATAATAAATGATAGTAAACAAGTAAATGAATATGTAGCGGCTACCAAACGACGATTTGCAGGTGTTCAATTCAATAATAGTAGTCAGAGTGAGTTAACAATTATCTTTGAATTATTTCGTATCTAACTGTTTGTGCAAACGGTCAAGTGATTGTCGTGTATATAAAATATATTAATCGTAACAATCAGTTTTCAAACGGCAGGCATATGAAAACAAGTAAAGTGTTGGAATCCGTCACCACCCTCCCCGACACCCATCCTTCCATCCTCTCACTCTAGAATACCCACGACGGCGATTCCGCCCGAGGAGCCGGTGTTGCCCCAGGAGCTGGAACCTACACCGGGACCGCCAGCAGCTTACATACAAATCATAAACAATACTCTCCATTCGATCATCATCAAGAACATTTAGCGCTGTATAATCATTGCAACTAAGTATAGTGATCAGTGTAAAGTGAAAACAAACATCAATAACCTAGTGACGAGAACATTCCGTTAGTGATTAAAAAATTCTCCAATTGGACAATATACTAGCATCATAAGATACTATATATACCCACAAACTTTAACCGAGAAATCGCCAGTATTATATATAGTTAAGTTTAGTTCATAAGTTAGATAAGTTTTTAGTTAGTTTTAGTTAAAATAAAAAACTCATGTTCACCAGGTTTTTTGAAACTTTTCCTGGTCCACCCACATTAACATTAAAAACAAACTCCTACCATTATAATCACCCATATCATATATTAGTATAAACTAGAAAGCTAAGTTTTGTATTACACATATGTACCTCTACATGTATATCAACTCCTATAATAAATGTATATTTGATTTGATTTTTTTTTTTTGGAAACCGGGACAGTTGCGAATGGACTATCGAGGTGTTAGGGTCTATATTTGATAAACGGTGATTCTCGACATTAACCACCACAAATATATATATATATATATATATATATATATATATATATATATATATATATATATATATATATATATATATATATATATATATATATATATATATATATATATATATATATATATATATATATATATATATATATATATATATATATATATATATATATATATATATATATATATATATATATATATATATATATATATATATATATATATATATATATATATATATATATATATATATATATATATATATAATATATATATATATATATATATATATATATATATATATATATATATATATATATATATATATATATATATATATATATATATATATATATATATATATAGACCTTTCACTCTCATTTAGATTACCCTATATATACAGTAGCAATGAAAATAAAATTAAAAAGATGGCAATGTTCGGTTTACCAATATACAAGAATACCTCGCATAGTATAACCAATCGATTCCAATGATTTGCCGGACTATTTGAATTCTACAAGTTTTATATTGGAAATTATTATTATAAAATAAAACATTCTCTCTCTCTCTCTCTCTCTTTTATATATATATATATATATATATATATATATATGTACATTAACTTATAAAACATATTTGAAACTAGATTAATCGAAACATTAACTAAATACAAAAAACGTTAATTGGTTCCAAACAAATTTTTTTCCTGTTTTTCAGTAAATAAAACGAGGGTAATATATTCAAATATTTGTATGTATCAACAAAACAAAATCAGGGGTTTATACAATCATTTTAAATAAATTTTCATTAAAATTCAATTATCAAAAAATCGACTTTACTCTAGAGTTACGAATCGAAAACTAATAGAAAAAGAAAAAAAATTACAAACCTAGAACTGCACATGCGATGCGTATAATGTGCGCATGCACATATATTTTTTTTAATTTCAACCCGTACTATAGTGAAACCGTACTAATCGAGCCGCACTATGAGAGGTATTACTGTATATTTCACGTGTCCTACTCTCATTACAATTATATCTAATATTAAGTAACAATAAAGTCGTTTATTTATAATGTAAGTGTAATACGAAATGCAATGTTTACAACTTCCCACATTAGTTTTCTAAATCAAAAAAATAGTTAAATACAATATAATGAATTACACAAGTTTTATATTAAATTATTATTACAAAATAAAACAAACTCTTGACAGAATATATCGACACTAAATCAATGTGTATCTATTTTTATAACCATTCTCTCTCTCTCTTTATATATATATATATATATATATATATATATATATATATATATATATATATATATATGTACATTGACTTATAAAACATATTTGAAGATTGTAGAGATGAATTTGATAAATTATTTTTTATAATACATGAATTATGGTTGCACTTTATGGTTGCACTATTATTGTATATAAGTAAAAAGGACCAGGATATCTCTAATATAAAATTAATTATAATAAGAAACTAATAGTTGCTGTTCTCATACCTATTATTTTAGCCACTACTATATATATATATATATATATATATATATATATATATATATATGATAAGAGTTGTCGGTGGGTATATGTGTGAATAAATGGCATTTAAAGTGTTAAAATTAATCTAAAATATTTGTATGTAATCAAAAACTATGAAATGACTGTACTACTGAAACAAAATACAGAGATGAATTTCTATATCTTCTTTATTGTTTGATTTAAATTGATCTTTTTATAAGTCTTTATGAACTCTGTTTTGAATTATATTTTTCAATGTAGATTTCAAACAATTAGTCAAAAGCCCACCTTTTTATCTGAACACATACGACTTTACATGAAATACACCTGTTCGCTTCAAGAAGTCTTATTCAATATTACTGAAGAAGCGTGATGCATTCAACGAGACTGCATGCACGACAAAAAAATTGTTGAGTTGTACCTATTATTGTACAGTAATGCGATCTAAGAGACCACCAATAGAGCGTGTAATAGAATGAGTTTAATATTTAAAAAAATGTTATATAATTTATATAAAAGTTATTTAAATATATCAATTAATTTATTCAAATTCAACAAAATCCAATAAATAATCGATAATTATTATATATATATATATATATATATATATATATATATATATATATATATATATATATATATATACATATAATCATCTATAGCAGCAAAGACTTTCTATCCACTGCTGGATGAAGGTTTCTCCCAAAACTTATCATTATCATCATCAGCATCTTTCTAATCATAGCGAAATAAAAATCTTCCCAATCGCTCCCAATACATTCCTCTCTCTTTTATTCAACACTAACAAATTTTATTATCTTCATCTCATCTACATATTAAACATTTTATGCTTTTTTATATCTTTAATGTTCAATCAATAATTTCTCTTCTTCATTAAACTCCAAGGCCCGGTATTCACAAGATCCAACATGGGGTATTTTTGTACCCCAACTTTTTATTAGATATGAAGATATAAAATATAACTAACATAATTAATAAAATCATGGGGTATAAATATACGCTATGTCTGGCGATCTGGGTTAACAGTCTTCTCTTCATGCTATATAACTGGCCCGTTTACATTTTAAACTTTACACTTGTTATGGAGTCAATATTTTTTGTTTGTTGTTAAATCCTTTAATTTATCTTTTTGATTCTGAATGCTACTCCTAACATGTATATTTTCATGCTTCTTTGTGTTTTTTGGAACCACTAACTTATTATGCTATTTAAGATCTGAATGTATATTTTACTACCATAAATAAGCAGAGGTAAGATGCATTGATCAAAAACTTTTTTCTTTGAATATAGAGGAATAGTCCACTTTACCATATATATGTATTCTTTCTGAATTGATGCCATTCCCATTTTTACTCTTCTGTTCATCCATTTATAAATATTCCTTTAATGTTAATGTATGTCCCAAACAAACATACATTTAACTTATTCTACGTCTACTTCTTGACCTGATTTACAGATTCATGATACATTACTTTTTTCTTACTGCGTTTTATCATAATGTAAATTTTTGACTTGTTTTGCTAATTCTTCTATTCTTTTTTAAAGTTCACCTGTGCTTATTAAAAAAAATAATAATGTTTTTAGCAAATCATAGGTGAATATAAAATATTTACAATGAAAATGGTTTGGTTTTATAGTAGAAAGAGGAAACCACCGATGGGAAAAGATAATTATTGATTCGACAGCAAAAATATAAAAATACCAAAACACCAACATAAATAGGACAGAACCATTAAAAATTCAATGGTTTAAAATAAAAAAGAAAAGGTTTAGATTTTTTAAAGTGGAAAATTTTGGAGAAAGTTTTTACCAGCAGTAATTAAAATGAGGCTAATAATTATATATTTTTATAGAGGGGGGAGGGGAGACGAATTACAAGTAATAAACACATACATTTTATTAAAATTCTTTATTTCAAAATATAGAATGACAACTTTTTTACTGCATGTATCATTTTTATTTAATATATTTTTTTTAATTTTTACTACTTTTTTAACAATATATAGGGTGACCCAAATGATACTGAAGGATTTAAACATACATTTACTTGCTTACTATCATTTACTATTCTTTATTATCCATCAGTCTCATTTTGGCCACCTATATATATATATATATATATATATATATATATATATATATATATATCAAAAGTACTTGCAACAACAATGATTAATATAATAAATCATTAATATATAAAATTGATACAATTAATTCAATATTTCAAAACATCGTAAAGTTAGCCATATTTAATATACGATAATTATTACATAACTTATCGATTCGAAACATTAAATTAAGAAGTCTATTGTGGTTAACCGATAATTAAATAATAATTTAACAATTAGTTTCTATTGACATCCCACCCAGGAAGCAACCCTTATACACCTAAGCTAAAACATATAAAAAACATACACTATTTAATATTTTTTCCTGGTATACCTAGATCGAATAAACAGTGAATAGGCAGACAGACAGACCAGTAGCAAGACCCTTTTGTGATCACATAAAGGCTCGCTGTTTTGAATAGAAGGCGCAATCGCCGTTGCACGGATTGAATTACTGTCCTTTTGTCCGCTTGCACGCGTATCGTAAACCGCAGTGGTTATCCATCATTCAGAACGTCTACTTGGTCTTTGCCGTTTTTGTATTTTGTTTTACTTAGTGCATTTAGCTCAAATTTTAATACAAAATGCGCAGTAGACTTTTGCAGGGAGGGTTTTTGTGTGTAATTTAATTTATATTTTATTCAATATTCTTTTTATATATTTTATTTTTTTAAAACAAAATATTTCTAGCGTGTCTTTACATAACGTATACTGATTACAAAATATTTTTTTATTTTTTTTAAAAAGCTAAACTGAAGTAAATTATATTTCATTTCAAACATCAGCATAATTACAATATATAACCGTTAACAAACAACGATTATAATTGTTTTTTTGTAATTCAAATATTTTAGTAATTAAACAAAAAATCGAATAACAATATAATATTAATTATTAAACACAAGGGATATTTTAAAAATATCAATTTTAGCTATAATATTTATATAATTATGTAATATTATAGATTTTGATAAAAATATTATTAATCAATTTATTGATATATCAAAAAAAAATAACATTAATTTATTTCTCAAAATAAAAAAAGAGTATACTTATGGAGAGATTTTGAGAAATATAGCATCGTATAATTCGGTTTATAAGGCCAGATGAAAACTGTTTTTAATAAATATTAACCACAAAATTTATTGATAAATGTGTTTTTATACATACATATACACATACATACATGTGTATGTGTGTATATGTATTTAACTACCAATTTGTATCAGGTTTATAAATTATAAAAAAGTCTTTCATTTAGTGAATATATTAAAGATATTAAATTCATTAAAAAATCAAAAAGTGAAGAAACATATAATGAATTTTAAGAAATATTTTTATAAATGTTACATCCTTTCTACAAATGTGAAAAAACAGGACAATTTAAAATTATACAGAGAATATGATAACACTAAAAATATATACATAGGTATTAAAAGAAATATTTAAGACGATAAACTAAAACTTTTATAAATGAAATGAAGAAGATAATAAAAACGATGTTATGTCTATTTAGAAGAAATTCTTATAGTATGAATATTTTTTGTATGTTTAAAGATTTTTTTAATACATCCGTCATATTCTCAATGATGGTAGAAAAATATGGTTCTTAAATTCCAACATAATTAAATGAATTCACGTAACATAAAAAAGTTTAGAAAGATGCATGTTAAAAAATTAAAATGTAAATACAGAAATAAAAATGAGTAGATTCTGAATCCAAAGTTAAGAACGTTATAGCAAAAATGAGAAGATTACAATATAACTAGTTCAATCATATAACAATATATGTATAAAAAAATAGCAAGAGAAAAAAATAAATAGGGAAGTTATTAATATGTACAATTAATATCTAAAAAATCTATTTATTTAATGTGTTCTTTATTTCATGAAAAATTTCATTTTAAAAGTAAATTATTATATAGCTATTAACTGTTCAAAATATTTTAATATATTAACGATCAATATATTGATATTTGGAAATTAGCACTACGACTTAAAGTAGAGGTCAAATATATCACTTTATGTACATATATGTAACACAAAAAAACATCTGCTTCATATTATCACTTTCAGTAATTCATGCATTTGTTTTGCTGTGCACAATCGTTAAACATTGATGTATTTAAAGTGAAAAACACCTGTCTGACAAGAATATTTGTAGCTATGCACATACATATACACATACGTATACGAATATAAATATATATATATATATATATATATATATATATATATTTATATTTATATACACCTAGATTTGTGTTTTATCAAAAGAAACATGTGTATAATTTATTTTGCTTCTTTTTAATAAAATACAAATCTAGGCGTTACATTTGGATGACTTTCTCTCTCTCTCTCTCTCTCTCTCTCTCTCTCTCTCTATATATATATATATATATATATATATATATATATATATATAAATGGAAAAGTTGTTGGAAATAACATATTCATGGAAGAATTTTCAATGTGATAGGAGAAAAGCGAAATGAAATTTGGCTACACTATTTTTGTCCACAAATTAAATCCAATTAGTTTACTTTCTATTATAAATAAAATGTTTAATGCAATTATTCACAATAATTAAAAAGTCAGCTAGATTTTTCAGTCATGAAATAAGCAAGATTTATCAGCGAATTTAGCGCAATAAATCACATTCAAATAGCAAGCAAAGTCATCAGTTAACTTAACACTAAACCTACCGACAATTTTTGTATCATGAAATCCATCATATCTGCGCGCGGTCAATAAATCACATTCAAATAGCAAGCAAAGTCATCAGTTAACTTACTAAATATCAACTATTACTTTATTTAAGTTTTAAATGTCATATAAGTACAACAAATTTAATTTATTAAAAAAAATATATTAAATTTTTAAGGAATATTTATTATTCGCAGTACAGGTGCATAAAAAAGGGAAAATTTTAAATTATAAAAGAAATGCTATAGGACGATGTGATATCACAAAAAAGTATCTACAATTTTTCTAGAAGAAATGAGTAAGATTCTTAATTGGGAATTTAATTGTTACGTGTAAAAACAGACTGAGTTTTGTATTTTTTTTAAAATATTTTATAATTTTTATTTATAAACGTTTTAAAAAGTATATATATATATATATATATATATATATATATATATATAAAATACTAATTACAGTTAATTCAGATACAAATTATTACAAATTTTCCTTATAAAAGATCAACAAAAACAATAAAAGTGTACAAACTTGATATTTGTCAAGTGTTAAATATAATATTAAAGACCCAAATATAATCTAATTAATGTATATATGTAAATGAAGAAACAATATGCAAATCAATAAAGTAATCTTGAATTAAAGTTATTAAAAAATATGTATTTTTAACTTAATAAATCAAACATTAATTAAAAATTATTAATAATAATAATACAAAATTAGTAGTTTATTTATTAAATTAAAATTTACAATGGATTGAATTATTTTAGTAATTAGTAGAGTAGCCTTTATTAATTTTTATAGCCTTTAAACGATTCGGGATGGATTTAATTAATTTTTCACAATAAGCTAGATCAATTTTTCCCCATTCTTCTAATAACGCTTTTTTAAATCATTGTTATTAATAATAGTGTGTGTTCTAATGGAAACTTTTAAGTGATTCTATAGATTTTCAATCAGACTTATATCAGGTAATTATGATGGTGTTTCCAGTATTTTGGGGCAATTATATAACAACCAACTACATGTTTTATAAGCTTTGTGCTTGGGGTTGTTGTCCTGATAAAAATTAAATGTTTGTAAAATCGCAAATTTTTGACCACTGGCTTTCAAATTTTTTCTTAATAGAACAATATAAACATTTTACTTCATAATTCCATCTATAAAATTAAATTTCCAACCCCTCTCGTAGACATACACCTCCATACCATAACATGACCGCTCTTATGTTTGACTGTAGAATGTAAGTGTTTTAAAAACATTTCTGTATTTGGTTTCTGCCATACATTATTTCTCCCATTGGATCCAAATAAATTATATTTGCTTTCGTCCGTAAATAAAACATCTTTCCAATAATCAAAACTCTTATTAACATGTTCCTAAACGAAGCTTAACCTTTTAGATTTTAACCTCTAGATTTATGAAATTTTTCTTCCTGACAATAGGAGCATGAAACCCATTTTTATTTAGTATATTGTGAATTGTTTGGGGGCTTACTTTTTTATTTAGATACTTTTTAACTTCTAAAGTCAATTTGGGGGCGCTAATTTTCGAATTTTCTTTAATTTTTCGTAGAATCCGACGCTCAACATGGTCATTAAAAATCTTGCGGAGAATCTTTTTGACTTTATTGTCAACACTTTGACCATTTTTAAATCTTTTTATTGCAAATTGCATTTTAGCGTGGTTTTTATTAACTATTTTCCTAATTTCCCGTAGAGTTTTTCCATTTTTATAATGAAAAATCATTAGCTTTCACTCGTCCGTCGATGATTGTCCCCTTTGTTTACTCAAAGTGAAAATCCAACTTATATTTTTTATAAAATGATTATAAACGACTTAACAATAGTTTTTTTTGTAACCAAAGTGACCAAACACATATTTGAAGAGTATACTTTCTTAACAAAGCAGTTTTCAAGCGAGAATAATTCGTTGTATGAGTTTCATTTTGATGTATTTTTTGTTCATTTTTCAGAAATTGTTACTTTTTCTGGAGTAAAAGAATTAATTTATGATTGAAATTTTCAAATATAATAAAAATAACCTTAATAAAGAAATTAAGTAAAAAAAAATAAAAAAAATTGTTATTATATTAAAATATATGCGTAAAATTATTGGAAACATAACTCTGTATGAGTTTCACTTTGACCCACTTTATATATTAGGTTGTCAAATATCTCTCTTCCGCCTTCCGCTTTTCCGAATTTCGCGGCTATGTACAAAAAAAAAAAAAGCGGAAGGGAGATACTTGACAACATAATATATTAACATATTCTATAAATCAAAATATTATTAACATATTCTATAAATCAAATAGATTGTAACATATATTTTGAATTGTTTAAAAATATAACAATCTTCTTGACCATTAACAACCTTGACATTGTAAACACGTGTCATTATGACAAGTTATAATGTTTTTTTGGACATGTTTACTGTTTCCATGTCAAAATTCATTTTTTTATGAATTTACGTCATTTATCAAAATGAAAAGATATCAAGCTACGACAAACAAATATATCTACAAAAGAATGTAATACTTCGCAATATTTTAAAAACAGAAGATTTTGTTGAATAATAAAGTGATAAGTTTTCTCAGCGGGATTTCATTGTTACTGTGACAGATGCTGTGATATTTGACAGTTGTACACTTACCCAACAACACAGCGTGCGATTTTGTTTCGCTATTTAGACCTCCAACATGATATCATATATGGTTTATCAAAAATTACGTTGTTGTAAATGCACATACAATCAATATATATATATATATATATATATATATATATATATATTCACTGAAAATTCTGTATAAAAATTAATAATTATTTCATAAAAATAAATTTTACAGATCAACCCGAATATCTAATATTTTATGATTTGAATGCATAAAATAATTAAAATATTTATTATAAAAAATATAACCTCTATTAAATTCAATATAAAATGACTCAAAAAGGACATGTAATGAAAGAACATAATTATTAATCTTATTATTATAAATTAGTGTTCACATTAATAAAATGCATATAACATAATAGTACATAATACTATATTAAGTTACATTATATTTTTAATTCGCAAAATTCATCAAACAAATTTATCAGTTTTTATCAATTACAATATAAATAAACAAATAGAATAGTAAATTTAAAATCCATTGCTACATAACTGTCTTTTAAACAATGATTATAAGAATAAAAAAAAATTAAAATATATAGTTAAGAAAAATATTTTTATGATGTATTTGTTATATAAAAAAAAATATTTTAAAAAAAAATTAAAACTAATGATTTGTTATAGTCTTAACATATTAGATAATTTTATTTCTGAATTATAATTTATTAAATTAGTGTCTTAATTTTAAATTTGAATAAAAACTAATATATATATATATATATATATGTGTGTGTGTGTGTGTGTGTGTGTGTGTGTGTGTGTGTGTGTGTGTGTGTGTGTGTGTGTGTACATGTGTATGCATAATTTTAATATATGAGTGTGCAAGTAAATCACTTTGTAATTATGTATTAATATGACTTTTATAATACAGTCGGTATACGTAAATAACAGACTAAATAACAGTTTTTGAATTCTCATAATGTAGCATTTAATTTATGTACAACACAGGTAATAAATTACACACTGATAGGATATATTTGTGCAATTTGTAATAATATTATTAAAACAATACTTAAATTAGCTATTTGTTTTCTATACTATTTACTTTAAATGATAATTTAAAAACAATACAATTATGTATTTGTAGTTATTTTTATAAACATGACTTGACAAACGTATTAAATTAATTCAAGTCTTTTTTGCAATATTTTCTCATTCATATTTTTAATTGTTTTTATTGATTTAGAAATATATCTATTGTTTATTACTTAATTATAAAATAGAAACAAAAAAAAACATTATGAAACGTAACTACAAATAAAACTTAATATAATAAATTCAAGGTTTTTCATTCAACTGATTCCCAATACATTTTTATAATACAAAATATTAAAATATCGAAGAAATGAATGCCTCTTGTAATAACGGACATCCAAAAATTAAAATATTTGAAAATGTGTTTATCATAATAGACTAAAAATAATAAAAACTATTTTTAACTAATCGTTTAATTTTGGTTTTTTCTTTTTTTTAAAAAAAAAGATTGCTCAAGAAACTTCAAAACTATTATTTCAATAAAAAAAATATTATTGTGATTATGACGATTTAAAATGAAAACAATCTAATAATATTTTTACATCCAAGAAAGAAGTTACAGCGAAATTTTATTGTAAAAAATCTAATTCATACATATGAAATTGAACATCAAACAAAAAAATTGATAAAAAAAACATCTCTGATTTTATATATTTCAATTTTTGACATTAAATTACTATATATTAGGTTGGCAAGTATCTCCCTTCCGCTTTTTTTTTGTACATAGCTGCGAAATTCAAAAGACCAGAAGGCGGAAGGGAGATATTTGCCAACCTAATATTACAAAATACTATGTTAAAATTAATAGAAACTGAATATTATTGTACATATATTTTATTCTCTGCGTCTTTATAACAGATTATTTTTTCTGTTACTTGAAATTATTTACAAAATAATATAGTTCAAATTCAAGAGATTATAATCAAAATCTTTAAGTAATTGAATAATTCTAAAAGTGTGAAATTATATATAAAGGATATAACTGTTACTATTTCTCTAGAGCAAATGCTGAGCATATTGGTATATATTTTAATTGAATAAATTTTATTGTACTAAAAATTAAACATTTTCTTTTCAGACTATAAAATTAACAATTTTATATTCTACAACCTAACATATTTATACATAAACACATAAATGTATCTATATGTGTATGTGTTATATACTAAAAAGTTTTATAGACAGAGTGTTGAAAATTTAAAATTTAAATGAGAAGAAGTTGTGAATAATAATGGAAATATATTTCGAATTAAAATTAAAATGTCAATTTTTTATTTCATTTCAAAACTTCCTCTAAAAAACGCATTATTTATGTAATAACCCAATATTAAAGTTATGAACTGAATTTATATGACAAATTTGTTTTGTACAAATATGACCGTGAAATGACTACATTAATTTGGTATTTTTTTCTCTTTTTTTATGAATTAATGTTTGAAATTATTTGATATTTGAATAACATATTATTATATAGAACATTAGGATAAAGAACCAATAAAAATATTGTATCAATATTTATGGAGTACATTTGCTTTGTAATTTCAAGCTTACAAATATACGAATATGACTGGAAATAACTGTTTATATATAGTAACTGTGTATGTATATATGTATGTATGTATGTGTGTATATATATATATATATATATATGTATATATATATGTATATATGTATATATACATATATATATATATATATATATATATATATGTATATATATATATCTGTATGTACATGTGATTGTATATTAGTGAATGATATTATTTCATGTATAAATATAATGTAATCATACGGAACCTCCATAAGTTCATTATGTTGTTACAGATTAGTAACTATGCTAGATAAATTAATGGAGAATTTCATAGAATTATGAATATGTATGCAAAAGATACGGGCGTTGTGATGCCTTTTCTCATTAAATATATGTATTCATTAGTCATTAAAACAAAACTTTCTCGTAATAATTACAATATCGTCCTATATGAAACCAATTGACATGTAAGATTAATGCGTAAACAAAAAGTACACTAATCAGTCAAACAGTAACCTAGATAAAGATAATAAAACACAATGTCAATACAAATTTGTAAGTATCAGTTATAAACTATGGGGAAATTTTTAAAATGATCTCATTTTAATATGTTAACAATGTAAAATATTATACAAACAATTTGAAACTAACGCATAAAATACAAATCTATGACTGTTTTTCTAATTAATCAATAAGTTTTTCTTGTAAAATAATGAATAATCCTCACATAATGAATTTTCACTTTATTTAGGAATATTTTTAGAATTTGGTAATTCTTGATTTAAAGTTTAAATTAATGATATTTATTAATTAAAAAAAAGAATACTGCAATAAAATATTTAAAATAACTAAACTATTAATTATTGAATTCAAATAAAAATATGTATTCTCATTTGGAAAAATGAATATAATTTTTTTTGAACGTGTTGAATTATATAGAAAAAAAATAAATTTAATGAAACATTTATTGTAAACGAAACAAACAAAATATTTAATTAAAATGTTAATCTACGCTATATATAAAAACTGAAAATATAACATTATAATTCATTGTAAAATCTTTACAAATATCATTAATTAAGAGAATATTAAATAGGCATTTTTATCCTTCATAATTATTAGAGATACATTTTCAAAATTACTGATTTCATATTCATGAAATTATATGAATATTAAGATTTTTATTATAATTTAGGTCATTAAAACAAATATCAATAACATTTTATGAATTTAAATAGTAACATTTTATAAAAACAAATATAAGGTTTGACAATAAGAATGTCAGAATTTTGACAGCTGTAGACAGCCATGTTTGAATTTTTTTAAGCTTATTCTGACATTTCAACTCAGTATAGTTTAGCAAATTATCATGGAATGTTTAACATTTCAACAACGCTTAGAAATTGTGAAAACTTCAATAGACTTATTGAAACAATAGTTTAATGAGTCCATTATTTCACGAAATGGACCCATCAATTGGCCGCCAAAATTATGTGATCTAACTTCATTGGAATATTTTTTGTGGAGTTATGTGAAATCATTGGTTTATGCTGATAAACCACAAACAACAGAAGCATTAAAAATAAACATTGAACGTGTAATTCACGAAATTGAATCACAATTATGCGAAAAAGTGACTAAAAATTAGACTAAACTAAAGCACTATATCAAACGAAGTCGTGATGGTTATATAAGTGAAACTGTGTCCCATCATTAGTGCCAAAGAATTTGTTTGAAAATGAAAAAATAAATAACTAATTAATTAAATACTTTTTGTTTCATTCTTATTTAAACTTCTGGAGTGCTTATTGGAAAACCCTATGTATAAAAATATTAAGTACTTTTATGAAAATCAAAACAATTTATATATTATATAAAAATGAATATTTTTTAAATCTTACAACTGATTTTTAAGTAATTAATACACTTTTACATAAATTCACATTAATAATAAAAATACTTTATAAAAATGTTTAATAATAATTTATTAATTATTTTATTCATTAATACTAATTTTAATAACTATAATATTATCAGTTTTTAATAATACAAAATACTAATAATTATAGCAAATAAAAAGTAAATAAGAAATATCAAACATTTTTATAAAACCTTGTGATGTTAAAGGAAATGATTTGTTTGTGACCAACACAAAAATATTTTCTTTCTCTTAAAAAATTAAAATGTTCTTCATTTCAAGATATGAATATAATATGATATCAATTTTCTTAAATTATTTCAAAATTGATATTGTCTGAAAAAGTTAGTAAAACTTATTTTTTATTTTATATATATATATAAATTTTAATTAATTTAAATTATATAAAAAATATTTTTAAAACAAAATTTCCTGAAGTTGTTTTCTTCACTAAAATACTCATTCAGTCTTTACAAAATCATGAAACTACATTGTATGGGCATTCAACTGAGATATTTATTATAAATTCTCTCCCTTGCAATAGTTCTCTCAATATGAAGGGGTGCAGATACTATATTATCTACACTGTACTGGCATTCATTTCTATATACACACATGCATGTACAGTCCAATTTAAACACAATAAAAACGAGATTTTTATCTACTCATGTTCTGTTCACTTGCATCATATTTTTTTTGGAAGTAATGACTCTTCTAGTCGACATAAACGTGAAGTATTAGTGAATGTTACATTTTTTTCATATAACAAGAAAAATGTTTATTATTGTATTCGACGTCGTCTACGTAATTTTTTAAAATATGGAAATAAGTATAAATAATAGACAAAATAATTTTATAAATACACACACACACACGAGTGTATATATATATATATATATATATATATATATATATATATATATATATATATATATATATATATATATATATATATATATATATATATATATATATATATATATATATATATATATATATATATATATATATATATATATATATATATATATATATATATATATGAAATTGTGAAGATTGTGGAGGCCAAGGTTGGATAAGATTGACCAGCGACAGGAAAGAATGGAAGAGGATTGGAAAACTCTTCTTTTTTAATTATGACATTCGACGAGGCTTTCGCCCAGCAGTGGGCTAATGTGGGCTATCAGTAGTAGTAGTAATATATATATATATATATATATATATATATATATATATATATATATACAAATGATATTAGTAAAGATACAAAGAAAAGTAGAAAATAAAAGTGAAAAGAATAAAATGGATTTGAAAACAAATACATATTACAATTAAAAATAAGAAAGTAAAGAATCTGAAATGTAAATGATTGGAATATATAGGATCACCCAAATGTGATGCCTAGATTAGTGTTTTATTCAAAATAAACGTGTGTATAGGGTGGTATATAAAAAAGCACGTGTATAGTTTTTTTTGTTTCTTTTTAATAAAACACAAATCTAGGCGTCATATTTGGATAATCTTATATTTAAGAAAAGAGGAAAACGTAACTTATAAATTATGAATCAAAAAATAAAAGTTACCAATAAATATAAAAATGGACAGTATTAAAATTAGAAATTTGTAAAAAATAAAGGCAACAGATAGTTCTAACTACAAAAATTCTAGGATCGTTTATACAGTAGTAGATTAATAGAAGTTAAAATGGTTTTATATATGTTCGTGTTTATATATATATATATATATATATATATATATATATATATATGTATGTATATATTATTGATAAAACAAAATTTATAATTTAACACAAATTCAACTCATGCTAATATCATAATATTAGTAAAAGTATTCATTAATTACTTATTGTTCATTTTATTCATCAATGTTTAATTCGATAGCAATGCCATTATCGCGAAAATACTGCATTATAATATTTAAATAAAAAAAATTAATATTCGTAAACTTATTCATTTTTACTGAATTGAAAATATTGTTTCATAATTGTATTATTTTTTAATTTCCATATTTTATTTGTCTCGTTAAATGGATAAAAGTCAGTACAAGTGGTAGAAGAAAAATGTAAACGGTTTCTGTAAATTCCCTCATGAAATTCGAAATGTGTCAAAATGACGCGTCCCGTAAACCTAGTTTTAATAAAGTAATACATACACTTTAAAATACTCATTTTAGTGTTTGGATACCAATTTAATTTATATACACACATACTCACATACATACACACACACATACACACATACATACACACATACATACATACATACATACATCATACATACATACATACATACATACATACATACATACATACATACATCATACATACATACATACATACATACATACATACATACATACATACATACATACATACATACATACATACATACATACATACACACATACACATACATACACACACACATACATACACACACACACACACACACACACACACACACACACATACACACACACACACACACACACACACATACACACACACATACACACACACACACACACACACACACACACACACACACACACACATACACACACATACACACACACATACACACACATACACACACATACACACACATATACACACACATATATACATATATATATATATATATACATATATATATACATATATATATATATATATATATATATTTATATATATATATATATATATATATATATATAGAGAGAGAGAGAGAGAGAGAAAGAGAGATTTTATCCATTCTGTCATGAGTATAAATTTAATGTGATACTGAAATATTTACCTGAATCAGATAGTATAATTTCTACTACATTGACAAAATAGGTTAAATAGATAAAAAGTTCGTCTATTACTAAATGAAAAAAAGTTTTTTTTTGACAGATTCAGTTATATACTTTTATATTTCGTCTAATTAGTAATCTAATTTTTATCAAATTGTAAATCAAACATTGGATACCATTTTTTTTATAAATAATGCAGTCATGAAAAAAGGATAATTTTTGAATTTGTAATTCCCTCTGCAATATTATTTATAAAATGATAAACATATGAGCATCAATTATATTATTGTAAAATATCATTGAAAAGTTATGGATGTTATAATCAAAGTGAGGAGTTTGAAATGAAAATAAACCGAACATATAGCAAAAAGAGAAGACCAGCGATGGACAATAGAAATTATTAATTGGAAACCTAGATTTATAGAAATCCCCAGGATCATATCCATGGATAAATGAAATAAAGACATAAGAAAATTCGTTGGAATGGTCTGGAAGAGAAAGGCAATAAGTCAATCAAAGTAGAAAGTTTTGTAAAAGCCTTCATCCAGTAGTGAATACAATACAAAGAAGCTGATGATCATGAAATATATATATATATATATATATATATATATATATATATATATATATATATATATATATATATATATATATATCATCATATATATATTAATATCATGTATTAGCTTCCTTTTAATGGTATGTATTATTTTTTTTTAAAAATGTATGTGTTTTACATATATTGGTTGATAATTAATTTCAGTTCATCATATTTTTTTCAAAAAAATGTACATATTTATACACTTACACTTATTAGTCTATATTTATGATATAATTTTATATATAAATCCAAACATGTAAAAAACTCATCTCTTATTCTTAATTACACATTTTTTCCAGATCAATAAACATGAATATTTTTCATACATTCAATCTACATTTTCTATAAATTAGTATGAACAACGTGGGAACACGCCTGTTTTAGTTATACCCTTTCTTTCAAATTAATAAATATAAATAAATATTTCATTTATGTATAACAAAAAGAATCAAATGATTCGTGTATAGTTTCCTATCAATTGCTAACATTATATTATATATAACGGAAGCTTAATGTATACATGTACTTTTGAAAGAGTCGAGGGTGCGAGGATATATTCAAATTAAATAGGAAGAATTTACATATCAGGAATATTAAAAATGTTTTTATTACAGCATCGTAGTTAACAATTATTTCACTTACTAAGTCCTATTAATAAATAATATTAAGGTCTTTTCTATTAATTGTAGAAAGTATTTTAATATTTTAACTTATTTCATCTATTATTATTATTAGTCATTAATGATTATAACTTGTTAATATTTTTATCGATATTTTATTGTTCATATTTAGATTATGGATATACATACAATAATTGTCATTCACAAATGAATTCATTAATAATGTTTAAAAAATCTACACTAAGAGCATCTAAATTTTTCTTAAAAGATCGATATCAGCTATATTTAGTAAACGGAATGATAAAATTATTTAATACATTTCATAATAAGTACTTTATTAAACAATTTTTTTTACATTTTTTTCCAAGAAAGCTTTAAATTTTCTTTTTATTTTATAACAGAGTTTTTTCGTAAATATATACCTTAATATTTTATAGTACAAAAAAATATTTACTTAATTTATTTCCATCGATTTTTTTATATTGCTCGTATTAACACAATTGTTTTTTTAAAGAATTATCTGAATACAAATCATATTTTAATGTGATTTATAATATTATAAACAATCAATTAACATAATTAAAATTATTTTTTCTTGTATTCTTTCTGTAATCCCATCGTGTACTAACTTTTTTTATTAAAACTTTAGAGTCACTTTTCTTTGGTTATGTCATCTAGTACCTTAGTCTTTACCACGAAATAAATAAAGAAGAATGAGCTTAACATCTCAATAAAAGAATCAATATTAATATAATTTTAAAATCATTTAGATTTTTTTATAAAAAAATAATAAATGAATAAAATTTATAATATTATATTAATAATTAGTTTAACGAAATTTAACACAATAGTAATTATGTTACACATTATATTAATTATGATATTTCTTATACATTCAATTTTTTTTCAATTCATATTATTTTTAAATAAGGTAAAATTATATAACATTTACATGACTTCTGTATAGTTTCGATCACAAACTGAAGTGGTGTACTTAATATGCACCAATCAGCACATTTAAATTATTTCGACATATGCCTCGTGCCTAATCGGCTAAAAGTGATAAATGGTTCCGATGTCAGTATGTTTTGTACATCACTAGAATGTATACGAACCTAATGAACCCCTTTTTATATATTGTTAATGATAATTTGATTTCAATACATGAATCCAACAGTACAGTGTATATAATAATGTAAGGAATATGTAACAATTTAGTTCTCGTTACAAAAAGCATTAATGTATTTTTCGATGAGATAATACTATTTAATTACCATCTTTCTCAAACTAAAATAACCATTATTGATTTTTAATTTTCATTCTTTACAATATTTTTTATAATGTCAATATATTTATATATATATATATATATATATATATATATATATATATATATATATAAACACACACACACACACTAAGATGATAAAAGTAAATAGACACTGTATATTTTAAAAAAAAACATATATTTATTTTGAAATATAATAATTTAACATAAATAAACTTTTAACTTTTCAGTACTTAGTAACAACCCTTTTCGTCACATATAAGAATTTTACTCTAGTCAGAAGAGAACTTATAAGGCCATCAATCACCTCCTGAGGTAAACTTCGCTATTTCATTTTTGGTGGTTCAAAAAATTTACATTTATTACTGAATCGTTAAGATATCTTGCGCATATTTGTTTGCAACACATTTTATATCATATCAAGCAATTGGTCCGGCCACGATAGAATGGAAACCACTTCTTGCGCTTTCCAAGCTACCGCAGTTTTTGCCTTATAGCAAGGAGCACCACCTTCTCACTTCTCAAAGTGAATAAAAATGTTAAATAAATAAAAATAAAACAATATTTCAACTCAAGTACAATCAGTATCATCAACAGCAATTTCTTACTACTGCAAAATGAAGCAATTTTCTAAAACTTTAAAATTGAGGAAATTCAATACCACTTAGTAGATTTAGAATACATGATTTTGGTGGCCAGTTTATGGGTCCATTACGTGAAATAATCGACTCATTAAACTTTTGTTTCAATAAGTCTATTGTTTCCATAGATTTATGGCACGTAGCACAGTCATATTCAAACCACATATCGTCCAAACCATTTTCAATCATTTTTGAAAAAAAAATTATTAATCATGGTTTGGTAACGTACTGTAATGTGTGTCCATTTACTGTAATGTGATCTCCAGCTTCATTTTGAAATTTTCACTAACAGAAGCAATAACAGGCCTCACTGTTTGCATTTCTTAGTCTTAATAATAAGTTTTTACAATTTCTAAGCGTTGTTGAAGTTTTAAACGTTTCATGATAATTTTTCAAATTATACTGAGTTGAAATGTCAAAATGAGCTTAAAAAATTCAAACATGGCTGCCACTAGCTGTCAAAGTACTGACATTCTTATTGAAAAACCCTATACTTCAATAAATTATTTGTTTTTTTTAAGTATCTTCAAATATTTACTCTTTCTAAACTATTCTGCCTTAATATCAATTTTAAGTTGACAGTTGTTTACTTACTTTTATTTTATATTTAAAATATAAAATTACTTTAACTGGAAAAAATTATTTCTTTTATATATTTAATATAAAAAAGACGATTTAATAAATATACTTATACACATATAAACCTTTTATTAATATTATATCATGTAATCGAGCTTTTCTTAAAAAATGGTAAATGTGTGAAACTAATAATAGATCACTCCTCAATAATTAAGGAACAAAATTGACTACATAATTATATTTTAATTTATTTCAATAAGAAATAAAAGTTTCCCGGAAATAAAATAGATATAATGAATATATTCAGTTTAATATTTTATTAAATAAATTAATTATATGTTTATATATATATATATATATATATATATATATATATATATATATATATATATATATATATATATATATATATATATAGTATATACGTATGTGTAAACATATGTAATATTTTACTAAAGAATGATTATTTTCTATATAGAATATTTAATTTGACTATAAAAAAATGCAAATTAAATATATATAAATAAATAACCCTCCAGCATATAACCAGGTGACGTTCGAAATACCACGCGCCCTTATGATTAAGGGCGAACAACATCAGCGCATCATCATTCTGATCGCGTGTCATGCCAATAGCATCAACACACGGACAATTATGAAATATGTGTGAAACATTTATACCCACTTTGCGCAACCAATTCCCTTGTCTATTGTTTCGAACTTAAATAATAAAATATGTTAAGAGGGAGCTGACTTTCCCCTCAATAGCAGCTACCAACATGAATTATAAAAGCATAATATTTTGAAAAAAGATGAAAAATACTGCATCAAAGCGATTAAGTGTGTAAAAATATATTGTTCTTGTTTAATTCGTTAGTAAGTCAGACTTGGACATTAAAAGTCATTATTACTAATAAAATGATAAATGTAAAATTATATTCAAGGTGATATAATATTTGAGTTAATGGTGTGATCTTAGTTAAGAGGTTTTCTATTTTGGTGTGAGAGTAATTAGAAATAGTTTCAGTTATGATTTACAATCAATTAGTTAACCGTGAGAATTAAATTTTATATTTTTTTTACTAATTTAAAAATATTAAATATATTTACTATCAATTATATTATATTATATATATATATATATATATATATATATATATATATATATATATCATCAGCATTTATTTTTTTCATTTTAATATGTAGATCTCTCTCAAAACTTTCCAATTCTAAAAATTTAATGCTTTTCGCTTCTATTCCATATCGGCATATTTTCTCATTTTTATCTAATTTATCCACAAATATTTTCTTCTCAATTTTTTTATATTTCTAAGTTCTCAATAAATAATTTCTATTATCAATTCAATCGATGATCTTTTCTTCTTACTGTATTTCCTAAAGCACATTATTATTTTTTATTTTTATTATAATGTTTATATATATATATATATATATATATATATATATATGAGGGTCGTTTGATAAGTATGGTAAAAAAGTAAGAAAAACTAAA
The DNA here is from genome assembly GCA_029203775.1 of Neoneuromus ignobilis. Classification (NCBI taxonomy): domain Eukaryota; kingdom Metazoa; phylum Arthropoda; class Insecta; order Megaloptera; family Corydalidae; genus Neoneuromus; species Neoneuromus ignobilis. The sequence goes on from CP092087.1 coordinate 37,183,750, forward strand.
TTGAAAAATTTAATTAAATTAAACAATAAATAAATTTACCATACTTATCAAACGACCCTCGTATATATATAATATATATATATATATATATATATATATATATATATATATATAAAGAGTCTGTGAGATAGAAAGAAAAAAATAACAATGTAAAGATATTTTGTTATCATGAACAGAATTTCGACTTGAAAAAATTGCAAACTTTCAAAATTTATCAACAGTTATATTACTTTTACTTAAATAAAATATGAAAAATATTTTTTTCTAAAAAACTGAACGTAATATCATTATCAAAATTTTAATATCAATTTCATATTAAATCCACTAGGTCACGTAATATGAAATTATAAATTAATATTTTCTATTCTAATTATTAAAATAGGAGTTATATAAAAAATTATATATATATATATATATATATATATATATATATATATATATATATATATACTCGTATATAGTAGAGAAAAAGTTTTTAATAACGAAATTATAGATTATTTTTAAAAATAAAAACATACATTTCATGAATATACGTGTATAAAAACAGTAATTTCATCAATGAAAAAAATGTTTAAAAAAGATTTTGTATAACAGGAAAAATATACTACACTCTAGGTTTATGTACGTTACGTAATATGTACGTGTGTGTACGATGACGATTCAGAGGACGCATTACCACAGTATGTGGAAAGATAAGCGTTCATTTAATAGATTATCCGCACTGTTTATCTGACAAAGGCTGTAATTGGCTCACAAAGGCTGCTGAATAGCATAGAACTGTTTGCTTACGACTGGTTCACTGGACTGAGATCGGCCAGGATTGTCAATCGTATACAATTATTTCCAATTAAATTGAAATCTAATCAATTTTGTATTTGATATACTTTATATATTAAATTCAAAATAGATATAAAATTTCATATAAAATTGATATATTATATTTTCCTGAACTATCATTACATTTTTAAGTGATAATCAAAATTCACACACACATACACACACACATATATATATATATATATATATTCTGCAAACGAATATAACAATTTCAATATTTTTTTAAAATAACGAGAGAATTTAGAAAATAGATGGTAGCTCGTGACTAGTTTTCACGTTTAATACTTATATGGGATATCCAACCTACGAACATTTTAATTAAAAAATAGTTTCTCCTTTCTTCTATATCAGAAATAATCACACACTAAAATTACAAAAACCAGTTGGGAAAAGTTTAATCTTTTACAGAAGTGCTCGGGCATAAATTCTTTTCATTCTAGTATTTCCAAGACATAATTTTCCTTCGTTAAAAATTAAATTAAGCGAAATAATCAGCTAATATAATGTTTGTTCCAAAATTGAACCCTTGCTACTAGCTATCCTAAGCAGACATATCATTATTATCATCATATACCATCTATTTTTAATTGTTTTATATGATTTATAAAATGTTATTTGTGTATAAAAACACTGAAAAATTTTATTATATTTACGTAAATAAGTTATTAAAATTGTAGTAATACTACAAACGACAGCATAACAATAGTTCATTAGAAATTTTGAAAAATACTTGTAAATGTTTGACATTATTTTTTGTAATTCTATTTAATGCAAATTTAAACAACGAACAACAATTCCTTTCTGAAAGTAAAAGAGATTCAATATATGCATATCTTTGTATTTCAAGACTCTCACGTAGAATCAATTATAAAATAAGTAAATGCAAAATTAATTGAAAAATAAATTCACTCCATAAATCAAAATTCAGAAATTAAACCACATTTGAAAATAGAAAAATTAACACACGTTTGGTTAATCAAATAAAAATTTCCTAAATAATGTAATCAAATTGACCATATCCATTAATATAGGTCAATGTAATATACATTTTTAAAATAAGAAAATATTTCAGACAATAAAATAATTGTCACTTAACGACTAAAATCTAAAGCAAGCGATATCTCCAAAAAATTTTTTATGGAAATAGCCTTTTGATATGATGTAATAAATGTTTAAGTTTTGAATTAATTATCAGCTCTACAATTTGACACTTAAAAAACATTCTAATGTAATCGAAAAATAAATTAGTTGTATATATAATATATAATTATATCAAAAATACACTTAAAAAATAAAAATCAATTTTATTTCCATTAGTATAAAAATTAAAAATTATTTTTAGAATAGAAGAAAATAATGTAAGAAAAAACATTCTAAATTAAATAGGATATAGTTTGCAACAAAAACTTTTTAAAATCCTATTTCCAAATAACATAAATTTAAAGAGTTAATTTTGATTTATTAAAAGTCATATAACCTACTTTTCACACTAAAATCCATAACTTACATCATAGTTATTTTTAAATTTTAAAGTATGTAAAATACAAAGTTTTATAAAAATTAAATAATTTCAAAAGTAGCTTTTTTTATCCACTGCTTGATAAAAATCAGCCAAAATTTGACAATTTCAGAACCACCAGCCTTTTCTTTTTATCTTCCATTCCACATTGACGTATTTTATCATATATCTCTCTCATCTGTTCATAGGTCTCTTTTTTGGCCGTTTTATATTTTTTAGTTCTTGATTAATCATTTCTATTGTCCACCAGTAGTTTTCTCTTCTTGTTATATAACCAGTCTATTTATATTTTAAACTTTTCATTTTTATTATAACGTCCATAATTTTTACTCATTACCAAATTCATTTATTTTTCTTTTTATCTCTACAAGTCATTTCTAACATGCAACTTTACATGAATCTTTATATAACCTGGAGTCACAGATTATTCTAGTATTTTAAACTTTTGTTTTACCACTATAAGAAAAAACAGGTGAAATGCACTGATCAAAAATTTTTTCTTCGAACATAAAGGATTATTTTATTTTATAATTTACACATTTCTTCCAAAATTAACATCATTATATTTCTATTATCCTTATTAATTTATTCGCAAATATTCTTAAATGTTACTGAGTTTTTAAATACATATATTATGTTTAACTATCCTAAATACTTAGTTCGATTTTTTCTATTTCAATTACTTTTAATTCGATTTTTATCATATGAGTAAATTTATTGTACGATACTCTTATTTTACAGTTGTTTATTATAAGACTAATTTTTTAACAATTTTCTAATTTTTGTTTAATTCTTTAGTTTTTTAAATTAATCTGCGCTTGTAAAGAAGGTAATAAATTCGCGGATTTATATATATATATATATATATATATATATATATATATATATATATATATATATATATGAATGTTCAAATAGAATGATTTAAAGTAAACATGTAATCCGAGCACTATTTTCAAACAAGAGTGTACACGGTTGTAGGTATGAGCTTGTGTTATCAGCGTATAGCTCTTTGTTTCTGATAAGGGGGCGGAGGTTTAGACCGGGAGAGATTCTGATAGCTGCTAATTAACGGCACCCAGGGATGACTCCGCAGAACAGAGCTTTACAGATCGGCTCTTGCGTATTTCTCAAAATGAGCCTGTGCGATATGACAAACAAATTTTTATACGTCGAGGAGTTACAGGATGATACTATTGACCTTAGTCTCAATCAAAGGAAATGTAGATCATCGTAAAATTATTCTTTTTCAATTTAATTACTGTACTTTTGTACACTATTGATTGAATTTGTTTTAAGATTTTGATAATAAATGTTTTATTTAAAAAACAGATATTCATTCGATTGTTTCTAAATTATATATATGATACTTTTTTAATGCCATGCCTTAAGGGGTTATACGCAGTTAGAAATTTCAAAAAATCGATTTTTTTTTGCATTTTCGGAATGCACATATATTTGAGTATATTCTTTGAAAATTTGAAGTAAATTCGATAAATATTTTCGGACATACACCTGAATTTGTAAAAAAAATTTAACTATGTGTAAACTACTTCCGAAACTTCAAACGCGTTTATCTCAAAACGGTGTTTTCATAGTCGGTGATCTCAATATCTCAGAAATGGCTGAACCGATCGGTCTCAAATTTTCACACAATCTTCTCAAATATATTCCTCAGGTATTGAACGAAGGAATAAGGTTTACAAAAATTATTACTATTTTTTTAAAACAATTTGGAGCAAAAATTTTAGTAAAAAACGAAAAATTTTTTTCAAGTAGACGCCATTTTGTCAAAAATAAAAATTTTTATTATTTCTTCGTTCAATACCTGCATTAATCTATCCTTTAAAAGAATTGACCATATTTTTTGATTTCAAATAATCCAAACCGCCGATATGGAGATCACCGCCAAGCGCCTTTTTTTGGAGGTCGTTCGGGACATCGTCTGCAGGAGCGGTGCACTTCAATATTTTTTTATGATCGACATGTTATTTTATTCTTGAAAGTAGGATCTATTCAAATAACCATAATTTGTAATTGCAAAATAAATACTGTTTCTAAAAAAAATTCCTAAAAAAACGTCGTTTTTGCGCCTCGCAAGTGCGTATAACCCCTTAATCATGGTGATATAACCATTAACAAATACAGTAGCTGAACAATAAACAACAATATATATATATATATATATATATATATATATATATATATATATATATATATATATATATATATATATATATATATATATATATATATATATTATATATATATATATATATATATATATATATATATATATATAGAGAGAGAGAGAGAGAGAGAGAGAGATAGAAAGAGAGAGAGAGAGTCATCCATATGTGATGCCTAGATTTGTATTTTATTAAAAAGAAATATGTGTATAGGGTGGTGTATAGGGAAACATGTGTATAGTTGCTTTTATTTCTTTTTAATAAAACAAAACAAAGCGTCACATTTGGATGATCCTATATATATTTAAATAACATTAAAGATTTGAAATCTATTAAGTAGTCCAATACTTATACTCTATTTTATATGTGTGTGTGTTTTTGTATATATACATACACGGTCTTGTGCCGAGTTTAAAAATATAATTTTTGTTATTTTATAATTTTTATCGCAATTTTAAAGAATATTTTGTCGTATTTTTTTTCTTTAAATTCTGATGTATTTAAGAGTTACTGTAAAATGATAAATGTTTATTTTTTACTAATTATTTAAATCTACAGATTTTATTTCGAAAATAAAATCCTTTTGGAAGAAAATATCTCTAATAGTTTTAAAAAGGCACATCGTATAACAAAAACTCAAATCAAGTAAAATTGCAAACGAAAAAAAAATAACTACGAAGGTTGTTTGATAAGTATGGTACATTTATTTATTGTTTAATTTAATAAATTAATTGATTTAATTTAGTTTTTCTTACTTTTTTACCATACTTATTAAACGACCCTCGTAGATGCACTATATATGTCATTTGATATAAAAGTATAATAAACAAGTTTTATTTGTAACAAAAAACGCTATGAAGAATTTAAAAATTTCATAAAATTGACAAGAATTTTTTAAAAATAGTTATTAAGAAATTATAGAAAACTTCAAAAAAATGAGTTTAAAAATTACGAAAATTATAGAAAGTATAGGAACCATAATAACTTTTTACACGATTCCACAGAGAAGAAAAATCTTTGAAATACAATTTAAAGGAAAATGAATAAACAACAATATTAAATTATTCACACAAAAATTGGATTACTGAAGACTAGAGTTTAGTTCTAATCTCATTCCAGAAAATATTTTATAGTAAATGAGGGAGTTTCTGCATCAAAAAAAGTATAGTTTATATAGAAAGTTATTTAGAACTAACAACAAATCCCGGTGGGAGGGGGCTCTGTTTAAGTCTAAAGATGTACTTAATCCTCTAATTTTAAACTCTTAATTTGAATCGAGGGAAAACTTTTTACTTTTTGATATCTCAGGATCATGAAAATATGTATTCTGCTAACTGGAAAATTTTGTAGATACAATTAAATTCTAGCATGACAACGACCATAAACATATACTCAAAATAGTAAAAAATTATCTTCAAGATTAAGAATGAAAATTTTAAAAATTGTAAACTAGCCATGTACTCGTAAAGTCCCAACCTAAATATTATAAACTATCTAGAATTATTTAAATAAGAAAATGTAAAAAAAACTAATGCCAAAGAATATAATGTGTTATTTGGAACGTTAAAAAAAGAATTGGTAAATCCAACCAGGTCCGCTGCTTCCATATGTGCAATGCACACGGGCGACCGAGCTTTAGGGGCAGCCGACTCCAAGAAAAACACATAGTATCATTGTATTTTTAACACATTTCTCTGAAAATTTCAATTATCCATTCCCTTGAAGTTAATAAATATCATTCAATAGTCTGCCATGGAAGAAGTGCAATTTGGGAATGGGGGCGGTCAAAATATTATTACACACGGGTGGCCGACATATTTTCGCACATGGGCGGCTGATCCCCTTGGAGCGGGCCTGAACCCAACGATTACTTTTATAAAAATTTGTCAAAAAGATTTACTTTTTTTTAAACGGTGAAGAGTGCCACATGAAATATTAACTTTTACTTTAATTTTTTATTCTCATTTTTAATTTCTTTTTTGTAAATTATCAGTTAACAAGTAAAATTGAATAAATAACTGTTTGGAGTATTTTTGGTTTTCACTACAATTTTTTAATTTTTGAAAAATATATGAAGGTAGTATTAGGTTAATATTTTTAAATATATATATATATATATATATATATATATATATATATATATATATTGTGTGTGTGTATGTAAAACAAAAAAAATAATATTAAAATCAAAATATAAATATAAAATTCGAAAAGTTTGATTTTAAGTAATACAAAAAAGGTGCGTGTACTAAAAACGTTAAAGATTGTAGGCTACTATTCAGTTGGCCCCCTGTGGTACATTTAAGCGACAAACCGACTGTGGGAATCGTCTGGGGTTATTTTAGCACCGCACGTTACTATATAGTAGATAATACATACGTCAGACGTCATCGAGATATCAGAAATTGATAAGATTGGCAACGATGCGGTGGTTTGTGTTAGTTGCACGTACAGTTAACGTCATCTGTATTGTGGGAAGTTATAAGTTAATTGGTTGAATGATGTGACTGCCACGGATGCAGTTTTAACCATTTGTCAAACATAATTGATTATATGAATTGTGCGTTTTGATGTGTTCTACTATTTTACATTGTACACGGATTTAATGGACAACTGTGTAATTTACAATTAATTAATATATTTTTAATAAATGTAATACTTGATTTCTGATTAAAAACAATTTATTACTCTTTTGAAATAGCTTTACGGTAAGAAAAAATATTGACTTAAAGAAATAAATAAAATGTAGAAAATAAAAATAATTTAAAGTAGCAAAATATTTCTTTTATAATTTGATTAAAATACATTTTATTGAACAAGATTCTAATTATGATGTCAAAGGAATATTTCTCCAAAAATTAACGTTAATTTTTATTCAATAACTTCACGATGTTTTTATAATACTTTTGTAAGTTCGAGTTAATATTTTTCTCATTATTTTTTAACACCAAATAGCATATTTGTTTCTTATTTGATAATTTTAAATAAATAACAAAAAAGAATAATATATGATTTAAAATAAATAATCTTAAGAAAAAAATAAAAAAAAGAATTATTAATAAACTTAATATAGGAAATAAGTTTGAATATTTTTTTTAAAAATTGTTAAATTCCAAAACAGTACTTCCATATAAATTTAAATAATGGAAAGGTTAGTCCCGATTATAGAAAAAAAAATGAAAGGAATATGAAGTGAAAAATGAAGTTTTTCTTTAAAAAACTAGAAATATTCTAGTTCTATTTTTTATTTTATCTGGCACTAAAATATAGTTTTCTTAAGAATGAATAGGCTTGCATTTTAGTAACTTTAAAAATAATCAATTTTTTTAAAAAAAAGTCTGCCATAATTATCAATTCATTTTGAAAAAAATATCCCTTAACTCGATTCAAATTCTATGTTGAATTTTATCAACCAGGGAGTGAGGGTTAATGCGACATGTCCAAATCTTTTTATCATTTCCTTTATGTATTAATAATTTTGATGATGAGATAGCATCATGATTGTATGGATGTATATCAACTCGTCTGTAACGTGATTTTGCAAAAACGTTGACAGCATTATCTAGTTATAACTTTTTGTACTCAGTTGCGTGTGAAAATACATTGTTAGAAAAAAGTCTGGTGCACAAGGGGATAGACTTTTTGATGTTATATCACTAGTAATGTTTTGTGGTTTGTCATTTGACTATTCGTGATTAATTTTAAAACTTTTATTCTTATAAATAATGACTACATATATTTTATTGTATATGATTTAAAAAAATAAGTTTTTAATATTTACATATATGTAAATATAAGTATTTGTTTTCTTTAAGACACTAAAACTGTTTAGAAATTTATTTTGAAAATTTTCAATATGAATATAAGATTGTTATTTCAATAATCAACTATTCAACTAATATAGTAATTACTATATTCCAGCTATTCTTATAATTATAATTAATATTTCACTATTTATTAAATTCCTCTTATTCATTTTTTAATGTAGTCTATTATTGAACTAAGGATAGATTTTTTCATCAATAACGATCGTATGTTATTTTTAAAATAGATTCATCAAAAAAATATATATAAAAATAATTACTTTTATTATAAAAGTGTCAAGATATATCACCTTACATTACAAAGAAATAAATAAATTAATAAAAAATATAATATAATTAAAAATAAATGCATTCAGGTCCCATTTTTGAATTATTTTTAAGTATTAATACTATACGATAATAATAATCTTTTCATATTAATCGCATAAATCATGTACAAATATTGAAAACGTTTTGTGAAATAATTATTTATTAACTATTATTCAAATTGTATTTTAAAAGAAATATTATTAAAAACAATAAGTATATAACTAATTAAAAAAATACCTGATTTAAATCTGAATCATACATAACAAGAATGTCGTAGAAATTATTTAAATAATTTTATACTTTCTTACTTATTTTTATAAATTTTAAACAGCATTTTCTCTCAATCAGTCTCAATTGATTACTTAATGACCATATGTTAATAATAATCAGTAATTAACATTTTTGTTCGGCCATTAAATTAAAAAAATATAAATGTTATCTTTTATTAAAGCTTAAAGAATAATCTGCTGTGAATTTAATTTTAAAGTACAGTATTTTGGCGAATCAAATAAATTATATATCGCTAGTGTATAATTTCCTCGCGCACAATCTAACATTTGATAAAAAGAATGAAAGATTGTTAAATAATTGAGTAGAACACAACTCAATATACTAAGCTGAAGTACTTCTGAAAATATTGAAATGGCATTCAACAACCTTATTTTCTCTATTTATTCCGTGATTTCTAATGTTCATTGCATTTATCCATCGATTTAAATATAATTTATTTATAATTATGAGTACAATTAGTATTAGTAAATAATATGAAAATGATTTTACTTAAATAAAATTAATATCAATTTACTAAAAAAATTTAAATGTTTCTTTTTAATATTACATATAGTAAAATCTTAATAAACTAGCATTATAAGAGAGGCAAAGCCATACAAGAGCTATAACGCCAATGATAATTCGATATAGTGTGTGTCAAAATTTCAAACTCAATGCTTTCTTATTTATAAAGTACAATATTAAATAAACATATGTATTAATATCAAAATTTCTAAATTTCATATAATCAAAATTTAACTATTAATTTCTAAATTTCATAAAATTTAATAAAGTTATTGTTTGAACACCAGGTAAATATTTTTTATATATAACAAATAATCCAAAGAATATAGACGTACATTTGTTTGATTAGTCTTTAATATGCAAATATTATTCTCATAATAAATAACTACTGAATATAATTTTATGCAAAAAGTATTTAAAAGTACATAAAATACTTTACAAATTTGTTAATTTATTTCATCATTTTTACGATTCTAGGTAGAAATAGTAAAAGATGCAAGGGAGATGCAATGTTGCAGACAGCGGGTGGCCAGTGGTGGATGACACGTGACCCTCAGCGCGGGCCACACGTGTCCCTCTAATTCGCTATTGTAGTCGTGACGTATCGTCAGGCAAGAACGTTGAACGACAAACACATATTCAATGATTCGTACATATTACATAATTTACATAATATAAAAACAACTAAGTGCCTAAATGTTAAATTTTAATTTGGATATTAAATCAAATTATATTTAATATTTATAATTATAAACATTTGGTTGATATATTACTTATTATTTGTCACATATAAATTTGTAAAAAATATCATACCTATTTTTTACATTTATATTAAGTTGAATTGAAAAAAAAATATTTACATAAATAAATAAATCATTTTCAAGCATACCTTTTATCTGAAATGTATTAAACTTTTATTATTATTTACATTTAATTTACTATTAACACTCAATCAGACATAAAATTATTAATAATTCAAAATTTAAATAATAAATTCCTGTTCAAAATAGAAACATTTAAGAAGATGTCCACAATGTACAATACGAATACTGCAACAGTTCATATATTTACATCTATTATCTACTCTTGCTACATAATCTAGTACGCATAACCCTAAATCTAGTAGAAACATGAAAACAATTATATACTTTTATAAATGTTTTTCATTTTTTCGGCAAAAATTCAGATTGTTACAAAATAAAATTTTCATAGAGCACACTTGTAAATAAATTATTTGGTTGGTTTAATAAAACTACAGATAAAATTGTACATTTATTATTCCTAATAACGATGAACAAATCCCGATATATATATATATATATATATATATATATATATATATATATATATATATATGATTTATAAATTGTTAATATATAAAAAAGCAAATTTTAATTTACCTCAATCCATAAATGTACAATTAACTAATTTACCTAATTCATATTAATGTAAATAATTTATTACATATTCTTTGTAACTTAAAATTAATATGAACTTTATTTTTTTTAATTAAAACAAAAATTGCAGAAACTATCTATATCGTTCAAAACTACCCATTTACCATATTTGAATTTTGTAGTCAATTCTCTAACAATAAATTCAGTTTCTATTATGTAGTTATTTATTTAAAAGTACATAACTATTTTTAGTATTCAACATATTCATACATAAATATAATACATAACCAAAAAGTTTGACCCTCTCGTTTTGAAACACCAATTCCCCTTTATCACTTGACCTATTGTTATTTGAACAGATATCGGATATCCCATTTTGTGGTAAGTGCATCTCCCCCAATTTTACCAGCAAACCAAACCTAATTCATAGTATATTAACTTCAGTTACATTATCGCATTTGTTAATATTTTGAGCACAATACATACATAACTAAATATCATTATATATTGATTAAAAAAAGATATCCTATTTCTATATTAAAATATACAGATCTTTTTTTCACTTTAGTGTACGGATATTCGATAAATATATTTTCTAAATCTTTTCACTGACCCCTAATATTATATTATATAAAAAATTAATATATTCGAATAAAACACATTATAGACGCGCGTGTTCAGTAAAAAAATGAACTTTTTCACCAATATCTTTTTATATTAGAAACAAATTTGTACATATATATATATATATATATATATATATATATATATATATATATATATATATATATATATATATATATATGTATGTATGTATAGGGGGATTTTAAAAATATATGTCTGTGTATTTTATGTTTATACTATATCTCATTATGCATATATTCAAATATTTTGAAAGATGTTACAAAACCATCACAAATTTACAACTGATATGATAATTGAATTATTGTTAACGAAAATAATAAAAAAACAGCAGATGATTTTATACTGTACTGCCTTTCAATTATACACATGCATATATAGATATGCATGTGTGCAAATATATATATATATATATATATATATATATATATATATATATATATATATATATATATACACTATTTATATTTGATTTTTTTTATTATTACATTCTGAAAAAATAAAGCCATTAAAAAATATTTTAACTCACAATTGATATCAAACAAAATATAATATAAAAGTAAGAAAGTGCATATTTGTCTAAATATATCGATTTATAATGTTTTAAATTACATTTCAAGTATATAAGAAATTGTAACAAGATTAAAATTCCCAGGAAATTATGTTGAAAACTGAAAAAAAATTGTGTTATTAATGTTATTATATAAATAAGGAAAAAAGCAAAGTTAAAAATAATATATTTACACATTTTTGTACTATAGTTTAATATTCATTAAATTTGAATTTATTTCTGTTTCATAAAGTACTGTCTATTTTTAAACAATTATTAAAAAAATGATTTTTTTGGATAAAAAAATATTCATCTTAACTCCATTAAATATTATAAATATGTGTAATAGTCAAGTATTTACTTATTTCGTTAATATAAATTTCGATAACCATGACATCATTAACGCTCTATATATTGCATTACAATGTTTTAGACTAAATTTTATAATGTAGTGCCCTAATGATGATGAAATGGACATCGAATTGTATATCATAAAGTAAAATAAATAGTATATGATTAGTGAAACCTTTTATAAAATCTTGCCAAATTAAATATATAATTCATTTGTGAAAAAATTAATCGTGATAATTAACAAATAATGATTACAATTTCAACAAAAAAAGTTGAATTAAAGATTTCAATTATGTAAACAATGATTTAAATATTTACAATAAAACTATTAATTTTTGTACACATTAACCAAGTGATCAACAATGTATAGATAGGCAAACGAAATTATTGAAATTGAAAATTATATTTCTAAGAGTAACATTCCTTCATACTATATATTCCTATAGCTTTATTCTATATACTTGATTTAAAAAATATTATTTGTTATTGGAATATATTTATTAATTTGTGAAATATTGAGTTATTTAATTTCTATTTATTTGCTTTATATGTACACACACACACTCACACACACACACACACATATATTTATATATATATATATATCATCATATGAAAAAAATAATTAATTATTAATTCTTCAAGGTTAATGATTCGCAGAAAGAATAATAATGATTATAACCAAGAAATTGTTAGCCGTTGCTCTAAATCAAAATAGAATTTAATTATTTAAGAGAAAGGAACCACAACCCCCTCTTCTCAATATTTAATGCATCAATAACAACAACCACATATAAAAACCGCTTCTTCACTGTATGTCGTTACTTGTTTTACAGTCCTAATTGGAGGTGAACAACCATACCAACATGAAATTCTTGGTAAGTATGTGTGTGTGTTTTTTTTAATTTTACTAAAAATAATAGCATTTTAAAGATAATAAATTATATTATTTCCAGATTGCTGTCTTCTGTGTTCTCGCCGTTGTTTCGGCCGGTTATATAACACCTATTCATCAAAAAGATGTCATCGGAGCACATGGAGTTCCATTAGAATCGGCTGAAAATGTTGCAGCTCGCAACTTTCATCATTCTGCACATGCTGAAGCAACATCTTTCCATCAAAATGCTGTTGCGCACGCTGCTCCCTGGGCAGATGAGACTTATGAAAATGATAACAATGCATGGGTTTCTCCTATTACTGCACATACAGCTCATGCAGAAGCAGTTCGTCCTTGGAGTGGACCTCAACATATGCCTGTAATCGGCCACAACGGAGTTCCAGTTGACACCCATGAAAACAATGCTCGTCGTAATTTCCATCATGCCGCTTATGCTGAAGCTATTTCCCGTCATGGCGGTCACAGTGCCCATTACGATAATGCTGAAAGATACGCCGTACATGCCACTCCAGTTGTACATTCTGAACCAATCCATCAATGGACCGGACCTCAACATTTACCAGTTATTGGACACAATGGAGTTCCGGTTGATACACATGAAAACAATGCACGTCGTGATTTCCATCACGCTGCTTACGCACAAGCAGTTTCTCGTAATGGAGCCTACACCAATGATCATAATGGTGTTCAAGGATATGCTACACAAAGTTATGGTGCTCATGCTGCTCCAGCAACATACGGTGTCCATACCGAAACAGTACATCAATGGACTGGACCTCAACACATTCCTGTAATCGGTCATAACGGTGTCCCAGTTGATACACATGAAAATAGCGCCCGTCGTGCATTCCACCATGCGGCTCATGCTGAAGCTTCAGCCCAAAATCATCATGACGATTCATGGAAAAATTAAAAAATTTCTCATAAATGAAAATGTTGGGTACTGATGTATTTAATTAAGTTACATTACTGACACATCATATTTTTGTTATCTTTTTAACAAATGAATGTTTCGAATAAATGAATTAATTTCTAATTATGTATATGTTTCTTTTCCCAAATACATACATTTATAGGTAAAATAACACACACACACACACACACACACACACACACACACATATATATATATATATATATATATATATATATATACATACATTTTATTTGAATTACAAGTAATAAATAAATCATTTACAATGAAGAAGAAAGTAAACAAAATATTATTATTTTTATCATAGACAATAATTGAATATGATACTCCCAACAATACGTATATGTTTATAAATATATGATCCATATAGAAATAAAAAAATATAATTTACATATGTGTAAAGTTTGAACTTATAATTCAATATTGTATTTTTTTATTTAAATTATGAACATTTAAATTATTTAAAGTGATATAATTTTATTAATATTTATTTATATTTAAATACTGAAAATAGTATACAAATATTAAATTTGTGATATCATTCATTTTTAATCTTTTATTTTTATTTTTCGTCAATCTTAGAAACATACAGAAAATAATAAATTTTAAACATTCTATTATATATGTGAAACCTTAATTAAATATAACCTATTAAAATTATAACATTAATTATGATATCAAAATAAAACAATAAACTGATGTTATCAAAATATACATCGACTTCAATAACTTTCTTTAAACAAAATAAATTCATATTATAATATTTTATTTAATTTAGAGAGTATAATGAACCTTATAGAATTCCTCTTTCTATATTATATACCGTTTTATTTATTGTCCACCATTAATATGTAAAATAATAGTAAATATTTCTTAATATTTAGTAAGTATTTTCTGTTTTTATGACGTTTATAGCTATTTTTCGAATGATATCTGTTTTTTACATTTCTAAAAATATAAAATATCAGTAAATATATTTTCTTCTATTTTCTCTTTAAGTGATTTATCAATTTATTCAACACTACTCATTTTGGAATTGTATAATTAAAAAGTAATTCATAATTTCATTCAAGCCACATAGATTATTAATACAGATTATAAACATCCTAAAAAGTACAAATAATATTAATAAATTCATCAAATGACCGATTAATTAAAAACCAAAAAAGTATTCTTGTTATTTATGTTTTTAGATCTTCTATATTATTATTTTGCTTTTAAGACCGGTTTCAGGTCAAAATCCATTCACAGGTATATTTTAATGCTGTATTTCTTGTATTATTTTTATATGTTACATTTATATGTGATTTATAGAAACAAAACATAAATATAAGAAAATAAATACAATGTCAAATTTTATTTCATCACACATTTGCGGGAAAATCTGGCCATAAACAACAAAAAAAATTTAGAATAATTCCAAACTCAACAGATATATATATTTATATATATATATATATATTTATATATATATATATATATATATATATATATATATATAAGGTAAAACTATTATTACTACTCTTACATACTAAAAAAAGTAAAAAAATAACATAAAATTTCATCGAGACATTAAAATTGTCACTGTCAATACTCTCCATATTATAACAACCAAATGAATTTAATTGAACTCAATGAAGGGTGGAAAATGTAGGGACGTTCACAAACGATGAAATATAAGGCACAGGGATGGTTAAAATTAAATTTTATATATATATATATATAAACATATTGTAAGTATCATAAAAAAATCAAATTTAAAATTACTATTGCATACAGATATGAACTGTTTTTTTTGAAAGTGGTATAAGTCCACTTTTTAAAAAAATTAAGTTAACGGTAATTTTAATGAGCTATAGACACCTTCTCTTTATAGTTACAATCACAGTTTCAATAGAGTTCTATTTTGATATAAAATAAACAAAAACAGTTTTGGTGTACAATGCTATCGCACAAATATTTCTTTTGAAAGTGGAATAAGTCCATTCCTATGATATTATCATAGCATACAGTGACATGTGTACCGGACAAAATCGCAATATTAAGCTCGCACTGATGTGGTTAAGGATTGTTCAATCAGACGATAATAACATAAATGTTATTGACCACAAATTTTTACTGTCGGGTCATTCATTTCTTCCAAACGACAGAGATTTTGCAGTTGTGGAAACAGCATTAAAGAAAAAGGATCAATTATACACTGCCCAAGACTATTATGATGCAATAAAGGCTTGCCGAAAAAAACAGCTTCATTTTGTATGAAATGAAAAGAGAAGACTTTGTCTCAACCAAATCTCTAGAAGAGGCAATATCAAACAGAAAAAAAAATACGGACGGAGAAATTGTAAACTGGCTTAAAATATTAGGTTGTCAAATATCTCCCTTCCGCCTTCCGCTTTTCCGAATTTCGCGGCTATGTACAAAAAAAAAAAAAAAAAAAAGCGGAAGGGAGATACTTGACAACATAATATGTTGGATGAGGTTCAAAAGGAATGAACCTCACAAAATGTTTTATAAAATTAGTATGGAAGAAAATGCTCCATTTAAAACAATTTTTTTATTTGGAAAAAAGGGAAGACCAAAAAACCTCAGAAAAATTAATATGTTACCGCTTTATAAAACTTCAAGGAGCATAACAAGAGAGAAATATAACGATATGATAAGTTTATTACCTTATATACCACCTATTCACCATAAATATTTCAATATGCTAAGTGTAAAAGAAAACTAAGTTTAAAATATCTTTTTTTTTATTTAAAGATCTTAACGAAGTAATTTTCATTTTTATATTTTTAATATAACTGAAATAAACTCTTAATAAACTTAGTTATTCGTGTATTTAAATGTCTTCATTTTAACTATTACTTTTTTACATAAAAATCCATTTCAGTAAAGCTTATGTCTATAAAAATATGGACTTAAATTTGCTCTTGTTTTTACTTCTTGTAATATGTTATTTTTGAAAGTGGTATAAGTCCATGTGGAGCTAAAAAATCGTTTATTTTGTAAAATAATGTTAGTAATTATTATTTCATAATAAAATTTAAAAGGTGTATAGTGTAAAAAACATCACTCGATTTGATTAAAGTTGGCCAATATTTTTAAATTAACTCAAATGCAAACCCTTAAATATCTCAATATATGAAAAAATGGACTTATACCACTTTCAAAAAAACCAGTTCATATGATTAATATGTTTGTATATGTAATATATTAACGTTAAAAGTTTTATCTAAAAAGCAACTATCCGGTTTTCTATTTATCTAAACATATTAAATTCATATGTGCAAATATATAAAGCGAAAATCTGTGCAATTCTATTAAAATTGTTCACAACTTCAAAAGTGATAATAATATTTGATTGGAAAGACAATGAATTACACGTGAAAGCTGAACGATTCAATCAACTTCGATTTTTTGATGACATTGTTATCGAAAAATCTAAATTATAATTATAATAACTATATAATTTTATTTCGAAATATTTAAAAGATATGAATAAGGAATTAAATGAAGCTAGTCGAACAAAAAGACTCACAATGAATCATGAAAAAAGTGTCATTCAATAGAATTATTATTCGAAAAAGTTTTTTAAAAAAAGAATAGAAAATTCTAAGTAGAAAATAATTAACAAGAATGAATCATTCATTACTTAAAGAAAAAAATATTAAATCAATGCATTCTTCCAATTCCTATTTATAATAATAAAATAAAGGTCCTTAATGAGAAAATAATTCAAACAGTTCAGAGAAATATGGAAATAAGGATACTAAGGGGAATAAAATTGATTTAAAAATAAATACAAGTTACAATACATAGTATGTAGTAAGAAACATAAAGAAATAAAAAATTCTAAGAAAATATCGATGAGTAAAAAGTAAAAGGATATCAAAATTTTTTTTAAGGTTATGAAATGAAAAGACAAAATATTGTTTGATTTGAAATATTTTAAAAGATATTTTAATCCAATAGTAGACTGACAGGGGCTTAAAATAATGATAATGATCAATAAACATGGGTATATCTAACTTATCAATCTAATACAATTTTAAAAAGTTAAATACAAAAAAAAAATCTAAAATAACATATTTTTAAAAATTACATATTAAAAAATATATGATTTAGCTTTAAACTTCTTAATATCTTTTTATACTTATATGGATAAATATATAGAATACAGATAATGTATTTATTATAATTTCACAGTATTTATATACATCTTAAAATAATGTATATTAATAATATATCCTTAAAATATTATTTCTTTGTTTTTTTATCTATTACAATCGATTTAAGCACTCATAAATTCTCTAATCTATTAGTATTCATGATAAAATATATACTAATATTATTTAAATAACAGGTATAAAAATATCTAAAGATGCTACAAATTCAGACATCAAAAAACAAATTTTAAAATGGCGATCATTAAATCAGATAATTTGAAAATAATATATTTATAATACCAGACATTGATCACTGTAATAGAAATTAATAACAAAAAATCAAAATTAACATAAATAATTAAAAACAATATTTCAAGTTATATGAAAAAATGTTAATATAAATAAATTTACCATACGTATAAATATAATAAAATTAGGTCTGTTGAATACTTTTGGCAACCCTAATAGACAATTTGTTTTTTTTAGTTACCACCCCTCTAATAACGTCGATTTCAATTGACGCTGTCAGGAAATCTGCTCTTTTTATTTAAGATCCCTCTGTCTGGTACAATACACGCGTAACTTTTTGATACAAAACAAATTTGATCTAACATTACCTCTAATCCTCAATCGGATAATACGTATTGGATAATAATAACTGGATAAATATCATATCAATATAAAATTTGTATGGCATAATTTTACACATAAAAGTAGTATGTATTTTATTTTTCTGCAAAGAAACTTGTGCTGTTAAAAATATTATGAACAAATTTTATATTAATTTTTGTTTTAGTAATATTTATGATTTTTTGTCTTTTATTGAAAAATGTAAATTACATTTTTCAATACCAATTTTTAATCAAATTCAATATTGATTATTTCGAAATAATATTTCTTTTTTAATATTTAATTTTAAATGTTTAAAATTAAAATATACATATATATAATAAAATAATATTATTTTTGTTATTTTTGTATTATATCCTGTAACTAGTTGCAAAAAATAAACTTTAATAATAAAATATAACAAAAATTTCACCTAAACTATACTCTCTAAAATAATATTAAAGAATATAAAATGTGTAGAATCATCCAAAACTGACTATCAATTTACGTAGCGAATAGAAGAAATAACCCCTCTACACATATAACACTATCTAATTTGCATAAATTAAAACAATAAAAATGTCCACAGATGTTCACCATATTGTGGTCAAAGCAATTAAAGAATACACCAGAGAATCGGGTGCGATATGTTTATTATCGGTCCGCTTTATCTTAACCCGATACGATTTAGATTAACGCTTGTGCCCGACGTTATTATATGCAAATTATATAAATAATTTATGTTGTGCATACGTGTACATCTGTTTATCATACAGAATTAATTCATATTTACTTTCGAGCATACAACATGTCATTTGTGAAAATTGAATGCATTTAATGTTAAAACTATTTTAACTATTGTACATCTTTACAATAATATTTTATTAATATTTGTAAGAAAATTTGGTCACGTGATAATATAATAGAAATAAAAATCTTCTAGTCTATTTTTTAATTATATATAAAGGGCCATCGAAATGTGACGCTTCGATTTGTATTTTATTAAAAAGAAACTATACACATGTTTTTTTATATATAAAAAAAATATTTTGCAACACAAAACAGGCACACATTTTTTCAGTAAATGTAAATTGTGTTATTGATTAAATAATATAAAAAAATAATCAATGTGTTGAAATCTGATTACTGATAGGTTATTTTTTACGATATTAAACACAATTTACTTACTAAAGATTGTTATAACATTTTTTAGTGTAACAGTAATGATTATCTTTTTTTCATAGCTTCTGGTCTTTGAGACTAGCAACCAATGCTCGACCGAGAAACGATGATTTAAACATATACAACACTTTGTAAAAGTCGTCTAAGTTGTTTGAAACTTTTTTACGTAAACTAAAAAAATAAAAACAACCGAAAATACAGACAAAAAAAGAAAATATTTTGCTAAAAGAACATCTGTTCTAAAAATTAAACATCTACATAAAGAAGTAAGAAGAAACAAAGATTAAGCCTTTAGAATGGTTATTGCTGTTGATTATGATATATATATATATATATATATATATATATATATATATATATATATATATATATATATATATATATATATAATATTACTTAAATTTAATCAAGAGGCTACATGAAATTTAAATAGTAACTTATAGTATTATATCGAAATTGATGTAAGAAAAAAATACATAAATAAATAATTTCCTTATAATTCACGATAAATTTTTCTTATAATTTTAGTACTCTGGCATTAATTAAAATACTATTTATTAATAAAAATAAATGTAACATACAAAATTAATTTTAAATTTTTAATAGATTTTATATACTTGATGAAATAATATGAAATATCAGAGTTAGTATTTTTTAAATTATTTTAGAAATGCAATCTATAAAATGTTACTCAAACAATAATTAAATAAACCATTAATTTTATACTACAGTTAATTCATTTTTTAGCAAGAAAATTACTCCATACAACAGATATATTAGATTTTATAAAAGTGTCAATAATTACTTATTGGTCACCTTGTCATTAATTCATATTTGAATAACCATACTGAATCTTTAAAATACAAGATTATGAAAAAAGTTTTATAAGTACCTTTTGATAACTGTAGAACTGACATTAAAATGAATTCATATTTTATATTTATGGAAAAGTTTACACTAAATAATTATTAAACATTTTTATAAAATATAGTGATGTGAAGGAGTTTATTATTTTATTAGAAAAAGATTTAGAAATACATTTATTATTTTTATGCATCAAAATATAGCTAAATATTTTTTTATATATTTAATATGTATATTTCTTATATATAATTCCTATAACAGAAATAACGTAATTATATTTAGGATATTTAAATATATTCATAATTTTTTTTATCAAAATATTTAAATTTTTAAATAAAATATAAAAATTATTATAATATCGTTCTGCAAATGAAAAAATACTTAGTTATTTTTTTTATTGTTTACTTACTAAAATTTTAAATTCAATTCAAAATATAATATTTAAGATTAACAGTTTTTTAAAAATAATCAATTTAATAACTTATAAAAATTAAGTTTATGTATCTTGTTTTGAATCACAAATTGTAATCAATAATAAAATTACTGTTACAGTTTTTATTTCAAATAATTTCATATAAGAGAAATCTTTATTGTGCTTTTTATCTTTTATATATATATATATATATATATATATATATATATATATATATGTGTGTGTGTGTGTATATTTGTATGTATGTATAGAATTTATGGCGTGCTGTATAAGACCCCTTGCGTTCAAATAATTAAACAATGATAATTTAAATAACATCAAAGCACGATTGATTAATTATAACAGCGGTCTATAACGTTTAAGTGTAACAAAAAGGGAAGGGACACGTTAGGGATGTATACAATCTGCCACTTCTACTTAACTGTATTAATTGAGTGAGTCATACAATGGCACCATAAAGAACTAGCCGCGCCTTACTGTATTTTGTAGCGGAATTCTACGAAAAACTCCACTATACATTGGTAAAATGAATCATTCGTTAACAGAACAGTACCTATAAATATGTAATAACAAATACACATAATATAAAACATGATAATAATATGTATTTTTTATTTAAATTTTTATAAGTAGAAATTTTAAATCATATTTTTAAATTCTGAAATCTGATAATAGAGGATTTGAAAAACAATATATTTAAAAATTATATTTTAATAGAAATTGTATTTAGTAATATTCGCTTCTAATGTAATATTAATATAATATTAGGTCTACCGGAAAATTCTATCCGATAATATCATCTCAAGTTTCAAAGGTGAGTCATTTTACAGAAATGGAATTCACAAATTACCATCACGATGGGAAGAGGTCATTAGTAACTTAAAAAAATTATACTGTTCAGTAAATATTAATAAATATATTGAAAATGTATAATTTTTTTAATTCAAAAACAAACAGAATTTTCCAGTAGACCTAATATTAATAATATAATATTAATTTCATTTTTTAACGGACGTCAAAAATTGTTTTTCTCAACACAAGCTTTCAAAAAATTATAGATTATATCAATTACTTTTTAAAAATATTTATTGTTTAATATTTTTCTAATAACAAATTTTAAAAAAAGTAAATAAGTTATCACTTCATCTTCCAATCCATTATAACAAATTTTCTTACGTCTCTGCCTCATCTTTTAATTAATCTCTTCCTAGGTTTTTTTTATATTTCTGCTTAGAAAGAGACTAATAAATATTTGAGACTGAGACAAAAATACGTCGAAATGGATTGAAGAGAAAGACATTAGAACGTTCGAAAATGAAAATTTTGAGAAAAGCTTTTATTTATCACCGGATGGAAAGTGGATGAAAATGACGATATTAGAGTATGTAATATGAAATGTCGGATTTTTATTTTATTTCCTTTATAATAATCCGACATTTCATATTACAAGGCCTAATACATACAATATGAAATTATTAATCTAATATTGAGTTAAATAAAATAATATTTACAATATATACATAATGCCCTGTTTTAGATAAATACTTTATTACTTTTAAGATTATTTTTTTATATACTATTTAATAAAAAAATACTTTAATTATGAATTTATATTAAAAAAAAATTAGTTGAACAAATTTATATAAAATATATTTTACCTCCGAACAAACTGTTCATCTATTCATAAATATTAAGGCTATTATATACAAACAAATACATTATTTCCAGTAATCATGCTTCAAATCCACATACTCTAGCATTGTATATCATGATTACTTCAAACATATGTATACGTGCGTAGCAAGTACAACAGTGAATGTTGATGGCATCTCATGTAATTCACGAATACACAATATAATCTTGATGCCATATCGCACGCGCTTTATACAGCTGACATGCGGCAAACACATGACACTGGCGTTTGAATTGAAACAATTAAATTAATCAGATGCATAATTATGCGGCGTGTCGCTCGGTAAAGTTGTGTAATTAGTTGTTCGGGGGCGTGGGGTTGGCAGCTTAGACCATGAATAATATTATTTTCAATATATCTAGTTTATTTATAAGCATGAATTTTTTTTTAAAAAAAAACATTTCTATACTACTCGTATATTAGATTAGATAATCTTAAAGTATTTTGTTTGTAAATAAATATACAAATATTATTATCTACAAATTATTTTAATTAAAAATATATACATTTCTTCTTTTTCAAAACAATTTTCTGATACAGATCCCTATTTTCTTATTTTAATAACAGCCTAAAAATATCTCACCAAAGTATTTATACACACCATTGTTTTGGTACTGTAGTAAAATTCATTTCATACAAATGAATCATTCATTCAAACATTACAAAATTTTAGAAAAAATTCAATAATTACTTATTGTTCACTTTATTCAACGCATTTTAATAGCTACACCAACATTATCAAAACGTTTCTTAATAAAATCTGTTAAAATGTTATATAGAATTGTGAAGATTATAAAATTGCTATCGAAATGTACATCAACAATTAAAGTTAGTAATAAATAATAATTGAACTTCTTTATAAAATCTTCTAATATTGGAAGTAAGTAATTCATTTATATTAAAATATTTTTACGGTTTAGAATTAAGAGGAAATATAATAAAAATCTTGTAAAAAACAGATTTTTTTCCTTTATTCAATACTTACTCAATATTTTCAATAATTTATGATACTTGTATATATATAAATATATGTATTATACATTAAAATCATATAATCAACAATAAAATTGTCTATTTTCATAATACTAAAGAAGTAAACTTGAAATAAAAATACCTTCCAATAATATTCGTATGATTGAAAATCCTATTTCAAACTAATATCTGTATCGTATCCAATAAGACATCAATGATCTTAACATTATTGATCTTTTTCTTTGCTCAACTTTCAATTTATATAATAATGAATTATAAACTGAATTTTTTTAGATAAATAGTAAAAGAATTTTAAAAAATAGGAAAATGTTTTTCAATAAAATTATTTTAAATAAAAAAAAAATAATATTAGAAATTGTAAAGGCCATAAAAAATGAAGTCAAATATTTAGTTAATAACAAAGTGGTTTAATGAAGAAAATAAAATTTCAAATTGTAACCAAGACGAACGATTAAAAAATTGGCATAACAATTAGTTAACAAAAATTCTTGTCCGGAACAATTAGTTAACTAAAATTCTTGATTAAAAGCATCGAAAATAACACTAAAATTACAATATTTTAGAATAAATATGTATGTTGATATTCTAAGAACAACACAAATTCATATGTGCTTTATATCTTGCTAAAATACAAAATATAAAAAACAAATGATAATTTTGAGAATAAAAACATTTAACTTAAAAACATTTTAACTTCACAAAAAAAAAATATTAATCTGAAATTTTAAAATGGTGTATTATTCGTCAACTAGAGTAAATATAATGCATTAAGATCGGATAGAAAAATCTGTTCTAGAGAATAAAAATTAGGGATTTATTACCAAAGAACATGCAAACAATGGTGAAACATAATAGATAATAGAATGATGATATGAGAATATATGACAATAAGTGGTACATAATTGATAACATCAATGATTAATTATTCGACCATTTAAAAAAATGTAAAGACAAATGTAAAACAAAAATACTAAAATTTACATAATTCTATTTTTTAAGACTTAATATCGACTAAAAACGAAAAATGACATTTGTAAACAAACAAAGAAGTCAATTTTGCAAATAAAATTTATGAAAAAAATAAACTTCACTGAAAAAAAATGATTATGATTGATACACTGTTGATTGACTTCGAGAGGGTTTGTTTGTATCCGTTCCAGTGTTACGGTAGTATTAGTATTAGTAGCATACACTAACCATCCCCCAGACACCCACCCTTTCAAGAGGGATATTGTTTAGTTTGAGCTTCAAATGTACCACAAAAAGCATATGTTTTGGTGGGAAATTCGTTTAACACCAGTCAACAAAAAGGGTGGTTTTTAGTAGTTCATACACATACAAACACGTATACATATATACATATGAACATATGTACACAAATATATACACTACGATTGATCGACAGTCAGATGTAATAATCCGTGACGGGGTGTGTTCCTTTATTTGAACCCGTTGTCTCGCGGATGTTCATTTAAAAAAATATGCGATAAAATTGTAGCAGAGTATTATTTTTTACATGATAATGGATATGAATGTTGCATTAAGCTGGATTTTTCTATTATATTTTAATTTTATTGAATTGCTTAGAAAAATAAATATAAATGTTTTATATCGATAAAATGAATTTGTAACGGTTATCCGATTTATAATTTTTATTGTTAGAATATCAAAAAAATGATTTATAATTTGATTATAATTCAAGTTCCATTTTTAAATATTTAAACGGATTCTTTTTTAGTATGTATATTTTTATTCAAATGGATTATCCATCCATTATTTATTTTTAATGTATACTCCTTCAATGAAATGAGAAGTTTTACAATAGTTATAGTAATTGTTAAAAAATAAATATTTTGTATTTAAGAAATAAATATATAGAATATAAATTAGTATATGAATGATAATTTCAATTATTGCATTTTATTATACACCTATCCCCTGATTTACACGGAAGATCGGTTCCCCAGAAAACCGTGTAAATCGAAAACAAACCAAAATTCATAATTCAGTTACTTATTTCAACGTATAATAAAAGTAAGATACCTTGAAAAACATAAAAATAACAATACATTGATAAAATGACAAATAAATAAATGTATAAGTATGTAATTCATTTTATGGAAACAAAAAATGTAAGATCCTTAAAAAAATGAACCAAAAGTTTAATTACTGTAATCACTTTCATAGACTATTAATCTTTTCTACGAGACTTGGTAATGAAATCCGTAATTAACAATTTTGTTTGGTTTTTGGTTAAATATTTATTTACCTCCTCATATTGAGTTAAGCATCTATTAATATCTCGCTGGAATTGGAGAGTTCGTTCAACATTCGGGTCATTTTGTAGAAAATGATTACACAATTTTCGCCCTAATTCAAGTCCTACGCAGATGACTTTTGTTGTGAACGCAACTGGTTCGGACTTCTCTTCATCAGGATCATTGTCACGATCATTTGTTTCATTAACCATATTAACTAAATCATCCTCAACTAGTTCTTCGTCCGTCATTAGTTCTACAATATCTGCTTCAGCTAAGTCCTCGAAACTTTATCATCCCATTGTAAGCGCCAACCAGTTATCTGAGAATATTCAAGCTCCAATGGTAATCTGAAATTCTCATCTTCAACTACATCTGGCCATATTTTTTTTAGCAGGAATTAAGTTGATTGCTTAATCTCGGTATATGACACTCCAACATGCTTAACAAAATTTAAGATTGTTAATTTTTTCCAAGCATCCATAACCGCAAGAGATCCATCATTTTCCAATTGTTCTAAAATATACCTGAAGGTTCGCTTGATGTACTGAGCTTTAAAAGTTGAAATTATCCTTTGATCTAACGACTGCAATAAAGAAGTCGTATTCTTGGGTATAAATAAAACTTGCACATTTTCGTGTTGTAAATCTTAACCTTTCTGCTGTTAAAAATTTACTGCACTAATTCACATGAACAGATAGTTTCATTGGGCATACAAAATGGGGAATCACCATTTTTTAGATTTGATACTAGTGTTACCAAAAGAATGAAACTAAAAAATGATTAGAAATATGTGCGCCAGTATTACCAAACGAACGGAATTAAAAAAATAACTGTAGACATATGTATGCTGCAAAAATGTTCATTTTTATCAGTTTTTTTAAATCCGTTATTTTGAAGACCGTGTAAAAGTGAAATCGTATAAAAAAAGTACCGTGTAAATCAAAGGATAAATGTATAATGCAATTTTTTAATTGTTTTCGAAACACATAATTGTATTAAAATTCATATTTGATTAAACATCCATTTAACTTCTATTATTTATAAAAAAATATTGTTTATAAAATAAGTTTACTCATCTGTATTAATATAAAGGCAAAAATTTTAAATCTTCTTTTGAAAAATGTGAAAATATATTTTTTTATTAAAATTTATTAAAAATGAAATTATAGTAATTTAATTAAATTTAATAACAATTACTGAATTTGTGAATTATTTTTTATTTCATTGATTATAACTCTTCTAATATACTTACACACACATATATATATTTATGTGTGTACGCATATATTTGTACTGTAAATAAAAATAATATCAATCAAAATGAACTGAATAAAAATTTCGTTTCATCGATTATAATACAATACAATGACTCGTGGGTTTAGTTTCGCGTTTCCACAGCATATTGTTCCTAACTTACAGATTTAGGGAATCGAAATAACGGTTGTGATTTTGACCACCCGCGGGGGCGAAGCGCCGATCACAATGGTTGGTAACAAGCCGGACATGATCGATTGACGTGTACGAGCTTGGTCAAAAAGGCCCTCTTCAGTTGTCAAGTATTATGTCTGTTGGTTGTTGTGTAGGGGAATTAGATATTGTTTAGTAGTTACGGTGACATTGACGGCAGTTGTAAAAGAATATGTGTTATACTATTTTCGTAGGCGAATTTATAATTTTCGCCTTTCATTTTTACACACTCTATTATATACATATATTATATATATATATATATATATATATATATATATATATATATATATATATTAAATATATTTATATAAATCAAATATCATATTAATGTTAAGAATAATAAATATTAGGTTGGCAAATATCTCCCTTCCGCCTTCTGGTCTTTTGAATTTCGCAGCTATGTACAAAAAAAAAAAGCGGAAGGGAGATACTTGCCAACCTAATATATCAAATAAATAAAAAATAGGGGATAACTTTTATTGCAAAATTAAAATAAAAATTAATTTAAAAAAGCAGTAATTAAAAAGTTCATTTTAACAATATTTTGTTTATTTAATTTTAACACCTTATAAGTTGAAATATACAGCTTTTCGTAATTTTTTATAAAGAAGATAGATTTTACACTCACTGAAAAAACAAATATTACCTAAATCTCGTCGAAAATGAACTCGAGTAAATATATAGAAATTATAGATAAAATAATTATCAATATGAATAAATGTGTGATATTAGAACTATACTTCATCAGGATAAGGTTGCTACTTATTTTGTGGTAAAAGTGAAAAGGTGGTTTTATAAACAAATGATTTTGATTCTCAACAGACCACCCCAAAGTCTTAATCTAAATTACATCAAAAACTTCTATATTATTGTTATTCCAATGAATGTCCACAGAAGATAATCGCATAAATTTAAGAATTGAAAATTATCATTAGTGAAACATGATTCTTAATTATGAAGAATGAATTAAAAGCTTTAGTAAACTTTATGAAAAATAATGTATTTAAAATTTTAATATGTCTACATGGACCAATATTAATAAACATAATATTTATATAAATATAAATAAAATGAATATTCCTCAGGTATTGAACGAAGGAATATACAAAAATTATTACTTTTTTTTAAATTAATGTTAATTTTTTCAAGTAGACGCCATTTTGTCAAAAATAAAAATATATAAAATAAAAAAAAATCATTCAAAGACAGCATAGTATTTATATATATTTTATATTTTTTTTATTCTTGAATGTAGGATCTATTCAAATAACCATAATTTTTAACTGAAAAATAAATACTGTTTCTAAAAAAAATTCCTAAAAAAACGTCGTTTTTGCGCCTCGCAAGTGCGTATAACCCCTTAATTATGAAGAATGAATTAAAAGCTTTAGTAAACTTTATGAAAAATAATGTATTTAAAATTTTAATATGTCTACATGGACCAATATTAATAAACATAATATTTATATATAATTTTCATTTTTATTGTTTTTAAAAATAATTTCAAATATATATTCATTCAAAGACAGCATAGTATTTATATTTTTATTTATGTCAGTTTTCTTTATTATATATATATATATATATATATATATATATATATATATATATATATATATATATATATATATATATATATATATATATATTATAATTATATAAAAATTGTTAAAATACTCGCATAAAAACACATCAATAACATATTATTGTATTTAGATTTCAATAAAAGTATATACGCACCTATGAATGTATTTCCCTTTAATATTTTGTTGAATGTAATCACACCACCCACATATTACATAATAAAGCATGTATATAATATATTATATTTATATCTATAAGGACACGTGAGTTCGACACATGTATATATGTATGTGTGTGTGCATGTTTGCATGTGTGTATGTATGTATGTATGTATGCATGTATATATATATATATATATATATATATATATATATATATATATATATATATATATATATATATATATATATTTATTTATTTATTTATATAAATAAATTAAAAATCCAGAGATGTAATAAAGGTCCAGGAAAAGACCAATAGATAGGACAAAATCAAAAGAAAATTCGTAGATATGGAATGAAAATAGAAAAACACTGCATTATTCGAAGTGGAACATTTTAGAAAAGACCCTAATCCAACAATAAAAAGAATGAAGCTGAAACTGCTATTTTTAATTTTATATATATATATATATATATATATATATATATATATATATATATATATATATATATATATATATACGAGTATATTACTAAAAATGTAAAACTATTAAGTGAATACGAAAAATAAAATTTATTGAAATATTTCTTTCTCGAGAAATAATTTCAAATAAAATAAAGAAGTCAATTATCAGCAAAACAAAATATAATACAATCTTTTGAAATATTTGTATGACATATTAAAAAATTCATAACAGCCAATTCTTTCAAACAATGACCACAGTCCAGTATGTAATCGTCGAGTATACATCATTATTTTCAAAATTTCTTCTAGTTCTTATACATGTATAACCACTTGAGATGATCTCGTCTGCCAACAATGGCACTTCATCATAACATTCAAGTGATTGAACGAACTGTATCTTCAGATATCCTTGTAAAATATAATAGGCAATTATTCTGTACTTTTGACGAACAAGTTTGGCAATAGGGGATTTTTTCCAGTTATTTAATTTATTTTGTAATGGCATTTGTTTTACATTTTCAGATTAATTACATATAATCGTACAGTTCAATACAGTACAATGATCCTTTTAAAATGAAATCTGTTTTGAATATGATCAACTACCTGCATACGAGTTTTACTTTTGTAATATAAATCCCACGCAACTCGCATAAATTTCAACAACATAATTGTACCAGTCAGTACTTGAGTTCAGTTTTAATTACCTTTTTTTCAGTTTAATACTAGAAATGTTAAATATGTATTTTATACAGAATTATTCTTTAATTTATAATTATTATATAATTTATCTTAATTTTCAGTGAAGTTGTTGAAAATATTTTTAAATTTTTCATGAAAATATTGTTTTTTAAAAAACAATATAAACTACTAGACAATCAATATTATTTGGATATTTTAATATTTGACACACATCTAATAAAAAAATACATTTTTTTAATTTAATGAAATAATTACGCAACTTTTAAAACTTGTTAAAGTTGAATACATCCACATGTAACAAAATAGTAGATTTGATGTGTTTCAATTTTTCTCTTCTTTTCATTGTGATACACTGATACAAACGGTGCGGTGAGGGTAAACGGACAAATAACGACACGGAACTCTTTGATTCGATGGGAACGGTACCGATGCATGATATTCTGACAAACGAATCTAATCGTTACAATGAATCAAATTTTCGACGTGTGTCATAGTAAATGCAAAAATGTCTTTGTCATTTTTCTTTTTTAATATATGTACACTATTGACATTTAAAACTAACTATACAAAATCTAACACTATTATTACTATTAATAAGACATACCAACTCTCATGTCGTACGAATTTATAAATACATTTTTTAAAAACCTTAAAATTATATTTAAAATAACTCACAGTAAAACTGGGTTACTTCAAATAAAAATTCAATCGCACAATAATTAATCTTAGGAAAATGAAATAAAAAAAATGTAATTTTTGAATTAACTTATTTATTATTTTTTATGGTTAAGAATAAAAAATGTAATAATTAGTTCATAATAATAAAATAAATAATCTTAAATAAAATTTCAGTTGAAAAAGGTTATACTGAATCACTATCTAACTAAAATTTCATTAAAAAAATATGTATTAATTATTGTGTTAAAACGATGCTATTAAATATATAGTTCTTTATCTTTCTGTGGCCTTGAAAGAATTCTTTCTGCTAACTTTTTGCAGTAAGTTGAATTAAAATTATTCCATTCGCCCTTTAATATCTCTTCTAAATTACCCTTATTAAAAATTGAGTCATTACAAATTTCGATTACGTTCAAATTGGAACCTTGCGATAGTGTTTTTATTACATAAAGACAATTGTTAAACAGCAAAATCTTCACTTTATAAATCTTGTTCTTTGAGTTATTATCATGATAAAAAATAACTATTTTCTAGACCCAATTTTTCAACAATCAGAGACAAATTTTGTCTTAGAATATCTAAATACATATTTTGATTCATATTTTGGTATATGAAATGAAAAATCCTGGGAAAAATTAACCGACATTAAACTCCAAACCGGACAACATATTTTTGAGGGTTAATAAAAAAAACACTTGATTAAATACCCAGTAAAAAATAACAGAACTGCGAGTGAAGTAGTCGCTTTTATAGTAAACAATGAAAAAACGGAAATAAAACTGTAAAATATTCTCTTGCGCTTGTACAAAAATGAATAGTCGGAAATCGGACATTTCTTGTAGTAAAACTTAACACATTACCACCCGGCCACTCCTAAACGTGTGTTTCGTGTTGAAGTACTATAAGTCCGTTCACGCGTTAACGCGTGATTCGTTGTATAAATTTTGACGCTAAAAAAATATGTATACAAGCTATATTTTTTTCTAATTCCATCAAAAGATGGTGGTGTATATATTCAAAATATTGTTAAACTATAAAAATTATGAAAAATATTTCAGATATTTTAAAGTTAGTAATCTCTATTCTTAGCAAAGTTCTGTTTTTTTAGAATAAAATTGAAATTGGTTCTCTTATTTTTTTTCTAACAACTTCTGTATATATAATATATGCTTTACGTAATATATCATATTTTTATCTATTCTAGATGTTTTTTTACGCTAAAAAGTATTTTTTTATAATAAACTATGTTTATTATAAAGCATCTTTTTTTTGTACTTTATCACGCTAATACACTCATTACAGATTAAAAACCACTATTATTTTACATATATCTATGCATCAAACCCTTTTATAGTCAGATATTAAATTTCATTTCAAAATGTTCATTGGTTTAAGAATTACATTGATTTTATAAAGAAGTTATTTTTATGCATTTTTTTGTGAAATTCGCCGAAGTCTAGATGAAGTCTAGCACGAAATACTGCGGACCGTAATGTGGTAATGTGTTAATATATATATATATATATATATATATATATATATATATAGAGAGAGAGAGAGAGAGAGAGAGAGTACGTTTGTGGAAGAGAAGTATAGGCGATTAACATGATAAAACACAAAATTTGCAGAAAATCAAATTGGAAAGCAAATAAAATAATTTGTCAATAACTAAATCGAATTCAACCAAACCAACGTAAAGATGTCAATAATATTTTGTAAAATAGATCTGTGTTATCAGTTCTAACTATTGCAATAGAATTTACTAATTTATTAACATTTTCTCAGTGAATATTTGAAAAATATATATAACTTTATATTTTTTAAAAGTAATTTTAAAAAATTTAACTCACAAAAGTATATTAAAATGTTATTGTTTAAAAAGCTATTAAACTTTTTATTACTTTAAAATACATACATATATTATTTAAAAATATTTATTAAATAAAATTATCAACTCTGACTCTAAATCGATTTTAATAACATTTCTTATAAAACAATTTTTGGACAAACTAGATATAACCACAGCCAAATCTACGTTTAAACGTACATTGAAATCGGTAGCACACATGAGCAGAGCTTAAAAACGCAACCCTGCGCCGCCTCTTACGACCGCCCATCAGTTCGAATCCTCGCTATACGCGCGCTTCGCAAACAAACGAAGGAAAACGGCGTCTCTTTAATTAGTCTCAAAATATTTGTCGACTTGCTCATGTGTGGCATACAGATGGAAAAGACCTTCTGTTTCCGTATTACTCGCGCTACACGGCTTTTATTGTTTTCAAATTGTTTGCCTGCGTCTGTGTTTTACTTTTATGTATACAATACGTACCTTCAAATTCGTACTACTTTATAATGCCATCTAGATTCTTGAATTGATATAAGCTCTATTTAAATTCAATGTATTTATGTCATTGTTCAAATATATAGGTCATGAAAAATTATGTTTATTTTCACGGATAAGATTTTTATACAAAACAAATACAATATTTTTTATCTTGATATCTAAACATATTTTATTATAATTACTAATAGTTACTATAAAATTTACTTATAATAATTAGTTTCTAAATTACTCAAGTTATTAAATTTATTTAAAACTCCAACGCTGTATAATATTTTAAAAAATACACATATATTTTCATTTTTGAAACAAATTAATGACTACTAGTGAAACAAAAAATAAATTCTTCATAATAAACTTTTTTATGGATGGTAATAATAAAATTTGTCGTTTTTATTAAAAACACATTTAACTCACCATAGTCAAGATATTTAAAATTAAATTGTGATGTCAAAAAATCCAGATCCATTTAATGAAAATTATTTTCCATAAATATACATGTATAATACAGAATTAAAATCTCGAATGTAGAAAAATATAAATTATAAAAGTATCCATAAATTTTTATCCTATAAATACATACACATACACACATTGGCATATATATATATATATATATATATATCATTACTGGATGAAAAACTCTCCCAAAATTTTCCATTTCGTTCGATTCAATCCTATTCTTTTCCAATCCATTCTGACAAGTTTTTTTATATCTCTGTCCCATCTATCAATGGGTCTCTTCGTAGACCTTCTAATATATCTAATTTTTCAACCAACTTCTCTTGTCCATAAGTGGTCTTCTCTTCTTTCCATATAATTGGTCATTCCATTTCAAACTTTTCACCTTTGAAAAACATTGCATTTTTTATTTTCTTCCTGAATCATTTATTTCTCTTCATATCTTTTCGTTTCATTTCTAACATACATTTGTTTAAATGTATATAGGGTATTCTAATAAAAGCAAACCCTCATCAACGTTCAAAAAGACATCATCGCTCGCCAAAAAAGATGCATTTATTTTAAAATTCATTTGTACTCTTCTGGTGGGACATCTATATATATATAAGTAAATAAAAAAATTTTTTCGTTCGTAAATTTAAAATCAACATTTTTTACATCTATATTTTAATTTATTTCTTAAATAATTTATATTATTTGATATTTAACAAAAACAAAATTACTTATTTTTTATAAATTTATTAATATATTTATTATTTTTTCATAAAATAAAAACCTAATAAATAAAATTTATTTTCATTTTTAGGTTAGATTATTGTGATTCTAGAATAGTATTTATACATATATATATATATATATATATATATATATATATATATATATATATATATATTAAGTTTATTATATCAATATAATGAAATATCACATCAATATTAAATATATATATATGTATTATTTTTTAAAAATTCTTATTGTAATGAAGTACTTCATGTTCTTTTACAAATTCTAAACTAGATTAATTCATTTTACAACAAACGCCAAAAATAAAATATCCCTTGTAGATTTATTTACACATCTAAAACGTCTCTATAATTAGGCATTACAACCACAAATCAAACGAAGATTTACAAAGTGTTAATTTAAAAGGATTATTCGGATTAATCGTATGTCACCTATATCAAATTCTATTTGCGATCCCACGTGTATACAAATACAAAACAACATTTAACGCGCCACTCGAACCCTTTATTTGTAAAATAATAACGCCATCAACGGACCCTTTGAATTATCATCCCCTAATAGCCTATAATTGAAACCTTTGCGAAATTTACTGGTGTATACAGTACTAACCCTTTCGATCTATGAAGCGGTTGTTTGTCCTTTTTATGTTTACTCGCAACCCTTTT
This sequence comes from Neoneuromus ignobilis, assembly GCA_029203775.1. Taxonomy (NCBI): domain Eukaryota; kingdom Metazoa; phylum Arthropoda; class Insecta; order Megaloptera; family Corydalidae; genus Neoneuromus; species Neoneuromus ignobilis. The sequence continues at coordinate 37,219,463 of CP092087.1, forward strand.
CATATATGCACATACTTCATTAAAAGATTTGTCGGTATTGTCACTTTAAGTAGAAAGTATATACTTCCATATGCAACATACATACACACACACACACACACATATATATATATATGTTTATGTGTGTATGTGTATAAATAATCTTTGAAATGAAAAAATATGCATTTTTACTCAAATTTATAAAATTATTATTCTTTCAATGGATATACAATTATAACACCTAAGATTAAAAAATCTCAATTATATACATAGATACAGAAAATGATTCTTTAATGAAAGTTGGTATAAAATTCGTAAATATGTTATCTTAGATGTATAAATTAATACATTTTGAAAACACTATCATTAGATTTTTTTAATATTTAGATAAAGCTAAAATAAATTATAATCCATGTTTGCCAACAAATTATAATCTAAATTAAATAAATTATAATATAAACTAAAATGAATTATAGTCAGTGTTTGTGAATTTGTCAATAAATTATAGTCTTCTTTATATTTAAATCTTTTAAAAATTAAACTTTAAGTTTACTTATTTCATATATTTTATATTACTAAAAGTTTCAATCGACTGAGTTATTGTTAGATAACATTTCGATACTGATTTGGAATATTTGTGTTACATTGATCCATATATGTTAAATTATCTATAAATAAGACACATATTCCAAATTCATATCAATATCGGAAAGTCATCTGATTATGATTTAAACGATCGAAACTTTTAGTAACATAAAATGTATGAAATACTATAAGTAAACTTAAAGTTTCATATTTAAAAAATCTTTAGTCCTTAATTTTTACAAAAAAATGAAACATTTTTTTGATCTTTCCAATGTATTGTTTCACAATTCAGTCAACAAAACACCAAATTATTTCAAGAACTATTTTAATGACCTTATTTTTCGATAAAAATATTATTTTTTATTTATGATCAAGGACTATAGCATAATATTTTAGTATTTATTTATAATAATAAAAAGTATTGTATAATTAAAATTATTTAAAATCATAAATTAAAAAGTCCATAACAATTTTAGTAAAATAAACATAAACAAATATACAATATTTTACTACAACCTTATTTTACTTTTTGATTCTTATTGTCTACTGTCGTTTTTTATTTGCTCAATCTTATTTTTCTATCTATTTTTAAAAATGCATTTTTCCGCATATTAAAGAAATTAATTTGCTGTTCCTATAAATTAAAATGTATATATTACTGTGATGATCATATAAAATATTAATCCTTTTTTATGACAATAATCCGAGAAACGATTGCACATTCAGGACAAGAAAATACCATCGGTATGATAGGGTTGAATGCACCCCAAGTATAATTTATTGCTGAAATTTATTGATAAGCATGATTCGCTGCTTTAAATGTTCGTAAAACCGGTATGAATCTATACGGGTTTTATTCCTCTTCGTGATTTCATTTACAATCGTTTGACACATATCATTTTACTAATAAAAAGAAAATCTTTAAAATGTTTACGACTTTAATGAAATAAAATCATTTTATGTCTAACGAACTGTTTTGACATCTGAAAAGGTAAAGAATCATTCTTCTCATGGATCATAAAAATGTTCAATTAGAATATAAAAAACTACTCACAAACGTGTTTGTCGATTTTATTATTATACGACTTTCTAAAATGTATTCATGTTTTGTAAAATCCATTTTACAGTTTAGATTTGATTTCATATTCCAATAAAAACGAACAACTGCTTCATTAAAATTATACAACGGTAGCAAATATATTTCCCTGCATAAATATTTTCTTTCAATAGATAATAATTGAATTTAGTATATGACATCAATTGTATATATTTTTAAAATTCAAGCTTACTTTCAATCGTTTTCGTAATATGAATATAAATTAACATAAATATAATTAAACATATAACGTTAATTCAACCAATTACCTTACAAACTTATAAGTTCACGTAACAATCCATTTCAACTTTCACAGTTAGACTTTTTCTAAAAAAATAAAACATACATAATTAATTACCATCATAACAAATATATATTCAGTCATTACACCCGCCCTCCTGTCAAATTTAATCGATTAGTTTAGTGCCAATGACCTAAATATAAACATTTATTGTCTTTCAAAATCAAAGCTTCTAAAATATTCACACGAAGAGTCACATTCAAAACCATATTTACGAATAACAATTGTCGAGTAAATAAACTATACACACTTACTCTCTAATGAGTGCCCATATGTTGGAACGACATAAATTTCATCTCTTTTCAATGCATATTTTTTTCAAACGTAATAAATAACCAAAACGTGACAACAATATGCACAATGTTAGATTTTAAGGGATGTCCTAAGGGTGTTATTGTAGTATTTTTTAATCGAGGGGGCGTCTGTTTTAGTTGATAATCCCAAATAAAGTACAGAATAAAAGTTTATTAAATAAATCATAATTTTATTTTTGTATTTTTTTTTATTAATATTTAATGAAAAGATTTTTTAATTCTTTATATTCCTATTTTTGTTAGTTCTATTAAAAAAAATAATTAACATAAATGATTCTGATAATATTTCTATTTATAAATCATCATCATTACTATCAGTCTCTCTCTATCCATGGTCGTATAAAGGCCTTTTGTAAAATTTTACACTTTGACCGAATAGATATATATATATATATATATATATATATATATATATATATAAGATAAATAAAAAGAGTAAAAGACAATTGAAAAAAAATATCCTCAATAAATTAATATTGAACAGAAAATGCTTGAAAAAAAATATTGAAATATTAAAAAAAAATGTTTAATGTAGTCTATTGCTTAGAATAATTACATTTATTACTAAAAACAATCCAGTATTTTATCATTCTACAATTTGAACAAAGAATTTCGTAATATTCTAACATAAAGCACAATGATCGAGTTATACATACCAAATGATTAATTGACTTTAAAACCTACCCTGTCGGATATATTATAGTTCCCAGTGTTTTCCACTTTGTCTTCTAACTGACCTCCCCACAAGTTAACCCTTTCTCTTTACACTGATAATTACCATCCATCAGTTTTAAACACGTGTCGATGCTTAAAGGGTTGAATCATTCATACATTAATCAAAAACATATTGTTTTTAATAAAATGAAGAATGAGAAATGTATTCATTATGATTGTGTATAGAGAATTTTAAGCTTGTAGTAATTTAAAAAAATCAAAATCAAATTGAATACATTAATATATGACCTCAATATTTGAATTAGGATTTTTAAATATATACATATATATATATATATATATATATATATATATATATATATCAATTTATCATTTGAATCCAATTCCAAAATACAATTACAATTTCAATCGCATTTAATATGATAAATATTTCTAGTATATAAAATATTACTTTCATTTTTTCTAACTAAAAACGTATAAAACCAATCACATTAAACTGTTATAATTTTTATTATTTATGAATCAATTTTTTGATTTTTTAAAAAATACTATTCATAAATAACTAATAAATTTGAAAATTATAGTTATTTGAAAAACTATAGTTTTTTAAATTTTTATTCATAAATTAATTTTACATTCCCATTTTACCCATGAAGGCAAGTTGCTATAAATAAATTATTTTTTTTAAAACTCGAAACAAATTACATTTGATAATTTTTATTGGAAAATTCTGTACATTTTCTAATTTCTTTTTTCAATACTGAAAACTATATATTTTAAAAAAAGAAAAAGAAGAAATTTTATTCAATCAATTGATATATTCTATTAAAAAAATAAATGTATTTGTCCTTAATAACTATTGTACATATTAAAATAAAAAAAAAAAAACATTAGATTTTAATAACCAAAGTAACAATAATTATTGTATTCGAAATAATAATTTAAATAAATAAATATTTCTTTTCAATTGCATATTTAATTAAGCTAAAAACAGTTACATGTTTATTCAAAAACATTAAAGTTAATTGGATAATAAATAACGATATTATATTCTTTGAAAATTCAATGAAAACCTGTTGAATTCTATTTAGAAAATAATTTGAAAACATATGAATATATTTAATGAAATTGATATATTGTAAAAATATATAATTCTAAAATGTGAAATTTGAAGTAAATCTTCAAAATCTAGTAAATGGTATAAACAAATATATTTTATGTTTGAAACCATCGTTTTTTTTTTTTACTAATAATTTAATATAACATCTTTAAATTGATCTACTATTATTATAACTGTCGAATAAAATACTACTAATTTTTGAAATAAAAAATAAATATTTTTGTTTTCTACAAATTTAATTTCGTTTCAAAACTACAATATATTACATATTTAAGATTAATTAAAAAATTATCTATTTCAATAAATACACTTTCAAAATTAGTTAAGTTCAATCATCTAATTAATCATTATAAATGTTTTTTTAAAGGAAATTAACACGTAATTAATATAATTCATTTTTACCTTGAAAATATCAAATAAATATAAATCCAAAAGAAAGTATCTTTTTTTATTATTGTAAATGTCTCAAATGTAACAAAATGTCAAACATACATATTAAAACCATTTAAACTGCATATATTAACATAAATGATTCACTCACACCCAGTATTTCAAGATTTTAGAAAAGTATTAAATTATCATTGAAGTGTAAAAGTGTTACATTATCAATGAAGTCATCTTCATTTTTTAATAAAACATTAATTCCCTGAAATTGACATTTATTGTACGACAAACAGCTAAGAAGCAAAACAGTTTGGGAATATTAATTGCATTACCAATTTTAATTGATTTCTTCCTATAACAAAACTCGCACCCATTTTTGTTCACACCACTAGATATATATATATATATATGGGGGAGGGGGAGAGAATAACATAAAATAAAAATAAATAAATAATATTTTTTTAAAAAAATAAAAATTATAATAAAGCAATAAAATGAATAAAAAGCAATAAAAATGTTAATTTTTACAAATTAACAATTTTTAAATATATAAAAATAATACATGTTTCTGTATTCAAATAAAAAATAAATACATAATTACTAATTTTAATTTCCTCCTTATGTCCGTTACAATTATTTCAATATAATGAAACAATTAATGAATACAAATGTATTTGACATTATATTGGTCAACGGCACGAGCACATTATAAAAGTGTCTTTTTTACAAATGTTACATCCTAATCGCTTCTAATCGACGACGCGTGTACGAACAGGTAAAACCACACGTGTCTTCCGGTTTAGTTGCAAGTAGCACGAGTCGGATATTATCAACTTAGAACATTCCCTACACAACAGGTAACAACTGCTCAACGAAGCTTGACAAAACTAAATAATTAATTCACATTATATAAAAATCATTAATATTTCAACGCTTTTAAAAATACAACAAAAACTTTATATAAAAACGAAATCAACTATATACATGTACAATATTATAAACTGAAATTATTTTATGTAAAAATAACGAAATTTATATACGAATATAATTTATTTTTGTAATGTAATATTTTCCACAATTTTTTTTTACATGATTAAATATAATGTATGCATATTTTTTAACTTTGAAAATAAATTAACAGTTATATTGTTAATGTCTTATTATTAAACCACAACTTATTAAAAATAGATTCATTTTTTAAACACCAAACAGGTTATTTTTATTGTCTAATTTTTTATTGTTACATTAAAAAATACCTAACTAAATTCATATAAACGTTTGGATTGCATTTTTGTGACGATCTACTAATGAGTATTGAAATAATTACATTGACTTATGAAATAAATTATTTATTATTGCATGGCCAAAAAAAAAATTGGCATTTGATGGTGTTAAGCTTAAATATTAAGGAAATTTATTTTAAATATAAAAAGTTAAGATTGTAAGTTAATATAAAAAGTTAAATCAATTAAATGTTTTGGCACTAAAATTTAAAAAACAAAAAACAAAAAGTTGAGTTAATCACTTTGACCTTTGAACTATTTCTGTCTTTTTCTTTCTATATATATATATAACTCTTTTCTGGTCTTTTCTATATATATATATATATATATATATATATATATATATATATATATATATATATATACACCTATACCCCGATTTACACTGAAGATCGGTTCCTCAGAAAACCGTGTAAATCGAAATCGTGGATTTTTATACGCAAAACCGTGTAAATCGAAAACAAACTAAAATGTGCATAAATCAATCATTTATTTCAACGTAAAATAAAAGTAAGATACCTTAAAAAACATAAAAATAACAGTCCATTTATAAAATGACAAATATATAAAGGTGTAAGTACGTAATATATTTTATGAAAACAACAAATATAAGATCCTTAAAAAATTTAACCAAAAGTATAATTACTGTCATCACTTTCATAGACTATTAATCTTTTCTACGAGATTTGATAATGAAATCCGAAATTAACAATTATGTTCGGTTTTTGGTTAAATTTTTATAGACCTCCTCATATTGAGTTAAGCATTTATTAATATCTCACTAGAATCGAAGAGCTCGTTCAACATTCGGGTTATTCTGTAGAAAATGATTACCCAATTTTCGCCCTAATTCAAATATGTGCGCCAGTATTATCAAACAAACGGAATTAAAAAATGACTGCAGAAATATGTATGCAGCCGAAATGTTCATTTTTATCATTTTTTTAAAAAAACGTTATTTTGAAAACTGTGTAAAAGCAAAATCGTGTAAAAAAATTCCGTGTAACTCGAGGGATAAGTATATGTATATATATATATATATATATATATATATATATATATATATATATATTTCAAATAAATCATGTATAAACAATATAATATTAACAATTTAAATTTTAAATGAATTCCTAAAATGAATAAATGAAATATATTAAATTAATAAATACATAATAAAATGAACAAAAATAATCAAATATAATGATTTATTTATAGGAAGATAAAATCATGTACGATTTCTTTTATAGGCATTTTAAATTGTACATTAAAGAGTTGAAATTAATAATAATTTTTTTTAAACTCTTTATTGCAATAAAAAATTTGGTAGAATTTTAATATAATTTATTATCAAATAGTTCTTAAGTTGATGAATAATAAATTATATTTATCTTTTACTTTATGGTTATGTTGTCATTAATCATGTTATTTAGTTTACGATTCTCAATATTTTCTTTTACCATAGTTTGTTCATTTTAATTTAAAATATTCTAAATAAAAAATTTGTATTTTTTTCATTATTTTTAATCTTACGACAATACGCCATATACAAATAATTGTTAAATGTTATTAGTCTCATTTTCTCCCCTTCCAATAAAATAACAGATTCGAAGAAGTGCAATAACATTCAAACTAGTATTAATTTAAAATGATATTGGTGAAAAAATATTGAATACTTATAATATCCATGTCAACATATTTATTTTTCACAATGTTAAAGAAAAAATAAAGAAGTCAATATAAAAATTGTGTAAAAGAAAAAAAGTATTAAATATCTACTAACTCATATGAAAGTTCAAATACATTTAAAGCCAAAAATAATTTTACATTGATTTAAATTATTTTTTAATCAGTTTTTTCTTTAAATAAATTAAACGTATTTATCTATAAATATCAAAAAATTTCTTATTGGTTAAACAATCTCGAAATATCTCTCTTATAATTTATATATCAAAAAAAAAAAAAAATTATACAGGATTAATAAAAAATATAAACGAAACAGTATAGTTTTTAATTTTAAGACCTTATTATGAACTCAAGACAATTTAATATTTATTTCTTTTTTATATTAATGACTATTAACAATATATATATATATATATATATATATATATATATAATTATTTTAATTTATAAATATCCGGTACCAAGGCAAAATAAGTATAAATATAATGAAAAATGCATCTGCACTCCTGCTCGCGAAACAGGTATCAATCCTGATAGAAAAAAATCCTGGTCAGTAATAATGAAAGACAAGATCCTGCGCAGCTGTCATTTTCCGTAGTTAAATAAGTTCCTGTGGCACAACCTGCTTCCGCTGTCTTAAGATATGTCGTCGACCATGGACTCACACAATGCAATATCTATCTTTATTACATACTACATATACTATCGTACAGACGTTCATCAACAAGTATTTTATGACTAGTTACATACAGAACACTTACGAACAGTGTAATACAAAACGGCAGCTAAATTAACAGAATCAATTATTGTATTTATAATCAAAGTTAATATTTGAGTATAATAAAAAAATAAATATCATAATTTAATTTGTTCTATAATCTCAATTGTAGCATATGTTTAAATATATTTTATTTAAATATATGATAAATAAAATATAAAATTCATAAAGAGAAAATCTTTCTCTTTAATCTTTCTGTCTCACACCTACATAAATTATGTACATGTATATATGTATGTGTATATATATATATATATATATATATATATATATATATATATATATATATAATCATCCAAATGTGACGCCTAAATTTGTGTCTTATTAAAAAGGAACATGTGTATAGGGTGGTATATAGGAAAATATGTGTATAATTTGTTTTTTCCTTTTAATAAAACAAAAATGTAGCTGTCACATTTGGATAACCTTTTTATATGTATGTAATATATATATATATATATATATATATATATATATATATATATATATGTATTTTCTACAAACTCACCATCATCATGGAAATTATAACCAAGTTTCAATAAATGGTAATATTCAATGTTGCTTCTTAAGCTAAGCTTTGGACTAATATATTTTATTTTATTTATTTATATATATATATATATATATATATATCAAGTATATATATAACATAATTATGAAGATGGTAATGATATTTTATTTTGTACAAGCATTTTATTTTATTCATTTATATTATATATATATATATATATATATATATATAAAAACATATATATATATTTGTAAGAATCATATATAAATACATATATATATACAAGATATATATATATCAAGCTGCAATATTTTTTCTGTGTATAAAACATATATATATACCCTTCTTAATGGATATATATATATATATATATACTATATATATATATATATTGGAAAAAATACTTATTAATTATTATTCTAAGCAGGAGCACATTTGCATCTTGTTTTTATTTGTACAAGTAAATTAAAACAAGATTTTTAAAATGTATATCAATTTTTATTTAACTAACATTGACCGTTTTTTTCATTATCATGTGTTTCAAAACCTAATCATTTTCGATTCTTTTGAGTAAAAATTCGAATAATGAAATGGAATTCTTCATTTTTCGGGCATATATATATATATATATATATATATATATATATATATATATATATATATATAATATTATATATATATATATATATATATATATATATTTTGAGGGGAAAAAATGAACTTTTTTAAAAAATTCTCAATGTGGTTTCAAAAAGTGTTAATTATTTTATTAAAAAAGTTTTGTAAGAATCAAAATATAAACAATAATAACCCAAGGACACAAGATCAGGTTAATATAATAGATGGAGTCAGATATCCCAGTCAATTTAACACTAAAAAATGTTATTTTTTAATGCAATATATTTATAATGCTAAAATTGTTTTCGATTTCTTAAAATATTTTTACACAAATAATCATTTAAAATAACAATATTTTATACAAATATTCGGTAATCTACTCTTGGTTACTTTGATCGATAATGCACATTTCTAATGTACCAAATATGATGGCAGAGCCATCTAAATACATATTAGTGAACAAAATGAACAATAAGTAATTATTGAACAAATTAATTATATTTTTTTCAATAATCACTAATTAATATTGATACAATTTGTGGTTTTGAAGTAAGCAATTCGTTTATGTAGAAATGAACTAGTTTAAACAAATAGTGATACTGAACAGTAGTTTTAATTTAACAAATGGTGATATCAAAGTACTTTTTTAGATCATAAAATGTAAATACAAGGCGTGATACCATCGATTCACATAAAAGTTCAATAATAATACATTTTTGTATAACACTGTTCTCAATGCAAGCAAGTCTCAGACGTACCCGCATCTTAGCTACCTATTGTCGCTCGTATATTAAAATACAATATCCATAGCAACCCTAGCAAACAATTACCGACAATAACCGCTAAATATTACGCTTTAACGTGGTCACTTGACACTAAACACATTCACCATCTTACATTTTATTTACAAACATAATATTCTGATCAATAACTGCAAAAAAAAATATCAATATTCAATTGTAAAAATATTACTATAATTTATTATAATAATATATAACAGTTTTTTCATAACTTCAATAAATATTTTTATATCAATATATTCCCTTCATAATTAAAATATTTAGTACTATAAGACTTATCATTAACTAACGATAACTGGCGTGAATTAAAAAAGAAATTGAAATAGTAAAATAACATAGTTTTCTAATAAGAATTTCAGAACTTTGACAGCTGGTGGTAGGTATGTTAAATATTTTTTAAGTTCATATAGACATTTGAACTCAGCATAGTTTGGCAAATTATTATGGAACGTTTAACACTTCAACAACACTTAGAAAGTGTAAAAACTTACAAAAATCAATGTTCGGTTCATAAGATTTACGGTTAACAATAAATAAAGAAAATTGCAGAATTTGGAGTGAAAGCAATCCACAAGTCATTGAACAAAGACCACTGCATCTACAAAAAGTAACTGTCTGATGTGTGTTACATGCTGGTGATGTCATCTGATCATATTTTTTTCAAAATGAAGCTGGAGTAACGTTATAGAAAATGGAGTGCGTTACCGAACCATGATTAATGATTTTTTTCCCAAAAATTATTGAAAATGGTTTGCACGATATTTGGTTTTAATAGGACGGTACTACGTGTCATACATCTACGGAAACAATAGATTAACAAGTTTATTGAAACAAAAGTTTAACAAGTCCATTATTTCACGAAATGGATACATCAATTGGCCACCAAAATCATATGACTTAAATCCATTGGATTATTTTCTATCGGATTATGTAAAATCATTGATTTATGCTGATAAATCACAAACAACAAAAGCATTCAAAATAAACATTGAACATGTTATTCATGTAATTGAACCACAATTATATAAAAAAGTGACTAAAAATTGAACTAAACGAATGTACTATGTCAAGTGAAATCGTGGTAATCAAATAAGTGAAATAGTGTTCCATCATTAATTCCATAGAATATGATTAAAAATAAAAGAAATAATTAACTACTTTTTGTTTTATTTCCATTTAAACTTCTTAAGTGCTTATTAGAAAACACTATATAAGAAATGAATTTTTTTTTCAAAATAAAAAAATTATTCACACTGGTTTGCAAAACCAAATTTAATATACAATAAATTATTAACGCCCCTCACTCGCTACGGGTGAGTAATATATAGGTAAAGAATGAAAAATAAGAGTAAGAGGAAGCAATCGTTAATGTTCGGAGATAATCGATTACAATCGGAGTATTATGTGTGTTAATAACATTAATTTTGCAATGAAATTATTTTATGTACAGAAAAAGATTATAAATTGAATTTTGTATAAAAAATTATTTAATATTTTATTTATTCATACATGAAAATAAAAAACTTAATTTCTATTTAACAAATATTACACAATAAATATGTTTTACTTTATATATATATATATATATATATATATATATATATATATATATATATATATGAACTGGTGCTATATTAATTAACATTATAGCCTGTCAAGTGTCACCTGTCGATCCCCGATCGGAGAAATAGTCCATGCGAAACTTTTCAACCGAAGTGAAGGAAATCTGGCTAAGGGAATAAATCATGAATAAAAATCTTTATCATTCCGTTTGTTCAACGCAATGAGTAGAACGAAGTACTAATGAAAAGTAATATTCAATGGAGCTTTCGACTAATAATGAGATGATATAATAAGCTGGCATTACGATCATGTATATACATATATATATATATATATATATATATATATATATATATATATATATATATATATATATATAAACACCAAAATTATCATAAACCTTAAATTTATAATACATTACAAGTTCGCTAACTTATTTAACAACAACACAACAAATCAAACCAAAAAAGCTCAGTTTTCTTTATTTACAATTAAAACATTTGTTCGCAAGAAAAATTATACATGTAATTATATACATGAATGCGTATGTATATGTATGTATATATATATATATATATATATATATATATATATATATATATATATATATACAATACTAAAAAAATATTCATGCATAGAGAACTACCTGAAATACACCAACCAATGAAAGTACATGTCGCTTATATGTTTTTACCTGTGCACTGCTATAGGTTAAATCGTACAGGTATCTCGCCTATCCTAGATTTCTGCCACGCCTTAACACAAAATCAACTGATGATAAAACTAACATTCCTAAAAAGTTATTTGGCTGATAACATTTTCAACTTATGAAATGAAGAAACGCTATAAATTTCTAAAATATTAAGGACATTTCTAATGTCTACAAGTCTGTTTAACATTCAATACTTATTATGAAAGTGAATTGAATTATAATTTAATTTTACTTAATTGAGTTATAATTTAGCTTTTTTTCTCTAAAAACAACTAACTCAATAATTTTCAATGTATTAAAGTCCCCATTAGATTTTCTTTTATATTAAATCCTATGAAAGTTGATTATTTTGTATTTTTAACAAGCAAGTGAAATATTATTTTTTATTGCAAATATCATTTTTTTATGACTATATTCATTAGTGATAAAAATTGACATCCGTAAATTATTAGACATTTTAGTAGTAATAGTTTATGCTGTAAATGTTACTAATTCATTTGTGAAAGTTTATTTCACCACAATATTCGCCTATTATTATTAAAATTTATTTATAAAACAAATTTCAGTGCATTTACTACTTATGAAAATTATAAAGTATACATTTATTACTTTTATATATATATATATATATATATATATATATATATACATTAATTTAAAAAATTAAATTAGCACTGATCAGAACATTACTACAGTATTCAATATAGAGCATGATTCAAATAGTGTATGAAAACATATATAAAATTCAAAATATTGAATAACAATCAAAACTTGCAAATTTCGTTTATATACGAGGATCGTTTGATAAGTATAGTAAATTTATTTATTGTTTAATTTAATTCAATTTTTCAATTTACAATTTACTTTTTTACCATACTTATCAAACGACACTCTTACATATATATATATATATATATATATATATATATATATATATATATATATATATATATATATATATATATATATATATATATATATATATATATATATATATATATATATATATATATATATATATCTGGTCTTTTGAATTTCGCATATATATAAAAAAATATATATATAAGGGAGATACTTGCCAACCTAATATATATGTGTGTGTGTGTGTGTGTGTGTGAACTAAAAATGAGCAAGAATCTTAGCAAAAATACAATAAATGGACAAACATCATTATATAGGATCATCCAAATATGAAGCTTAAGTTTATGATTTATTGAAAAGAAATATGTGTACAGCTTCTTTGTTTTTAATAAAACACAAATCTAGGCATCGCCCTGTATATTGACGATCAAGAAACAAAATAAAGTTAAGGAAGAAACTGTATCAAGGATGAAGGGATAAAATTATAAAATATAGTAGATGTGAAAATTTGATAAAATTAGTCACAAACAGAAAACACAAGAATTTTGAGAAAATATGTAAAAAGAAATAATATAAATTCCTAATTAATAACTCCTCTTGTCCATTGATAATCTTCTGTTCTTGTTATATAACAGCCTTTTTTCATTTAAAACCCTTCACTTTTGCTAAAACGACCATAACTTTTGTTTTCTTTCTGATCCACTCGGTTTTCTTTATATGTCTACATATTATTCCTAAGTATCTTTCTATGTTTCTTTGTGTTATCTGGATCCGCTGAATTAATCTGGTATTCAATATCCATGTGTTACTGCCAAAAATAAGAATAGATAGGATACATTGGTCAAAAAAAATTCTTTTTAAACACAAGAAAATATTCAACTTCATAATATGAGAATTCCTTCCAAATTAATACCATCCTGTTTTTTATTTTCCTATTCACTTCATCTATAGGGTAGTCCAAATGAGATTGAAGAGTTTAGACATACATTTACTTGGTTACTATTATTTAATATTCTTTACTATCCTTCATTCTTATTTAAGACACTTAATATAAATGTTATTTTAGTATTAGTTATCTCAGATATACATAGTTCTCAACTTCTATATTTATTCTCTACATTACTTTTGTTAATATACGTGTGTATATATATATATATATATATATATATATATATATATATATATATATATATATATGTATGTGTGTGTGTGTCTATATATATATATATATATATATATATATATATATGTATATATATATATATATATATATATATATACAGAAAGAGAGAGAGAAATTTTAATAAATAGATAGATGTATACACGGATAGATATAAATACAGTCTATCCCAAAAATATCCAGTTTGGTTATACAGACGTTATTAGTAACAATATTTTTAAATAATTTTTTTTCGTATCATTTTATTAATAAATATATAATTTAGGTTGAAATTTAATGTTTATGTCATTAGATATGATTTTAAAAGTGATAGTAACTTTTTGATACTTAACGAAAAATTAATATGAAACAAGGAGCAAAATTAAAGAAAATATTAATGAAAATGATTCAAATATTGAATTAAAATTAAAAGAAAAGCTTTTTAATAACAGTTTACGAGATGTATATAATGTAAAAAAAAAATAGAAAATCATTATAAGATGATGATTATAGCAGAGGACGAAAGGAAGAAATTATAAAAAAATTGAATGAAATAATTAAAAATGGTCATTGTACAACCATATGATTATTTAAGAATATGACTGGTGTTAATAAATTACAAGTTTATCTCATTTTTACCAAAGATTTTCATTGAGGAAAATCTGTTTACGATTTATTCTACACAGATTTATCATTGTGTGTACCTTTTTAGCATGAAAAGATGTCTTAGTACTTAGTTATTTACCTGATTTAATATCCTGCTACTATTTACTATTTTCAAAACTTAATAAAGCTAAAAGGAAAACAGTTCAACATCATTTCAAAGATCAAAAAGGCTTCAATCAACTCCATTTTAAAAGAAGAACACAGATTTTTTTCAAAAAATATATTTTTTCATGTTTTTTTATGTTTTTTAATGCATTTTACAAAAAGGATATATTTTATTTAATTAATAATAAAAATTATAAATACTAAATCTAAAATTTATTTTTTAATTGAAATTTGGATTGTTTTAAGATAAAATGTATACACATATACTTACATATACACACACATACATACATACATACATACAAACATCTATATATGCGTATGTGTATGAGAGAAAGTATGTATATGTGTATGTATGTGATGTGTATTGATATATGAGTATGTATGCATCTAAATATATTATGTCAATAAAAATTCCATCAAAAGCCATATAATATTAACCAACATAAATATTTTACGTATTGACAAAAATAGTTAATTATTTATGAGAAATATAAGTTTAGTCGTAATATATAAATTATTGTAATTATGATCTCAAATAAAAAAATATATTCATGATAATAACATGTTTTAGAAATGAATTTTAATATAGGTATTTGTTATAAAAATTAAAATGCGCAATTCCAATTTCAATAAAGTATAACATACATATACATATATGTATAAATATATATATATATATATATAAATATATAGGTATACCTGTATAAAAAACGGCAATTAAAGATAATGTAATGATTGTTACTGTATATAATGTTCAATATTTTTTTGTAGGTAACGTAAGGTGTGGCAATGGCATACAGCTCATTTATTGGCCTAAAGGCGGTGCATGGTATTAAAAGGGGCGCGGTCGACTCTTCCACCCTTTTCCGAAGGGTGTATGTTGCGTACAAACATACTCTCTGAGCCAGAATGACAGGGGACAAATAAACTTTTGTCAGTTCTTGTGGAAGCTTGTAAGTGAGAGGACGTATGTGTTTAAGTTAACAGTATTAAATAATAGTATTCAGTTACGAAAAATGTGCTTAAAAGTTTAATTGAAAAAAGGTGAAAAATAATGAACTCTTTACTTGCGTAAATAATTGTATTATTATTCTTTAATATAAATATTGTTTCATCGATATAAAAGTTTGACTGATAATAGCGATAGACTGTTGAGTAGTGAAATTACAAATTGATATAAATATATTTGTGTTTACTTAATAAAAACAGAAGTTAACGTTAGTAATTAAAACTTAGATAATTTATTAAAGAGCACTTAACAAGATAAATTTACTTAATTTATATTTTTATAAAAATAACTAACGACATATTTTAATATACATAAAATTCAAGAAGCTTATAATTTACTATAAATAAACGACACATATAAATATTAAATTAATATAATATCTTCTAATTTCCATAAAATATATAATATATATTATACTATACACAGTACTTAATACAATCAAATAAATTTTAAAAATATTATAAAAAACTTGAGTCTATTTACAAATATTAAAAAATAGAGTAGTAAAGAATAGAAGAGTTGAAATATTAACTAATCCCTAAAAAAAATAAATAAAATGTCAATTAATTTCTTATATAAAAAAAGATTATCTATTCAAAAATTACTTGTATTTATTTGAACAAGGAACTATACTTTAAAAAATATGAGAAACGAAATCTCGAAGTGACTCTGTTATATTACTTTGGTGATCAAAGTACTGTCAATAACTTCCAAACATAATCAAAAGCGAAGATATGGTGATATTGTAAGTACTCTTAATTTTATATTATTTATTGCAAATTAATAAAACTATGTATTTATATATATATATATATATATATATATATATATATATATATATATATATACATTTTTTTTTACTAAATGAAGTATTATATTACTATAATATTTTATAATAAATTTTACAATAAAAATAAACAACATAAATCATTATACTATAGTATGACATTGAAAATATTTGAAAACTTATTTTTGTAAAATATTAATATTATATATTTTTATATACATATATATATATATATATATATATATATATATATATATATATATATATATATATATATATATGTAGGGTCATCCAAATGTAACGCCTAGATTTGTGTTTTATTAAAAAGAAACATGTGTATAGGTGTATAAGGAAACTTGTGTATAGTTTCATTTGTTTTTTTTAAAATAAAACACAAATATAGGTGTCACATTTGGATGACCCTATATAATTAATTAAAAAATCTAAAAACTGAAATTATATAACTACACTGTTAATATTTTTCACATTTTTCTAATTACACAAATTTACATTAAAAATTAAGTAGTCATTGAAGAAACTTTTTCCTATATTTTTTTCATTCATATTTTTTATCAATATTAATAAATACATATTATTAATATATGCATACATATATATATATATATATATATATATATATATATATATATATAATTATTCTTAATAAATTAGTAGAATTGATTTTTATTCAGTAAAATGAATACTTAATTAAAAATTCATAAAAGCCCACATAACACAACAGGTATATATAATCCAAATATGGATAATGTCCATAAGAGTTTGCTATCAAAATCTTCCTAAGATACTATTTTAGACTTTGTACGGTATCTTCATTATTTAAAAAAGAATTTTTTATCCTATTAATTTCTATACTGAAAATTCAGGTACATGCAATTCAATTCTTATAGACAAATCAGATTCCGTCCTTAGTGTTAGATCATATATTCATATAAACAATTTACACACATACATGGATATTTATATACTTACATATATATATATATATATATATATATATATAAATATATATATATATATATATTTGTTTTAATCTTCCTTTGATTTTAAACTGTGGAATAAAGAACATATTAATTAATCCAATTAATAAGAAAAAAAAATATTTTCCTCCAAATTCGAGTAAACTTTCTAAAATTCTTATTTCAAATATTTTAAAACTCGTTATGTACTTTTTATATAACAATTGATTACTTTTATTATATAATATTTAGGCTATTTGTTAATTACAAACTTTTATTCTTCCTTACTGTGTTTCATTTAATTTTATAACATTTTATTATTATTCTGTTTATTCTTAACGAACAATATCTTTATGTATCTTCATTATATATATATACAAGTATATATATATATATATATATATATATATATATATATATATATATATATATTTGTATTTATTTATTTACAAGTACATTTACATAAATTAAAAAATATTTCAGATATACAAAATATTTGCAGTATAGAAGATCGTAAAATCAACATATCTTACTAATATTAATCATCAGAATCAATTACACAAAATTTAATAATAATTGTAATGATATACAAATCCCAAAGTTTTAGCAATTAATAATCATTAATTGTAATGTATATATAAATATATATATATATATATATATATATATATATATATATATATATATTGTTAAATAAAAAATTATTATTAATTCAAAATATATCACACAAATTGAACTAAAAACAATTAATAAAATTAAGTTAGTTACATTCAAATTACTTTAATTAAAAAAATGAATTAAAATTACGTTATTGGTAGATAGCTAAATTATAAGTTTTTCATTTTTAACAACTTTTAAATAAATATTTTTGCCAAAAACTTATTTAACTGACTTAGTATATAAAAACGTTTTAAGTTATTTTACCCCTGTATCAGGTAAAAAATCTTCTAAGTATATTTTATGATACATAAATAATCAATAAACAAAAATGTTATCATTTTCAATTAATACTAATGGTCACTTATAAACATTATATATATATATATATATATATATATATATATATATATATATATATATATATATATATATATATACGAGGGTCGTTTGATAAGTATGGTAAAAAAGTAAGAAAAACTAAATTGAAAAAATTAATTAATTAAATTAAACAATAAACAAATTTACCATACTTACCAAACGACCCTCGTATGTATTAATGTATGTGTGTGTTTATTATTATAACATAATAAAAATAGACAAATATATTCATAACATTTCAATTACTCTACATAAGTAAAGTGTTAATATTTTTTAAAAAAAGGTATTAAAATTTTTCATATACATTTATGAAATAAATGCATATCTAAATGACAATTATTAATTTTTTTATTATGAAAGCATATTTCTTTTTATAAAACGGTGGTGTCTACTAATAACTACACAGATATATTTACGTTGTCATAAATTTAAATTGAAAATACTGTATGCTGTAAACAAACTGAAAAATATTTATACACATTTATTTGAAAGTAAACACATTTAAAATATCTTACTAGTTTATATATGTATATTTCTATTACTTTTATGCATTTTACCAATCATTAATAAAACTTCATGACTAACTGTAAATGTATATTTGAAACATAACTCTTCTAATATTTTTTAATATTGTTCTCAATGTTGCGTGACTTAATTAAAAAAAAACGAATTTGAAGTTACGAGATGTTTATATATGTATAACATAATAAAATGCACTTTAATCAGAGTTGATTAACACGATTGATTTATCGCAAACTATAAACATATCATCGAATTTGTTCTTTGATAAGACTGGTTTATCGTGTAATAAATACCATTGAGAATTATGTTCAGACATTTAATTAATTTACTGATATTTATTGATGTTCAAAGTAACTGACAAAAATAATAAAAATTGAAATTAACTCCTATAAAGAAACTAACTAAACAATTTTACTTTATATGTACATATATATATATATATATATATATATATATATATATATATATATATATATATATATATATATTTGTGAAATACATTCTAAAATCACCTATTTATAAATATATTAAAAAATACTTTCAATCATAAATATTATAAATAAATTTTCTAAACAGAACAAATTGCATTACTCGTATTAATAACTGGAAATTTATTCATCATTTACGAACATAATATAACACCAACTTTTCTAAAATATTAATCTATCTTTATTCAAATATGTATGCTTTATTTTATTTTACTATCTTCTATATAAGTGAAAATTTTAATTTCATAGAAATTCTTAGGTTTAGCTATAAAAAACTAGCTAAGATATTTTTTGTTATTTAAAGAATAAATTTGTCTAATTAAAAAATACACTATAAATATCGAAGTATGAATAATCAGAAGTGCAATAAATAATGAATTCAAAAGACAAAATAGACATTCTAGTTAAACTAACAATATTTTGTCACTTTATCAAAGTATTTTGAAATATGATATTGTTGTAGTAAAACATGATACTCAATAATTTTTAACGATATTAATTTTATTTACTTATAACGATAATTCTGATTGTAATTCAACCAATTACAAATACTACTTATATTAATTTATCTACAGATTATTTATCAAAAATTCCAATTAGAATATTTGTTTTCCACTATATAAATAACTCAACTTTTTTCTAATAAGATCTACTTTAGATTTAATTACTGTACTAACTTACTTAATTATTTTCCCCCTAAATATTGTTGCAAATATAATTATATATATATATATATATATATATATATATATATATATATATATAATATGATTATATTTATTTAATACCAGAAAAAAATCCATTGATTTATAATTTAAAATGAGTGGTATTTAACTTTCATATTTTATTGATTCATATTAATATTCAATATCTTGCATTGAAATTACTTTTACAAACTATTATAGTCATGTATTCAAATGACGTTATTTTCTATTTTTATTGTTTTTTAAAGAAAATTTCCATTCATGAAGTAATTAACTATACTCATTTTTTAATGAATAACTTAGAATAAATACCTATTTATCTACATACAATTACTTATAAACAAATGTGACAATAAAAAAAATAATTTCATTTACAAACTTAAAATATTTTTTTCAAGTATTAAATAAAATTTATAATAATAACAAATAAACTATCCATTTTAATTTTTTTACTAAATAGTGCTACTTTTAGCCATTGTGTTTCGAATAATATGTGTACTGTATTTTTCACAAATAAAATAGTATTTTATTTAGTTATTTTAGAAAATATTTTTTTTCGTTTATTCAATATTTTTCTAAATTTGTAACATAATTTCAATAAGATCAATATTTATTCTATATAATCATCTTAATAACATTGTATAATTTTTATCTTTAATTTTTAAAAAATACAATAATTCTTAATAGAAGCTTGTAATTTTTAGATTTGTTAAGTGTTTTTAGAAGAAAAATGGAATTTACATATAGACAACAAGAAATACGTTAGATTGAATAATTTTGTAATATTGTTTTTTGATTATTAATTAATAATTTTGTAATATTGTTTATTGTTTTGTATTTTGATTATATTCCAATATTCTTTAATTATTAAATATGTTACATTATATTAGTGTTTTTTAAGAGTGATAGAGGACTTTAAATTGAATCCCTATCGAAACTTCTATCTAGCCTAAAACACCTTTATTTATATATATATATATATATATATATATATATATATTTATATATATGTGTGTGTGTGAGTGTGTGTGTGTGTGTGTGTGTGTAAGTATATATAAAGGTATGATAAAGGGTGATAAAGGAAGAGTGTTTTCTAAATTATATAAAACTTTCGATAGATATTCAATTTAAATTTCTATCACGCTTAAAAAACACCTATATATCGATTCATATATATATATATATATATATATATATATATATATATATATATATATATATATATATATATATATATATGAATACAAACAAAAAAGCACTATAGATAATATAAGTAGGAGAATAAAATTAGAGGGTGACAAAAAAAATACATTATAATATCGATACCCCTGAATATATATCTAAAAAATGGATTTTATCATTACATTCTACCTGTTTTCACTCTTGGTAATGAAAACGAGTATACAAGTTTTAAATGCTAAAATAATTAGCAATTCAGGTAAAGCAGAGAAATATAGAAACATTTATGTTAGGAATAATATAAAAATAAGAAGGTAAATGAAGTTTATTCGAAGAAAGTAAAGGTTATAACAATTATAAAGATTTTAAAATTGAAATAGAACTCTCGTTAATAAGAAAAGATCATCGATGGATAATAGAAAATTATTAATTGGAAACACGTAAATATATTTTAAAAAAAACAAGAATAGAGCCATGCATAAATAGAATTAAAACAATAAAAAAGTCATCGATATAAAATCGAAAAAAGTCATTCGATTATTAGAAATATAAAATTTTGAGAAAGACCCTCATTCATCATTAAATAGAAAAAAGTTGATGATAATAATAATTTTATATATATACATATATATATATATATATATATATATATATATATATATATATATATATATATTACTTAGCTTTAAACTTTTAATTTTTATATTTTTAATATTATTGAAGTAATTATCAATCTTATTAGAAACTACAGATCAATTACTTAAAATTAAATTTACTAAAATATTATAAATGATATTAATGCAATTATTTTTTTATACTATTTATATTATTTTAACTGTAAAAAATAGAAAGGATATTTTTTTAGGATATTTCTGATCAATTTCTTAAAAATGTCAACGATAATATACCCTTTTAATGTTATATAATCAATCTACACACCATATCTGTCATAATATACGAGGGTAGTTCCATAAGTACCCGGCCTGACCTAGAAATGGCGGTAGTTGTTTGAAAAATGTCACTGTATTAGAAAGTACACAACCTATAAGCGTATGTTTCAAGTTTGAGGACGCCACGTTGTTTAGTATTTGTTTGGCAGCCATCAATAGTGAACGTTTTCAGTGAATTTGTGAAAATGGAGAAAATTGGTCATCGTTACGTGCTACAATACTTTTATTTGAAAGGCCTCAGCCCAACCAATATAAAAGCTGAACTGGATTCTACTCTGGGTGAGTCTGCTCCTTCGTTTACAACAGTGAAATATTGGGTAGCAGAGTTTAAACGAGGCCGTACGAGCTGCCAAGACGAGCATATCGCAGTGGTCGACCAAATGAGGTGAAGACTTCAGAAATGGTGAAGAAAATCCACAAAGCGGTACTGGATGATCGTTGACTGAAAGTGCGCGAGCTAGCAGACATAGTAGGCATTTCAAAAAGTGCGGTACATCGCATATTATCTGAAAATTTGGACATGAGAAAGCTGTGTGCAAGATGGCTGCCGCGTTTGCTCACACTCGAGCAAAAACAGTGTCGTGAAGATGTTCCAATTGAGTGTTTAGCGAAGTTTCACAGCAACAAAGCAGAATTTTTGCGCCGTTTCATAACCATGGATGAAACATGGGTCCATCACTTCACACCCGAGACAAAAGAACAATCAAAACAATGGACTGAAAAGGGAGAACCGGTTCCAAAGAAGGCGAAGACCGTTTTATCTGCAGGCAAGGTCATGGCGTCGGTTTTTTGGGATGCGCGTGGGATAATTTTCATTGACTATCTTGAAAAAGGAAAAACTATCAACAGCGAGTATTATGCGAATTTATTGCAACGTTTGAGCAAAGAAATCAAGCAAAAACGGCCGCATTTGGCTAAGAAGAAAGTGTTGTTTCATCAAGACAATGCACCAGCTCACAAATCCGTTATTTCAATGGCCAAAATTAATGAATTCAAGTTTGAACTGCTACTTCATGCACCCTATTCGTCAAATTCAGCCCCCTTGGATTATTTTCTGTTCCCAAACTTGAAAAAATGGCTCAGTGGTCAAAGATTTACCAACGATGAAGAAGTTATGTCGGCAGTTAATGAGTATTTTGAGGAGCAAGATAGTTCTTTATAAAAAAGGGTATCGAACTTATTGAACATCGCTGGGGAAAGTGTATAGAGCTGAAAGGAGATTATGTTGAAAAATAAATATATTTTTTCCAAAATTTTTGTGTTTTCTTTGTTGGGTCGGGTACTTCTGGGACCACCCTCGTAATATACATATAGATCAGTTACATATATAAATATATATATATATATATATATGTATGTATGCATGTATATATAATTTTCAGCCTCTATACATCGACTAATGATTAATGACCACTTCGAAATTATCCCAAATCGAATGATCAATTGCGTCATTTTTTCATAAATTTCTAACAAAATTCCATTTATCTCTATTACAAGTATACAAGTTTGTTACGTAATTTTTGTATTATTTTGCTCTCATGATTCCTTTATAATAATATTTTGATCTATTGTGGTTGTTTCTAGATATATAATTTTTTACTAACATATATTTTAATTTTTTTATTAATTTTATACGTTGTCATTTTAACAATAGTTTAATAAAAAACATAACTGTTCTTTGGTTTCATTTTTAGCTTCTTATATTTTTTGGCTTCCAATCAATAATTTATGTTTCCTTATTATAATATTCTCTTAATTTTCCACTCATTTCTACTTCAAACTCTTTACTCTTCTCACTACATATATAAGTGCTATGATAATCAAACTTATTCTATTTTCTTCGTACATATTTTCTTATGTCTACGTGCATCTTTCTATTCTTCTCTAAGTTACATGAAATGTTTTGCATTATTTTAATGATAACGACCTATGTTTAAATATAAAAAGTAAAAAATGATTAGTATACATCGAAAAACCCTTATATTAATCCACAGATATAACTTATACTATAATTTACACATTATTAATATACATTAATGTAATAATATTTATATTATTATACAATAATATTAATATATAATTATAATATATCTACATAATTTGTTTTTTTTAAAAAAAAGAAAAAACAAGGTGGAATTTTTTTAAACATTACAATATTTCGTCCATATTTACTCTATTGAATGTGTATTCTTCTATTCATTTCCTCAATTAACGATCCATTATTTGCTAATGAATTCGTTCAAGTAAATATACTTTTATAAATACTTATAACTTCTTCGATCCCTACTCTGTTTTGATTTTTTTATATAGTAACTTTTCTGTCTGTAATAAAATGTGCATATAAATTTCCTTGTAATATATATATACATACACGCACACATACAGATATTTTTGCCGTAAAATTGTTTATACAAATAAAAGCGCTATCTTTAAGTAAATACACGTGTACATATCGCTAAGAATATACTCAACTATTAAAGTCTTTTTGTTTTATAAACAAAATATAACAGTTATAAAACTTGATTTTACTTGTAAATAAATAAGCACAGAAATATAAATGTCACAACAATGAGTTTCAATATAAATGTTTTAACAGAATTATTTTATGGATATTGTTCAAAAAATGGCGTAAGTATTCTGCTAAAGTAACCTGTAAATAGATTAATATAAATCATTCTAAATTATATATATATGTATATATATATATATATATATATATATATATATATATATTATTAGTGTTTTTACAAAATGTTAATCAAAAAATGTATTAGTAATGATGGTGAGTAAAAATTAATATTTGATTTTACTCATTAAAAAATCTAAGAAACAAGAATATAAATAGATTGAAAAATTGAAAAACTAAATATTAGAAGATAAATTATATAAGAAGTCAAATACACAATGACTGAATATAAATACAACACTATAAATTTATCTTTTAAAAACAATAATAAATTAATGTCGTTTTTCTCATAACCTAAAAGTAAATCAAAGTTATATAATTTATTTTTTAATTAATACGAAAATTAATCAGTTATCAAGTGTATTTATCTATCAAAACAAAAAATGTAGTAACTACTAAAACACAATCTTATAAATTTTATTTTTTTAAAAAAAGTTTAAAGGATTATTGAGTAAAAGTTAAACTCTTCTAAACTAATGATGGAAAAAATCGAAATAACAAAATCTATTTGTATATACTATGTAAATAATATTCAACAATTTGTTTTTTTCTGAAATAATTCCACTTTTGTATTATTTAGTATTTCGAGTATTATATTTATTTTTTAATATTTAGTATTTGTATTTGTTATCTAAGACTTTTAATATCTATTGTTTCCAATATAATAAAAATAAAGTTTATAGTCACAATTTCTTGATATTCTTAAATAATTAACCTAATATAAAATTTATAAAATAATGATTTATTTAGAAATATATATCCTTTTTATTTATTTATATAATAATATTCCAACCTACTAAGACAACAAACAATATCAATAAGCCATATAAAAATAAATCAATCTTTAATCAACATTTCTTATTGAAAAAACTATTTATCATCATATATTGCTCATTTTATTCTTTTGCTAAAAATAGGTAAAAAAAAGATTTCTATAATACAAAATTAGAATTTAATCTTAGTTTTTAAGTCTTTATTAAAAATAAATTATATACTTTTTTCTATAATTTTTTACTTCAGTTTATACTAATGATCGTTCTTATTCCTTAACAATACAATAATTAACTTTTATTTCAAGCACTTCTATATTGGATAATATTATTTACTGTATTTTATAAAGATATGCATATATTTTCCACTAAAATTTTATAATAAAACGCTAAATACGTTTCTGAATTCAATTTAATTAATTTATTCAAAACCAATTAACAAAATTACGTTAATTTAAAATTAAAAAGACTACGTATTTTCTTCAATTGATTACTGTTGCTATTCTTTATAATTAAATAAACCCAATTACCAAATATAAATGTTTCACCTACCCCAATACTATATAGTTTTACAAATATTTAATAATCACTTACATTTATTTTATTCGTAATATTCATTTTAATGACTATAACAATATTATCAAACTCTGCATTATAAAATATTTTTAATACAGTGATTTTTAATGCAACTCTTTGATAATAATGACATCCATCTAAATATACATCAGCAAAAAATAATTCATTTATAATAAAAGAAGCTACAATACTAAAACAAATGATTACATAATATTTTAAACGAGTAATATTAATTTTTCGCGTTAAATTGCATCAGGAAGAAGTTAATGAAGATTGAATTTGATGAAATATAAAAAGTTGAGAATTCTAAAGCATTATTATTATAAAGTATAACCTTCCCTTAAAAAAATAATTAGATTTAAAACATCTTAAGCACGTTTTCATCATCAATGAAAATATTTATTAACTATTGAAAATTAACCTAAATATTATTTATTTTCTAATTTCATTTTTAAAAAAAAAACACCTAATAACTCAAGTACTTGCATTGTTACATATATTTATCATTTACATTTCACTGCCCTTATATAAAAATATATTTTATTATCAATAATATTAAATCCTTTGCCTATTTTATAATAAAATACTCAGAAAAACTTTTTTACGATTTTATGTCAAAAATATTATAATTTTTTTACTTAAAATAACTATTTACTTATCGATGATGCTTATATATATATATATATATATATATATATATATATATATATATATATATATATAAGTATATATAAATAATGTGCAATAAAAATATTTATTAAAAAATAAGCAAGAAATGGTAATATAAATTTATTATATAATGAATAAAATAATTCTGATAATGAAGTTATTAATCTTTTCTATTAATTAAATTAGAGAAAACATATATTTTTAAATAAATTACATATATATATATATATATATATATATATATATATATATATATATATATGTATATATGCTGTGTGGGTACATTTATATACCTTTATATAAACAATGTCTTATAATGTTAAGTAATAAATTTTAATAAAATTAAATATGTAATTTGATCAAGAAGATCACATAAAATAAATCCTAATTAATTAGATACAAGCCAGGTAAGCATAATAATCACTATACATTATGGTCTCTCTTTAAAAACCACTTAAGAAATCTATTAATTTTTCCATTCACGACTTTCCATGCCCGAAGCTTAAAATTATTATATTTCAATACAAAAACAATATAACATTTCTAATTGAATTGACAAATTTAATATTCTGCCATATACGACCAACGAAATGATCAAAAACATATATGGATAAAAGAGCATATAAAAATTATGGTAATTACAGTTGCCCCAAGGTTCGACTAGACAAGCAGTAGACCACCCATCTTTGGTGGTCCGACGTGTAATGCAGCTTGTTAACACGTTTTATATACCGTAACAACTGTCCGCCCGATTTGTTTCTCTAATTTATTGTCCTTCCTCGTGCGGAGGCGTATCGTTGTTATTTGATAAGTTTGTTGATGACACTATTATCGAGATTGATTTAAATTCGTATTGTCTTTCCCTACTTTCACGTTTGCTGACATCAAATATTTCACGATTCTTAGTACTATTGAATAATCATACAAAAAGGGCATCGTCGGGATTTGTTACGTCTCTGTGATCTATGATACTCGAATAAGCCACATAGATATTAATTGCTAACATCTTCATAAATATTAATAACACAGTTTAATAGATACATCAAAAATATAATTACAAACAACATCATATATTATAAAAATTCATATATACACACAATATAACTATCATAGTCGATGAAGAAATGTATTATTAAAATAATTACTATATTTATTACAAATAATATAAATCACAAAAAACTGATATTCAAAATATCAAAAAGTGAAAATCATACATAATTAATTATGTTTTAACGAATGACAATGAACAATCCATTATTCGTCACTTACGATAGAATATGAATTAAATTGCTAATTGAAAAAATATAACGCCATCAAATTGAATCTTTCGAAAAATACATCCGATCGATTTACCAATGAGCGAAATTTTATCTAATCATACTATTCTGTCGAAAGAATATAATATTTAGCATCTAATTCATGTAAAAATCTAAACATTAAACTTTTATATAAGAAAAACATATATTCAATTTTAATAACAAATCTCATAAAAATGTACACTTTGTAAAAAAAATAAAGTATGTAGAATCATATTTAAAGAAAAAACATATTATACTTTGGTGAAGCCTTTGATCGAGTCCTGTAGGAGCGTATAGGATTCGCATTCGATAATAAAAAATCAAAATAAAATTAATTCAAGGAAAAATCGTCGTTTCTTATTAAATGGACATTGCAAAATGGATAGTCTTTAAAAACACTTTGTATGTGACTGTTAAAAAAATAGAAGCAATAAAATACTTTAATTTGCATTTTTAAATGTTTATATAATATCTGTGCAAGAATGATTTCAAACAAAAAATACCTTCTCTTTCTTTCATAGCAATAATGGACACCTATTAATAATTAAATTGAAAAATTAAAACAAATGAGTGAAAATTCAAATTGTCAGAGATGTTTGAGCTTAAAACATTTTTCATTTCAATAATTTCAAATTACTGCCTTCCCCAAAGAATATTTTTAATCTCATATTAATAACATAATAACAATTAATTAAGTAAAAATCTTTCATTTTTGGAATTTTTCAGCACAGTAATAGTCTTCAGCAAAATAATTATTATTATAAATATTTTAACATACATATAAAAATAATCTAACTATTAAACTGTTATAAATACCATATCATTAATTTCACCTATATATTATTTAACAACAAATAAATTTATACTAAAAGAATAATTATTAAAATGTTCAAATAAATATTATTTTAAATTTATATATTTATACAAATTCGACTACTTACCATCGAGTTAACTTTAAATGTATAAAATCTGCATTACAAATTCACTCCATATTTGGCAGATGCTCTTTCAACTGTAAAACCAAAATAATCTCTTAGAAAAATCTAACAATTTCATATAATAAACTGTTTTAACTTATTTGTTAAATATATACATACATATATATATATATATATATATATATATATATATATATATATATAGCCGCGATATATAAATAGACAAGAAGGCGGAAGGGAGATATTTGACAACCTAATATAAACCTCTTAATACAGTGAATTGTTTTCAAGTTATAAAAGACTGTGTTAATCAAATCTTTAAAATAATATAAACATTAAAAAATAAACTTAAAACTTCAAAGCAATAATTGATTTTTAATTTCAGTTAATATCAATAACGAAAATGAAAAAAAACTTCTTTATTCTTTTTTTGAGATCGTAGTAGATTCAGATCATATTTAAAAGATATTTTTCTAAGATTTTTGAAAAATACAGTAATAGAAAAGCAAAGTAAGATAAAAATTGATATAATGGTAAACCTCAGTAAGATAAAAGTAATATAAAATGAATTTTCAAAACGAATTAAATGGAATAGAATTCTGAGGAGTTGAAAACTATGTATAACTAAATAACTCATTAAAACTAAAGAAATATTTATAAATGAAATGAACAAAAGAACAGCAATAAGAAAATGTCAAATCGGAAGAATTACTCATATTATAAAATCAAATATTCCTCTATGTTTAAATAAAAAAATGCATTCTATCTAGTTTTACTTGTAACTGTGAAACATTCTTAAATATCTGAATAATTCAGCGACATCAAGCAGCATAAAAAAGAATGAAAAAATATATATTAGTATTACCACAGAAACACAGAAAAATAAACTATTGGATCAGAAATAAAAGCAAAATTACGGTAAAACTGAGAAGTTTAAAATGGAAATAGACCAATTATACAGCAAAAAGTTAGGACTATTGACAGACAAGAGAAATTATTGATTGAGAATCCAAAAGTAAAAAAAGATCCGAAAAAAGGAAGAAGTGAAACAGACACATTAGAAAATTCGTAGGTGTAGAATAGAAGAAAACGGGGATTGAATCTTTCGAAGTGGAAAATTTTTGGAGAGGTCCTCATCCAACAATGGATAGAGATTGATTATTTTATTTTCAATTATTCGTAAATTCGACAACTGCACAAATTTTCTAACAATCCTAAAGAAAAATGTTAATAAATGTTCGAACTGTTAATAAATGTTCAAAATTTAGATATTAACGAAAAGTTGTTATAATCAAAATGCTATAATATTGTTGAATTCATTTTATTAATTTCTTTGTTATTTAATATCTTTATATATAATTATATATATAATTATATATATATATATATATATATATATATTCATAATTACGATAAAATTTCATGGATTTTATTCATGGAATGTTTTCTTTTTCTACACACTAACGCCCATAAGACAAATCTTATTCAACATTCTCATATTACACAAATGCGATAACAACAAAACACATTCTTCAATGACCTGCTATAATTTATAAACTTGAAAACAGGTGTACAAATAAAACACGTAAACATATCAGTGTAATTTAATTCACTTCACCATATCTTTGACATTTTATTGAATTGTATAAACACATTATCCTATTAACTTAATTCATTATCAAATATTCATAATCAAATTAATAAATTACTTAATATTTTAAAAATCCACTGCTGTATTTTTACCGAATGTACATTTAATACGATGTGAAGAATGTCACATATGTACAATATAATACAAATTTTTGTATATTTCATGCAAATCACAATTTAGTATAATCAATTCTTTATGTATTTTTTACGAATTTGTCATTAAACAAAATTGTAATTTTAAATTCTATATTTCATAGGCACAGACAAGCGTCACCTATTCATCCGATGACAACACCGCACCAACAAAGAATCGGTTGCGGTGTCGCAGGATCAACTTCGGGACCATCCGGACCATCCGGATCAATAGTTGGTTCATCTGCAGACTGGGATATAAATGATACATCTGTGCCGCGAATCAATAAATTTGATCCTTTTTGTGAATGGGCAGATGGTCATTGTAGACTGGTATATGATTCAAATAGTGAAGAAGCAAAAAGGCATTCTTCCGGCTGGGCAATGCGTAATACGAACAACCACAATGTACATATATTAAAAAAGAGTTGCTTAGGCGTACTAGTTTGTTCTGCGAGATGTGTATTAGCTGGTGGTGAAAGAGTACATTTAAGACCTGCTATATGCGATAAAGCGCGAAAGAAACAGCAAGGACGTCCTTGCCCAAACAGACAATGTGTTGGGGGTCGTTTAGAAATTATGCCTTGCAGAGGGCATTGTGGATATCCTGTAACACACTTTTGGAGACATACAGAGCATGCAATATTTTTTCAAGCAAAAGGAGTTCATGACCATCCCAAACCAGAAGCTAAATCGACATCGGAAGCAAGAAGAAGTCTTGGTGCAGGTAGAAGAGTAAGAGGTTTAGCGGTACTACTCGCTAAAGAGACTGCACTTGGAAATAAGGTATTTTTTATGATTTTTTTAATCTTATTTAAGTCGAATTAAAAATACAAAACGAAACATTTAGCAATAAATATGTTAATTACAGTAAATAATTAGTCATAATAATAAATTGATTGTAATAAAGCAAAATACTTAGATATTTATTTTATGAAATAATAAATTACTCAATATATATAAATTAGAAAATGTTAAAAATCTAAAAATAGAATTACGAAATAAAATATAACAAATTTAATTAATATTCAAGTACAACAACCATTTATAATCAATTCAACTTCATTAAATTAAATTCTTAACACTTTTTGAATTTAATCCATAATAATAAACTAATATTATTTAAACTAGTAGTAACTAAAAATTAATCCTATATTTCCAATAGAAAAAGAATACTTTGAAATGACGAAAATATTTACAAGGAAGTAAACTGGTAATTACGTAATACAAAGAAATGAAATATTATATAAATGCTTTAATTAAGTATTGTGTAAATTAAATTGGCGTTACTACAATAAAAGCAAAAAACACAACATTATATCAATGTTATGTGATTTTCATCATTTTTACAATCAATATTCTTTATGTTTGAATATCAACATACATAATCTACTTTATACACAGTTTATATGTGTTTATATGTGTATATATATATATATATATATACATATATATATATATATATATACACGAGGGTAGTTTGATAAATATGGTAAAAAAGCAAGAAAAACTAAATTAAAAAATGTAAATCAATTAATTGATTAATTAATTAAATTAAAAAATAAATAAATTTACCATACTTATCAAAAGACCATCGTGTATATATATATATATATATATATATATATATATATATATATGTGTGTGTGTGTGTGTGTATGTGTATATATGTATGTAGTGTGTTCTTTTAATATTGATAGAACTTTAAATTGAATCCCTATTGAAAGTTTTACCTAACCTAAAAAATTAAAAAACAGACTATCATACCTTTATATATACATACACACACATACATATACAAATATATATATATATATATATATACATGTGTCTGTGTGTGTATGTATATATAAAAAGCATGTTTTTTAAGTTAGACAGAACATTTGATAAGGATTCAATTTAAAGTTCTATCACGCTTAAAAACACGACCTATATATATATATATATATATATATATATATATATATATATATATATATATATATATATATATATATATATATATATATATATATATATATATATATATATATATATATATATATATATATATATATATATTACAATAAATATTTAAAACGTACTTACATGCAAAAACAATTATTGCAGTAAAAAAATATTTTTCATACAAATAAAACTAAAAGTAACAACTGTAACAGATATAATTTAAAAGTATAATATTCCGAACATCACAAACATATGCCTTCCGGTTGTATCGAAAATAATAATTGAATATACATTACAAGAAACAAAACGTTAATTACAACTTAGGTTATGAATACCATTAATTACTTTATAAGTCTATAATAACTACGTCGATTGTGTTTCACATATAATTTATTGACACGGCCACACAAAACCATTTGAATTTCTGGTTGGCATAAAATATTAAGAAGAAAAAATGTACAAACGTTTAGTATGAACCACTCAATACTATTCAAGTATAGGAATTATATAATGTAGACAGCTAAACGTTCATATATTAAATGTAATATTATTCTACGTAAATCCCACTCCTTAATCAAGTTATAACAATTTCATTACTTTATTTCCACTATTGCAAGACTTGTTATTTATGTAATATGCATCTATATATATATATATATATATATATATATATATATATATATATATATATATATATATATATTAGGTCTACTAAAGAGTTCTATTCATTTTATACTGTTTAATAATATTTAATCAACAATATAATTTCTATTAATATTAATAACTTCTTCATATCTTATTGGAAGCTTTTCAATACTTTTCCAATAAAATGACTCGCACTTGGAAGTTAAAAATTCATTCACTGCCTTTTTCACATCTCCATTTTCATTATTTTTTTCCATTTAAAATTATTTTGTAGAGACAAAAATTTATGATAGTCGTAAGATGCTATATCTGGAGGATATGTTAGGCAACTCAGAACCTCCCAACCAAGTTTTGCTATTTTTTTAAGTTTTAAAAATACATGTGACCTTGCATTATCATGTTGTAAAATAACTTGTTTCCTATTAACAAGTGTCGGACGCTTTTTATAAGTTTGTTGTTCAAATTATCCAATTATTTGCAATATTTTTCAGTATTAATCGTTTATTTTGAATTTCATAATAAATTAGTCCTTTTATATTCCATCATGTTAATAAAATTCTATTTTTCACACTTAAAATTGATTTAGATATTAACGAAACGGATTATATCTAGACCAATTAAAACTCTCCAGATATAAAAAAATCGAAAAGAAATTAAATGGTATTAATATTTTTGAGAGATTCTTTTTAGTTTTTTCTCGGCTTTATTTTACCTATCATATTGTTAAATACAAATATCTTATTTTTAATTACATACACTCATTAAACATCTTGAACAAATTAAGAAATAAAAAATATTTCAATATCATTGTATTTTTAAAAAAATAAGACATTTTCATTCCATCTTTACAGCGTACGAATATTTTTACAATATACTATACATTCATTTTAATTACAGTTTTATTTTGATGATTAAAAAAATCAAAAATTGAATATAAATTGATTTATCAAAATATCATCAGACCAACAATCGAATTGAAATTTACTTTTTTCAACAATAACACTATACATGTGATTCACATATATTCTAGAAATATTTCTGATTTCACTGAAAAAATCCTTCTCGTCTTTAAACAATAGTAAGTTTTTTTAAGTTTTACATTATATTTTTCTTTAAAATTTGTTTCATTACCTAAAAGATCTTTAGAAATTTACAATAAACTTCTAATATTAATGTAAATCAATACATTATAGGGCATATTGTAAAAAATCATTCCATTGAAAGACATTTATTAATAAAGCATTAAGAAAAACTTAACTACATAATATTTAGATTTTGATTAAATTTATTAAAACAAAATTAACAAATTGTATCTCGATTTAAGATTCGTTCTTTAAACACGGCGAGAAAAATATTTTTAAAACAATAAATTATTATTGACGAATATCTTTAAAGCTCTCAATAAAAACATTATGCAGAAAATATTATGGGAAAATGGAAGAAAGTCATTATAGCAATCAAAAATTAACCTGTATTTAAATAAAATAATACACTATGTCCATTAAAATGATAGTATTTTTGTGATAAAAAATCCCTCAAACAAAATAAATGATAAAAAAATATTTTATTCAACATTATCAACAATCACACTTTTAATAATTCACTTGTTCGAAAATAAATCTAACACCACAAAATGTTATAAATATTCAATAATCAGTAATTTTTGACTTTACTGACTTATGCATATATCAAAAGTCATGTTATTAGCATTATTTATTTGCATAATAAAATCTAGATTTTATATTGCAACTCGTTTTAATTTTGAAATATAGCACTGTGATAATATCATGGCCATCGAAATGCATATCAGCAGATAAAATAAACAGTAAAAGATTATTGAAAATAGTTTTATAAAATCTTATGTTATTGAAGTTAGTAATTCATTTAACATTATAAAATCAAATATCTCAATCAATGTTACTTTTCATTACAGCTTTTATCATTGCGAGGCCCAAAAAGACATTGTCGAGAATTGGATAGAGATACAAACTTAAGACCAATTCAACCACCTCCATTAATTGCAGACTCAGAAAAAGGTAAATAAGTTTTTCTTGATTCATAATTTTTAATTTACAACAAAGAAAAATAAAAAAACAAGTAAAACAGTTATGTTTTCATTCATCTTGTTCTGATATATTTACATTTTATTTTTATTTATTTTTTAAATCGTAATTTACTTGTACTATTAGATAACGAATACATTCAATTCGGTGTAATTTTATTATAGAAGTATAAAACTAATTAAACATTCACGTTCGTGTAATAAATTACAATATTTTTTTAAACATAATTACATTTTTTATATTTTTTCATGATACTCAAACAAAACACCCAGATGTAAAAATAAACATAAAACACATGCTGTTTATGAATTGGTAATTTAAAATATAAAGTACATATATTTAATTTATTTTTTATAAAATCTTACGTTACTGAAATGAGTAATTAATTTTTATTAAAATAAATTTATCACAATAGAACAACTTCTTTTTATTTTATAAAATATTTTAATAATGAAACAAATCTGTTCAAAAAATATATAATAAATAAACGTAAAATTTACTTAAAATATTCTATTCATTCTAATAAATTAAACATTTCAATTATATATATATATATATATATATATATATATATATATATATATATATATACATGTGTGTACATATAATATGTATGTATGTTTATTAGTATATACAATGTATATTTTATTTTTGTTTCTTTTCAGGGTATTCTTGTTCATGTTCACCTTTCGAATGTATTTGTGCGAACCAAACGATTAACAATCATACAACACACGCATTTACGCATCAATCTCCAACAAGTATCAATTACTCCCATCAAAATCATCAACAGACGAATATCGACGCTTCATTTTGGTTCCATGAAACATCGTTTCCTCATCACAGTCAGTTTCACTCGTCACTTGAGAATGATGAAATCGGAATATCAATGTACAATAATCAATCTCACAACCAACCGTACGATTTCGTGCCACTCGCTGGTGATTTATTTCAACCAGAAGAAATATTTCAACTCGATCAACCTATAAAACCAGAATTGTCAATGGCACAAACGGCAAATAGTGAATCTGCTCGATCTCCGCCGACACTTTTGGATTTAGGCAGTGGTACGATTTATAGAAGTCATGTTCTTCAACAAAACATGTACCACAGTGTGATGAACGATGACAGTAATAACAGTAATTCGAGTCGATTTCAAACACAGTCCTCTCCCGAACCAATAACATTTAATAATAACGTGAATAATTTCTGTGATATCCCAAGACTTACGTACTCGAGTAATGAAAATGTATTTCCTCATTACGATTCAACATCGAAAGTTAATCAAAACAAAGAGACGACAAATTTCAACGAATTATATAATCAACAATGTGAACAAATCGACAGCAACTTCTATTTATCAAATAATTCGAACGAATCAAGAAGTGGTTACTATATAAATAATTCATGCGTGCCGTCGTACGACTTGAACAGATTGCAATATTGCCATGATATCGATCAAATGCAGACGAACGAACTGAAACATGGTTCCTATAAAATTTCGACGAATCCAAAAATGTGCCACGAACAAATGTACACCGCGCAAGAAAACATTATCACCGATCTTGATGTACCGATTATCGACTATCCAATCAACAATGTACTTGGCTCGTACTGTGCAAATGTGAATAATAGTAAATTAGAAAATATACCAATTGAAAGCCTACAGAACAGCTGCGATTCTTTGGATATCAATGAAAGTTCCATACACGATTTTCGAACGCATTGTACTTCTTTTAGTTCTGCGGACAATACAGTGTACATTAATTCTCATAACCAAAATGAATATTTAAATGAGACACATTTCAGTCAAGTTAGTCCTGTTACGCACCACTAAAATGTATATAATGTAAATAAAAAATTATGTAGGACAATGAGTGTTTTTAGTTTTATTTATGTTGATTAATATTATTTATAATAATAAACAAATAAGAAATATTATTGTTATCTTAAAAAAAAATATTCATAGATTCTTCTCTTAAATAATTATTCGCACGTGATACACTTTTAAAAGATTTACATTTATAAATCGACATCTAAATCAATGCATAAAATTTTCAGTATTAGTCTCAATGCAAGTATACTTTTCTTTTTAGTAGAAAATATTTCTTAATAACACAAATAAATCATTCACCTCAAAGCTACAAGATATTATGAAAGTCTCGATTAATAACAATTACTTATTTTTCACTTTATTCAATAATGAGCATTTCAACAACCACGCCATTACCGTCAGATCGTTAAATTATAAAATCTAATAAATTAAATTTTATAGTACAGTGCTATGATGACGATAGCATCAGCGAAGAAAATGATTAAAAGGGATTATTGATTTTTTTGCAGAATATTGCAGATTTGTAATAAGTAACTCATTTGTATTAAAGTGAATTTTTCATAATACCACAATAATTAATAAAATATTTATGTTTCGCATAACTTTTAAAGAAAAGCCGTATATTTGATACTAAATAGACACTTTACGAGTACGTTGGATATTTTTAATGAAATAAGAAAGCAACTTGGATGGATAAATTTAAAAAGAGATGAAGACTTGTAACATTACTTAATATTCAAAAATTTTCGACAATATCCAGCTTATGACGATCGAGAAATTTTAATCAAATAATAGCTTTTTTCTATAACAAAAATAACCATGCACTAAAAATTAAATTGAGAAATTACAAAACACGAGTTGAGAAAGTTCAATCTTTCATAGAGTTATTCTAACTTGAAATGCTCTTCATTCTACCGTTTAAAAACACAATCTTATTGAATTAAAGCTTTTAAAAATTAAAAATTGAAATACCCACCATCGAACTTGCAATACTAAGTAGGTTTACTTTTATTATATAATATTTTCTACATATCATATTTAAATTATGCAAATATATTATCAAATATTCAAAAAACTTATGTTCATTCGTTATTATATTTTTTAAAGAGTTAAATTATTACTACATATTGTAATAACAATTCAAAAATAAAATAAGTTTTTTAAGTGGTTCAAAAAATTAAATCTAATTTCAAATTTTAAAAGAAATAAGTTTTATGAGATTTTAAAATTATCAACTCCTTTTATAGTTTTAAATGAACAAAACTTGTCAGAATTATTTATATAATACTTATTTATTTATAGCTACATATATAAAATAATACACAATATTTAATTTCCATATTTTATATTTTTTAATCGTTTTCATAGTTCATATATTTAAATAATTAAAATATTAATTTTTAAAAAGTTGTATTGAATACACTTGAGAATTTTTTCATTTTTTAAAAATATACCTATATGTATATGTTTATATATATATATATATATATATATATATATATATATATATATATATATATATATATATATATATATATATATACAGTTAATCACAAAATTGAACGTACAATATAAAAACATAGGTATTTAGAAAACTATTGTATTTACATTGATTATTTCAAATAAAAAAATCACCAATTTGCAAAATTCATATATTGCTTCATACAAAAATGAAAAAAAGCAAAAACAACATTTTTTTACTACAAACGAAATATACTTCGAACCATTATCCTGTTGAAAATAATAAATCTGAGGTGTATTCAAATATTGAACAGATTTTTCAAATTATCTTTCAAAATTTGATGATACTTGATTTTTCCACAAACTAAGTAATACTATAAATACAACTACGGATTGCAAACTACACGCACAAGTTATTTTACATATGAATAAAAATAACACGAAAATATAATGTGCTCTTTTCTCACAACAAACATTAAAATACATTAAATTGAATAATAAAAACATTAAATTAAATTAACAGTAACATATCAGTAATAAGTGCTTGTGTGTATTCTACCGAAAATTAATTTCTGAAAGTACTTTATTAAATTATTTTATAGTACGATCAATGTCAAAAAGAAAATATTACAAAAACTAACAACCAAATACAATAAATAATATTCAAACTCACTACCAATAAAAAACAATTAATAACACCAAACATAAATTGTTTATAAAATGCAATTTATATGTCATATAATTTTCAAAATTCAATAATATTAAAAATTGGTAGGTATACATATCTATGAACAGGACTATAACATTGAACAAAAAAAAAAGTTTTATAATATCTGATATTAATAGTTTCTTTCGATAAATATTTCTCATAATTTTGAAGAAAATTATAAGATATATGTTATATATTACACATTTGATTATTATTAATAAAAAAGTATCTTATGTCATGTTAAAAAAAGCATTTCAATTAAAAAAAAAGATAAAACTACATTCATAAAAATTTTATTAAATAATATTCAAGTTACATTGACTGGATGATACACTTTAAGAAAAATAACATAAAAAAATAGCAATTCAACAGATGAGTTGCACACCGATAATATATCTGTCAACATTTTATGATTGAATAAAAAAGTTAAACATCCGATTTATACAATGTTATTACCACCAAACCACTCAAATCAGACACAATGAGACGTTAACCTCTTAGTGAAAAAACCCTGAAATGTCGGAAATTATAGAATACTAAAAAAAAATCAAAACAAATATAATAAAACATTCAACAATACAACTTCAGAATATAATTTAAATAACAGAAAAATACCTGAGTCGATAAATGAATTGAAATGTTTTTATTTTACAGGAAATTATCTCTGTATTTTTTCAAATAGAATATCATAATAACAAAACCAGTCTTACTAATTTTTATCAGACTAAATGTACAGAGTGTTTTTAAGCGTGATAGAACTTTAAAATGAATCCCTATCGAAAGTTCTTTGTAACCTAAAAAAAATTATATATATATATATATATATATATATATATATATATGTGTGTGTGTGTGTGTGTGTGTGTGTGTATGTATATATAAAAGTATGATAGATTGCTTTTTTTAGGTTAGATAGAACTTTCAATAGGTATTCAATTGAAAGTTCTATCACGCTTAAAAAAACAGCCTATACGTACACATGTATTCATATATATATATATATATATATATATATATATATATATATATATATATATATATATATATATATATATATATATATATATATATATACTTCTTGATTAATTACAATTTGAGATTTTACAAATTTGCTTTTTAAAAAAGATTCTTTAAATTCGTAAACATTTCTGTGAATCATTGTATATCAGCAACAGTAGCCTTTTTCTAATCACTGCTAGATAAAGGCCTCTCCCAAAAAGTTTTACTTCGACTGATCCAATGCCTTTCTCTTCCAGGTCATTCCGACGAAATTTTCTCATGTCTCTGTCCTATTTGTCCATGGGTCTTTTCCTAAGCCTTTTTGTTATATATCTTGGTTCCAAATCAATAATTTCTCTTATCCATCGGCGGTCTTCTATTCTCACTATATAACCGACCCATTTCCATTTCAAAATTCTCATTTTTACTATTACACCCGTAACTTTGTTTTTACTAATCCAACCGGTTCTCTTTCTATCTCGATGTTTTATTCCTAACATATATTTTTCCAGGCTGTTTTATATTATTTGAAACCACAGAATTATTCTGGCATTCAAGACTTAAGTTTCATTGACATAAGGGATAACAGGTAGGATGCATTGATCAAAAACTTTCCATTTTAAACATAGAGGAATATCCGAACTCATAACAAACGAATTTCTTCTAAATTGATGTCTTCCCATTTTTATTCTCCTATTTACTTCATCTAAAAATGTTCCTTTAGAGTAACACGTAGAGACAAAAAGAGAAATGAGTATATTCGATAACAAACAACAAGCGTAAGAATATTTGCCAATATGGTTTGGAAAAATGCATTGAATAGCTGGAAGTGGAAAGTTTTGAGAGATCTCCATCCAGTTGTGAATATAAAATATTGATTATATATATATATATATATATATATATATATATATATATATATATATATATAATAAATTGTTTTTTTAAATAAATTATAACAAGGATATTTTTTTCTTTCACTCAGTAGTGTACAACAAAGCACATCCGTCTCTCATTTAATCGATATTTTTTATTCAATTACTTTCCAGTTTAAATAAATTATTTTCAATCAGCCTTTTGTAGATTATTATTTACTTACTTCTTTTTTTCATAGTTATATCATAAAACAATTAAAAAAATAATTAACTCCCTTTCACATAGCAGCTATCAAAAATGTAAAACAGGAAAAAGGAGTGTTACTTCATTGAAGGCTACAACAACGGTACAAAATAAATATATAATTCATTCATACTTAATATTAAAAAATAAAAAATATTGTTTTTATTTTAAAAAGTAAATAAGAAAACAAATAATTGATATCAACAAAAATTAACATAAAATTATGAAACAATAAGAGAAACTAAGATACAGTACATGAAATATATCAAATACGCATTTCGTATTAAAAAGATATAAAGGTCCATGCAAAATATAAAAATACTGGTTATATACTTTTTTAAAAAAATGAGGAATATTCCACTAAAAATAAATATTTAAATAAAGGATTTACTTACGAATTAAAAAAAACTAAAAGTAATATTTAATCTAATTTATGCCCCATATCAACCAATGAACAAATATGAAAAAAAATATATTAGTCGCAAATAATTATGACCCGGTTAATTTACACAATTTAGTATGAACTCCATATAACAATTTACACGATTCTCAATTTTCTTTTTAATTTTAAAAGGATTTTTAATAGAACTGATATGACTTCTAAGCAATTATCATTCATGCGTAGAAGATAAATACAATAAACAAAATATTTATAGCTAAAAAACACTTTATTGGTAAAATTTTTTTGTACATAGTGAGAAATAACCATTTTATGATAATAATTTTCTTATTGTTTATTCAAGTTGCAAATCTTTTCTATATATAAATTCAAATTTTATCTTATCTCGAAATCCATTTACTCTAAACAACATCACAAATGAATATGATCATAATATATTTTCTCAATATCTTCAAAAAAATAATTAAAACTTCATACAAAGCCTTTAGCAATCAACATCTATCTGCAACAATCAAATATTCGTTTCAGAGATTAATATTAATGCAAAGCTTTATAAGATAAAATTGTTATTTCCATTAAATTTTCTTAAAATACCAAATTAATTCGATATCATAAGTAAAATTGCAACTTAACATTTTTGTTGTGTATAATAACTATATACGAATTTGAAATGTGCTTTCTTTTAGAAAATATGAATCGTTTGATAGCTGATTTTTTTAATAAGATTATAAAAAAATATCTATATATTTTTTCAAAGTCTCATAATTATACACATCTTAACACTAAATATTTAAACATAATGCATACAAGAATTAAATATATATTCTACAGAATGGTAATTGGAAAGTTATTATATGCTAATGTAACAATGTAAATTAGTAAAAATGTACATTAGAATTTATGACAGAAAAACATATTATAAAACATGGCATTAATTAAAAATATTTGGATATAAATATTTTTCAGCACAATAAATGAAAATTATGATTAAATTACCTTCTCATCATTACTATATTTTTCAAAATACGTAAAGTTTTGATAATTAATTGTAATAAAAACAATTTCATAATTTTCTAAGTTAATGAATACAAAATAATATTTTGATAATATTTAAAAAATTCAAACAAGGGTAATTTTATAAATTATAATTGAAACATGACGTATTTCTATTTTTCAGTAAAATAATATACCAAGAAAATAAATAATGTATATTTTTCATTGATGTGTATTTATTAAAAAAATATTATCCCAGAATTATAATTGCCTATAAAAAATATTCGTTATTTTCATTTACTTGTATATTATTTTTTGCTTCACATCATTTTTAATTCATTATAAAAAAATACTAGAATAATGTTTAATTCCATATTTAGTAATAATAAAATCTATATTTGCATGATCTTTAAATTTAACTGTAAAGTAACGGAATAATATTAATAGCGTCTATGTACTTATGTTCACTAAAAAAATTAATACAATATGGAATGAAAAAAAAAACAATAATGTACACAACAATAACTCATTTATTAATAAGTCTAACTGTGGAAGGTAACGCTAATAATACTTCATATATTTTTAAGCGCGAAATTAAACATTAAAATTGAACAAAAAATCAATAAAATACTTTAATAAAATTTAGAAAAACTCCTCACTGAAATTATTTATCATAAGAAGACATTTCTACAAATTCTTTTTGTTCTTCTGAGTATTAAAATATTACAAAATATTCATTGAAATAGAAGACGGCACAAGTATTGACAACCTTCTACATCAAGAATGTGGATATCGATAAAGTCATCTCAAAAGAACAGTTTTACAATGACGAACTGATTTAACTAGCCATACAGCTATAACCATTTTATTAAATTCTGAAAACATTGTATTATAGTTGCTTAAAT
This sequence comes from Neoneuromus ignobilis, assembly GCA_029203775.1. Lineage (NCBI taxonomy): Eukaryota > Metazoa > Arthropoda > Insecta > Megaloptera > Corydalidae > Neoneuromus > Neoneuromus ignobilis. Next base: position 37,264,107 of record CP092087.1, read on the forward strand.
GTTGCTTTCAGCTATAATTTTTTAATTAATAAGCAGATAACTATGCTTAAATATCAACTTTGTTCGCCTGAATTTGCATGCCTTTTTTTAAATAAAAAAAATAAGTTTTTAAAAAGTCTAAAAGAATAAATGTCCAAAAGATGCTTTTAACAAAGGTAACACCGCATATATCAATACATTACAGCTGTTGAAAACTCTTTTAATGCAGATGAAAGATTAAATTGTATATTTCTTACAATATTTTTTTAAAGAAAATTAGTATCGTTTTTTAGTTACATTTCATATTCATTGATTTCAAAATATATAATTTTTACACATTTTTCTTAATTTACAAAATGAATATAAATAACTCATATATATATATATATATATATATATATATATATATATATATATATATATATATATATATATATATATATATAATGGTCTCTTTCATCTAGCAATGAATTGATATAAACTGATATGATGATAATACAACTTCTATATCGTCTTATATATAAAAACCTATATTATTCAATTTTTGGAATTTTTTTTTTAATTAACCATTTTATTATTATTTACCTTTTTGCTTTTTCAACAATAAATTTATGCACATAACTGAATAACTACAAAAAAGAAAATGAATAAAATGTTACCGACTAAAAAAATAATATACACCCCGTTAACATGGGAATAAAATAAGAAGAAAAAACATTACAGTTTAATATACACATATTTAAATATGTTATAAATTACTTTAACCAAACAATTAAATATTAATAGGCTTATTTTAAATAAAGTTTGTAATCTTTATTTTATTCAATGTAAATAACTTTGCAATTCTTTTACCATATTGTAAAGTTGCTAAAAGTATTTATCAACAAATATAAAAGGAGATATGTTTAAAATTAAACAAGGACGAAATTTCAAGACTAACTTAATAGATAAATTAAATATCCACTCATCAATCCCTTTTCGCACTATGTAAATAATCGTAAACTATTTTCATTTAATTCTTCTTATAGTGCGCAAGATGTAAGTAAACTCTTTCTAAAAAAAATTAATATAATTTTCCCGATTCCACGCAAGTGGACTGATAAATATAATTATTACCGGGAATTAATTAAAGTAATAAAATGTCCCTTGCACTAAGCTAAACACATTTTCATTCTTCTATTATTTTATAATTAATTATATTGAACAATCCATACAATTCTAAATTCTGTGCTGAAGTATAAATACAAATAATAAATACGACAGCTACAGCAATAGCAGTATATTTATTTTTTAGAAATTTCTAACTTTTATAAATCGTTCACAACTTACATTTGCGCACTACTATCTAGTTTCTCGATATTTTCATTTATTATAAAACCATATTTCTAACATAAAATTTCATATACATATATATCATCACATCATAAATCCCATATCAGTCCATTACTGGACGAAAGCCTCAATGAATGCTACCATTCATTGGTATTTGGTCATATTCACCACGCTGACCAGGCGGATTGGTGAAGATTTTTTTATTCGGGGTTTACTCCCTTCTCGACAGTTATTTTTTTACAAGATGAGGTTGTCGGCCTTCATGCTCAACCCTCGAAAATGAAGGACTCTCCGACTGGGAATCGAACGCAATCTCCCGCATGACACGCGGCGATGCAAACCACTGTGCTACCCAGTCGGTATATATATATATATATATATATATATATATATATACATATATATATATATATATATATATCAATGATATATTTAAATAAAATACAAAAAAGGATGTGAAAATTTCAAATTAACCTTTTTATATTATATTCATATTATTTTTTACTGTATATATAAGAATTGTTCTTTCCAAATAGCATACGAAAATTTCATTTAATATAAAAAATCGATTATAAACAAATCATTTCATATGAAAAAAATTTCAAAGAAAACCAAAAGAAAAATTTAAAAAATATTGTAAAGAATAATAATCACTTTTTTAAAATCACAATTTTGTCATCACAAATATAATTTCATTTTATAATACATTTTTAATCAAAAGCTTACAAAACTTCGTCCAATAATATTCATGATTTTTATTCCTTACAATATTTAAAATTCATTTATTTCAGTACAAATCTGTATGAAATATTTTTCATATCAGAATCTATCAGGAGTCTTTCGTGTACATTTTTTATGAAATCATTCACTTACAGAAATTCTGTTACTACAACAAGAAGTCATATTATTGTACACATACTTTAGATATTACGTTCATATTTTTCCACATCTACTTAATGATGAATTATTTTATTAATCTCTAAACATACTATTTTCCTATTTTACACATTCTAATAAATTATCAAATAAAACAGTTGACTTCGTTAAAAAGAAATTGACCTTGAAGCAGGAACGTCACAATATAAAGTATTTCAAATCCAGCTTACTTATGTTCCCATTTATAAAAAGTGACTCGACGTGTGTACTATTCTCAGTATTTATTTGTGAAATTTTACATTTCTTTAAAATTGTTCATAAATTATTCTCAACCAACATTTATTAAAAACTTTCCTTTTTACAAAACAAATTAGAAATAATCAAATACGACACTGAGTACCCCATACTCCAGCCCGTTACAAATTATTCGTCGTTTATGATAACAAATTAAATTATATCTATTTTTTCGAATTACAATTTATTTTTTTAAAAATTAAAAATATTTATTAATGAGCAATTTTAATAATAAATTAAGTAATTTCCAATATATTTATACTTATTAACCATAATGTAAATATTTTTTTATTGTACATGCTATTAATATAATAGTATAACTTATACCTATTTGTTATTTCTTGCGTTTATAAAGGAGATATATGTACATATTAGATAAATTATAATAAGATTATACAAATGAGAATGTTATATAAAAAGTAAACATTTTTTATTTAATTTCAAAAAAATTCTAAGATAAAATAAATAATGAAAAGCAGTTTTTTTTAAAAAAAAAACTGTACTAACAAAATTAATATCCGTGATAGAATTGATAAAAGTTACCGAAAATGTTATTTTAGTTATTATGCTTAAAAATACATTTCGTTTTATTATTTTATTTATCGTTGTGTATTCCTAACATGTCTGATTTTTGATTTTAATTTTTTAATATATATATATATATATATATATATATATATATATATATATATATATATATAAACATAATGATTAATATTGTTTTCAATAAAATGTAAATATTTACAAAATTACAATAATTTTATCTGCATATAAAAAATATGTCATGATATTACAACCTACTCCATTTTACCATTCTGTGAAAGTTTCTTTACATAATCAAAATAAATGTATAAATAAATGCATAACATCAGATATTAGAAACTAGACGAAAAACGAAGATTTTTTAAAAAAATCATCTTTCATAATCCATTAAACATATCAATGTCAAATAATTATATTTTATTTGGTGTTAAATTCTTAAAAACGCATTTAATTTCCAATATCGACAGTTATTTCATATAAATTAAAATTCAAGTAATACACAAATTACATTTTAATTTCTCTTGAAACGTAACTTACGTATTAATCTTTATTTTTATTCGATTTAAACCGGTTTGATGTTATTTGACTCCACTTCGTTATTTCACAATTACTATTAAAAATAATTCACGTATTAAATTTTGTCTGGAATAGAAATTAATTTTATCAGTAATATAACTTTCGTTCCATATAAAATTACATGCATGTATAGTATAATTATTCAATATAAAATATTTTGTATACATTTATGGTGTTTTATATTTAAAATAAGAGAATTGATTGTCTTTTTGTTTTACGATTAATCAGCTATCAAATTCGATTCATATTAACGTTCATTTTTGAATATACACTTATTTACATACTATTAGTACTATGGTCCCTAAACAAATAAGAATTTCCATGTGAATAATCGAAATTACCAGTGGACAGTTTTACAGAAAAGTGTTCTTTTCTTAAATATTAACGGATACATGTCATAATTAATTTATAAAATACAAAGTATAATGCAGGTTTTCATATCAAACGCTAAACCGACCCTGCCTGCTACTATCACAAACATTTTAGTATATTAATTTTCTACCAGAATATTACAACATATTAGATTTATTAAAATAAATATCATTTTTTTCACATATTATAGATAAATAAAATGAAGACGTGTGTGCAATGTATGTTTGTTTTTATTATATTTGTTTGCATTACGTAAAAAAATCCACAATTCTGCTCTCTCTTTCTCTCTCTCTCTCTCTCTATATATATATATACGAGGATAGTTTGATAAGTATGGTAAAAAAGTAAGAAAAACTAAATTGAAAAATTTAAATTAAACAAATAAATTTACCATACTTATCAAACGACCCTTGTATATATATATATATATATATATATATATATATATATATATATATATATATATATACATAAAAGGTAATAAAAATATATATTATCATTCACTGAAAAAAATCTCTTAAAATATTCAAAAACATTATTAAAAAAAAGTATTAAGGTAATCTACTCAACAAAAAGTTTTCTTTAATGAAGGTCCATTTTAATACAATTTTAGTTTGTGCATTGTATTTCAAATTTCAACATACATTTGCGTTATCGTATTGTTGTCGCCATACACAAATTTAAGTTATAGATTTATAATCAATTTATGCATTTAATTTCGTTGTAGGATTGATAATTTAAAAATATTTTATATTTGTCTTAATACAGTAAAAAAAAATAAAATAATTCCCATCATATTTATCCAAGACTTACTATTTCTCATGGCTTTACACAGATATTCAATAACACTTTTTATGAAAAGTATATATTTTAGTAATAAGAATTTGACAAAAATGCATGAAATATACATTAACAATTTGATACTAAAATGGTATAACTATTGTGAACACAATTTAAAAAAAACTTGAATGATGAATTATTAAAAGTAAACCTTAAAACTTTTTTATTTGTAACGATTAAATTGTCTTTCGCCGCAAATCTTTTAGGTTACAAAAAAAACCCTAATGATTGGTTTACTTCACTAAATTCTAAAATATCTCTAATATTTATTAACACCAAATACTTCATTTTTTTCAATCACAAGCGAATAAATTTTCATTTATATAATAAACGCACAACTTAAAAATGTATTAATAGAAACATGGGTTTAAAAATTAAAAATACATATTTAGTAAAATTTGATATTGAAATAAACATTTGTTAAGCTATCAGTCCAAACCAATGCGAAAAAATATAGTCAATGCTAGATTTTACTTGTATTTAATTAAAAATTACTGACTAAATTAAAAAAAAAGATATTGAAATAAGGAACTAATAAATGTATACATAAAATATAAATTAAAATTCCTATTCTCTGATTAATAAATATTTACACGTTCTATACTAATTTCATTTAAATTCTATACTGAAACTAAATAATCAAAATCCAGTCCTTTCCATTATCAAAAAAATTACAGAATTCTTGTTTCAATATACCAACAAATCAACACTATCACATTCACTTTAAACATATTAAATTCAACAAATCCACAACTAATGAATAACTACAGAATTATATAATGATAAAACATAAAAAATATCCAGTTAAATGTATAAAATCAAAAAATAAAACTTCAATTGCAAGAAAAAATGATCTGTTTTACTATTATTATGTTTCTTTTACTTAATTTAACTGATTTATAATAAAAATTAATCTTCACATATCTTATTTGTTAAAAATGTAAATTTGTATATTACAGAGCAAAGTGTTATGGTGTTTTATCTCAATGCAATTTTAATTCTAGCATTTACTTATTATTTGCAGTTTTTAGTACAATAATTTTGTATGATTTTAAATAGCTAAAATACAGAATAGTAACCACTCTGTGCTCTCTCAATAAATGCTAAAATGTTATAAATTATTAATAACATTACTAAAAAAGTCTCACACAAGTACAAGAAAATAAATATTTAAAGTACGTAAGCCTTAATATTTTGAAGTAATCTAAAATATGAAACACTACTCACATATAAATCAAAACACCATACCATTCATAATACAAATAAATATATAAACAAACATTGCACTGATGTCGACATTTAATACTTAAATCACATTATAATTGCAATATACGAAGACATTTATAAATTCATTTTGAAACTTTTTACACATTCGAATTCTATTTATAAAATACTAATGATAATTTGTACAGTATTAATATACAAAAATAAATTATGATTTTCAAAGACTATCACTGAACTTTTATATAATTTTATACTCACATACACACATATTGCACTTATATCGATAACCAAAAGGATCTACTATATTATTAAACAATTAGATGCTATGTATAAAAAAAATACAGATATTGACTATTAGATATTTTAAGTTGAACATGTTTGATTTCAAGTGTATATATAATATTGAATTACTGATTAACATTCTTATTACATTTTACATACATACATACATACATATATATATATATATATATATATATATATATATATATATATATAATATTATATTACTTTTGACTCTCTGACAATCAATTTAAATAATTGAAAATTTATATACTTTAAAGCTAATTTTTCATATTATAAGCTACCCATACAGTTATAATAATACACATATATATATATTTGTGAATATGTTATGATATATGTGCGCATGTGAATACAGACAAATTGATTTATATCCAGATATATCATTCATTTTTTATATCGTTTGTTTTAATATAAAATAAACATTTTTTTTGTTTTTAACTGTTAAATAATGGAAAGTACCTAATTATGTCCCGAAATTATTTTATTTTAAAAAAACTAATCACAAAATATTGCTATTATAATGTGCTTTTGAATATAACACAATTACTGATATTTAACTTAATAACAATAATCTAGGCACAATTTTTTTGATACTTCATTATTCCAGTTCAAGAATTAAAAATTCAGCAAACATTCTCATGTTAAATTAGCAGCTGTAGAAATTCTACAGTAATTGTTAATAAATATATAAACATGTATAATTACATTACTTTTTGTTAATGATATTTAAAATAAAATTACTACTTCATTCAAGTCTAGTCTATAATTCTTTAATATAAATTGATTTATTTAAAAATAAGATGTGAACCTATATACACACACAAATATACATATATGATACATATACAGAATACAAGTGTGTGTATGTATATATATATATATATATATATATATATATATATATATGTGTGTGTGTGTGTGTGTGTGTATGTATCATACAAACATAGACATTCATATAAATATACATACAAGGATTAAAATATAAAATCATTTATAACATAAAAATATACATTATGAAACATCTTATTTTTAAATAATACTGTATTCAGTTATTAATTAAATTCGATGTGATAAGAAAAATTTTAAATCACAACCGAAATCCAATATACAATGTTTATCACAAACAATAGGTAAGTAATATTATCAAAATTCAGTGCTGCTTCTTTGTTCTTATTCAATTATTTAGTAAGTAAATTAGTAGTAATGATGTTGATTTCAGTTTTACATGCATGATCTTGAAAATAATCTACTCACTACTAGATCAACGCTTTTTTTATTTGTTTCTATTTTGAAGCATATAAAAAAAATATTTTTCAAATAACAAAACTTAAAACTACATCAGATATAACAATCTATTACATGTTCTTGTTAAATACATACTACTATTTTATGAAAATGTATTTTACAAACTGCAAAATCATTTTATTTTTACCAATAAGAAACTAAAACATAAATATTTAATTTCTTTACATTTAATTCAGTGCATATATATACAAATACACAAATGTATTATAACAGGAAAAACACAAAATATATTTTCAAATATATTCAATCACAAATTTATACTGCCTTCCTCTCACATTTTTTTACCTGTCCATTTAACAATCAAACGTCTTTATATATTATTCTAAAAAGCACTTTCTCTGTTTTGTGTATCATTCATGCATCTCATTTATTTCTTTGTCTAATCAGGTACTTTGACATGACTGGTAAGAAGAAGACTGTATGTTTAATCATACAATTAACATAATATAGATGTTATAATTACTACGTAATTGTAAAATTATCATAAAAACTTTTCTAACTTGACAGATAAATAAATAATTGCAGAAAGGAAGACAATTGAAATAATTAAAAAAAGATTTAACTCGATTTTTACCTCTACTATATTTACAAAATATATCTATCATGCATTCACACATACTTAAAATTTAATTTTTATAGAGATTATTAAGTTCCATACTGCTACACAATATTGTAAAATAATTTTATACCTAAACATAAATTTAACAATCATTAGTCAATGTGTTGTAATGAAGTTTTTACATGTACACACACATATATATATATATATATATATATATATATATATATATATATATATATATATACACGCACGTACGTACATACATACATACATACATACATTCATTCATTCATTCATACATACATACATATACGTACACATATGTACAAATATGATCAATTCCATAAATAAATTTGTATAAAATGAACTTTGTTAACTATGGAATTCAATATCAAAACATTAATTTACATATTTTTTTAATCACATTTCTTTTTAAATATGTAAGCATTGCAATACAAATTTTAAAAATAG
>CP092087.1:37277786-37300286 GCA_029203775.1 Neoneuromus ignobilis
TGTTTTCTTTTTGTTGGATCGGGTACTTCTGGGACCACCCTCGTAGTATATTAAAACAATACAAATACGATTAAATACTTTACATTAAATTTTAGTTTCTTATTACTTTCCTTATGTTAAGGATGTGAAAAATTTAAATTATTATTTACCTTTTTCGCATAACAATATTCTTTTTCTACAACTTCGCCAACAGCCTTCTCTTTACGTGTTGCATCTTTCGGAGATTTTAATCCTAATGCTGATATACAATCAGCATGTAGGACAAAAATAGCACTAGAATCCATAACCAAAACATAATTTTGGAAATTTCTATCCCAAACTACTAAAGCTCGTTCTCCAACAACACATGCATTTATATTGATATTATATGCTTGAATTAATGCAATCTGACTTGACGTTAACATTCTGTGTACTTTGGTATCTGTACTAGTTGAAGCATCACAAGTTGAAGGTTTATGAAGATCACTGGAATAGTAATAAATATATATACATATTATATACATACACACGCATATATATATATATATATATATATATATATATATATATATATATATATATATATATTTATATATATATATTTATATATGAGCAGTGTATTTTGAAACTAGCATAAATCACTTTTATGCTATTTTGAGATATTAAATGTATGGATTTTAGTATGGATAAAAATATTTATGTTTGCTATGGGGAAATTTCACTTATATTCATTAACTTGGTTACTTATATTTTTCTCAATATAAATAATTTCATAAGAACGTTAACAAATTGCCGTTTTTCATTACTGTAAGGTGACTTAATCTACTTTCAAAATTAAGTTAATAAAAACAATAGACTTATGTTGATTTTGTTTAATGTGTTTTACTGAAATGATGATTTATAAGACAGTAAGTAATTTAAATAAATTGATAATATTAGTATAAGTAATTTATATAACATATTTCATATAAAAGTTTATTCAAGTACTTTTTTCATTGTCATTAATAGGAGTAATGAAATCTTCACTCATTTCACTTGATTTTAAATTTTTAAAATAATTGTGGTAAATTGAGGGTATATAGAGAGCAAATCCATCATATCTTTATATTTTTCTGTAGTAACAAGACGAGAATCTACATATAACGGATTCATTTCTATTTGTAAATAATATTTTAATCTTCCTTTTTTTGATCAAATACAAAGTTAGAAATTCTACATTTTCGTCTAGAGTAAGTTTATTAAAAACTTTACAAGGAATATCATGATAAAATCTTATCAACAGAATTTCTAGCCAATTAACCTCACTTTGGTCTACAAAACCACTTAATATCCCCATGTAACTAGCACAAAGATGATTTACTTGATTCACTATCTGATAGCATTATACAGAAAAATAATTCCAATAATTGCTTATATATTATATATACTCTATTAAATAACACTATATTTTACTAAACTGCTGTATATTTTCCAATTTAAAAAAAATAGAAAAAACTTTTTAATTCATTAATTATTATAGTTATTTATTCTACTATCGAATAATATAGACTGAAAATCTACAATTTGAAAATATACAAAATGTACAATTTCATATTCTTTTTGCAAAGGAATTCCCAAATTATTAAAAAATGAACAATTTTTAAGTGAAGAAATGTGTTCTAAATTCACTGCACAATAGTACTAAATCTACTGCAAAACAATTTATCTACAAAGAATTTTTTGCATAATAACTTATGCCATTATCAAAATAAATTCAATTGCACTTCAGTTTGACAATAAAATTTCTATTACAAAATAATAAGAATTTTGAAAGAAATTGTAAGTGAAATAGTTAAAGATAAAAAGACCATACGTTTTTGTAACCATAAACAATTTTAACTAATTTTTTTCAAAAAGTGACATATTACTTTCAAAGTAAACAATTCATATATATATATATAAATGTACACACACACGAAAACATACACACATACATACATGCACACATATGTGAACCCAAGTACATATAATTTTATTCATTATTTAGTTTTACTTACAGAGTATATGCAGGGCAAACAGCAACTGATGCTCCCATACTTTGTTGCATATTTGGATGTTGACTTATAAATAACTTTCGTGATCGTTCAACAGATAATTCTGCTTCAAGTCGGCATTTATCCTGCTCTAATTGTTCAATCTTTTGTAACAATGGCTGTACTGCTGCATTACTGTCATCATCACCATCAGCCAATTGATTAATCATTTCTTTATATTTAAGACATTCACGACTTAATAAAGTTTCTCTAGTCATTAAGCTCTCGATTTGTTTATCTTTTTCTTCCACAATTCGTCGTAATGCATCTTTTATCAGTAATTGTTTTTCTGACTCAAACTTAAGTCGCTGTTGTTCTAATTCTTCACTAAATTTCAAATTCCACTTAACTCTTTCTTGTTCAACAGCTGCAGTAACTACATTTTTCTGATCAGCAACAAAATTTTCTCTCATCTGTGCTATAATTGATTCGTGATTAACAAGTTCAATAACATCAAGTCGTTCAATTCTTTCCAAACTAGTATCAGATGGACTTCGCTCCATGTTAGTCATTAACCTGAAAAATATAACATGTATAATGTTCTAAATAAATAAATGAAGATACACACATTTACATTTATACAAAGTAGTCAAGATTATTAAAAAAATATTACTAGATAATAAAACACTTCCATACAAGAATTAGAAGCAAACAATTACATAAAAATAGTTTAATATGAATTTGTGAAACCATCAACTCATGAAATATATAAATCAATATCATCAAATATATAATCAATACTAAAAATTGAAACAAGTTTTAAAACAATTTTTTTTAACAAAATTGATGAATTAAATATCACACTTGGTTTTAAATATTATGTATAAATATAAGGCATATAATTTATAAATGGGAGGAGCAATAATAGACATACATACAAAGATCATTTGATAAGTATGGTAAATTTATTTGTTTAATTTAATTAAATTTTTCAATTTAGTTTTTCTTATTTTTTTACCATACTTATCAAACGACCCTCGTACAATATATAAATGTATGTAAATTGTATTGTGAATCATAAGCAGCTAACCTGAATCGAGATCTCAATGATTCAATTTCATTTTGATGTTCACGATTCATTTGATCACGCAATTGGTTTATAGATCTCTCATTATCAACTGTAAGATTTTCTATATTTTTTTCCAAATTTTCACATTTTTCAAAACTTTCTTGTAATCTTTTTTCAATCTCTTCAAGTTTACTATTACATTCTTCATTTTTTTTATTATGTACACATTCAAGATCAAGCTTTTCTAATTTTAATGTCCTAATTTCATCATCTTTTGCAATTGCAAGATTTTTTATATCATTCATTTCAAGTTCATGATCAACAGTTAATCTTTGTATTTTTTCCCGCTCTCTCATATTTACTTCATTTTCAAATTTTTCCCACATTTTACTAGCTATTTCACATTTTTTATAAAAACCAGTAATTTCTTCGGATGCTTGAGATTTTAAACAAGCAAGATCTTGTTGTAATAAATCAAGTGAATGTTTTGATAATCGCCAAGTTCGAGCCAGAAGGTTTTTCAACCTATCTATTTCAGCTTTAGCAGTACCCAAATTATCCTACAAAATAAAATTTTATAATAAAAACCACAACGATTTTCATAATTTTAAAATTGTTCACAAATTTTAAAACATTTTTGACTATAATAATATAGTTTCTTTACTATGTTTAATTATATTTCCGATCCACTAATTTTATTATTATAGCTTCCATGAAACTATTAAAACTAATACAAAATTAAAGGAATTTAAAAGGATCGGATGGATCACACAGGGCCACCACGATTATAAGCAGACTTACAGATCAAATCAGAAACTTAAAATAACTGTTGGATTTAAACTTAAACTGGAACAAAATAAAAAAAATTAAATTGTAGAAAAGCGTGCAACAGACAAGCAATAAAAACTATAATGAAAAAATAAATAAACTATTATAACTGCCATTAACTTGGCTATAATAAATTCTAAATGGTATTGTTGAACATTTTGTTTCTGTATCTATATAAAATAAAATATGAACTACTTAAATAACACCATGTTCATTTTATATTTAAAAATATCAAATTCCACTACAAATTAACACTCATCACAATTATTTTATACCTTGTTTTTAATATATATATTTATGCATATACATAATGAAAGAATTTTAATTACTATTTCAGTTATAAGATGTTATAAATGATTTTTTTTTATTATTATTGAGAAAATAAAAAAAAACTATCAAGAAAATATTTTGCCTATTTATTAATAATAAATACCGAGATTACTAAACAATAAACATTAAAATTAAACAAATATCTATTACATTTCATTTAAAAAATGTGCAATGCATACATCATAAAATAAAAACTAACAGAAAATTTTAAATTTCAAGTATAAAAGATGAAGTTGCTTTGAAATTTTTATAGTAGTGGAAAAATACAATTAAACTAGAAAGAACTATTTATTAAAAATGTTCTATGTTTAATTAAATATAAAAATATGCATGGTAAGAGAATAATTAATCATCAATCATTTAAAAAATATTCTATTAAACAATATCACAAATAGTTTAAAACACACACATACACAGTAAACGTGAAATACAATTACACATCTTTAATGTTCTTACATTTTATGTTATTTCACCATAGATATACTCCTATTTAAAATAAATGTAAAATACTTATTAACACATTGTTTACGGGCGTTTTTTGGTAATCCACGCTGAAAAGCGGGCGATTTTTTCAAATATGCTCACAAAACTATAAAAATAAAATTAAAAATAGAAAATGCATAATTTTTACTTCGCCAAATATCCGTATTTAGCATACCGCTAATTTGTAAAAACCGTGTTTTGTCAGCTCCCGCGCTCGTGTTAGTATGCGAGACGTATTTAGACGTTTCCCGCATACAATGTGTTAATACATAAATTCATCAAATATTCATTTTAACATTTTTTTTATTAGATGTAAAAGATTATTATCAATACTTTAACTATTATTTGCTTCTTTATAAAACATTATTTATATACCAATTTCAAATGTAAATATTACCTAATTATCGTTACAATTATAATTTGGCACTTCAATTAAACTAAATTTACTTTCAAAACTGAATTGCTATTCTAAAAAAATACGAAATTTCCTTCAATAAAATATTCAATAATTTATTATTCACTTAATTTACTTGTATGTTATAATAGATGTTTTTTTCTCTCTCCCTTTTTTTATATTTAATTATTTTAAACATGAGACAGGCTTAGTTTTCTTTCTGTACTTTATGTTATTACTAGTTTAGAACAGCTTGTGTCATATTCAAATAACTTTTAGTATCTAAAAATTACCTAATGGCAACATAAGTTACCAAAACTAGCAGTAGCAGAGAATTCATGAAGAAAAGTAACCCTAAGGTCTCATATTTAAAAGACAAATTACTTGTGTATATTTCAATGTGATAATCATCTTCAGAGTCCAGTCGTAGAAAATATATATTTAAAATAGTCATCACCATATAATCAAATAATTTTAAATGAAGAATGCACAAATATAGAAATCCAAGACTCATGTGCCTGCACTCTGTAAATGACGATATCATCAACAAAATGCACATAAATGAATTATAATGAAAATAAGCAAGTACTAAACACTAAAAAAAAGAGGCTGTTTGAATGTAATAATAAAACTTACTTATCCTGTTCACATATTAATAATCTTAATAATGGTTTATTTATTCCTTTCATTTATAGTTTAAATTTTAACATCAACTAATTATCTTCTAGATAACTTAATTTCAAAAATATTTATAATACATTTAGAAATATATCCATTTCCTCAAAACTTAACGTATATATATAATACCAAATGCGATAGTAGTCAGTCTATGTTCAAATTTATAAACTAACTTTATAAAACATTATGTTATATTCATAATAAAGACTGAAACTAATAACAAATAAATAATGAAGATATTCGAATAATTTTTAAATTTTGAAGTAATCATATAAATATATATATATATATATATATATATATATATATATATAAACACACATACATACACAACATATAATAAATAAATAAATACAGTTTATTAAAAAGATACAACAATACCATTCTTTTTAAAATCATGTAAAATAGAGCAAGAAAAATTACGACAAAGCGATTGAGCGTGCGTCGAGGACAAGTACCTGCAGGAGCGCAACCACATCGTTGGAATCGTCCAGCTGACGTAGCAGCTCATGAGGCGCTAGTAGGGCCGAGGGGCCGCAACCGCCATCAGTACTCAGGCTCGACGGTAATGACTCATCAAAGTAATATTCGGTGGTCACGAACTCCGACAGTCGGTCATTTGGATCAGACTGGGGTAAAGACACAAGGTGGCCCTGGGATGATAAAGAGGAAGGAGTTGGGGATGCAGCCGGTGAAAACGTTTCAGGGCCGACATGCGATGTACGACCAACAACTGTTGATTCTGTTGTTGAAGATTCAACATCCGATGGATTAGTAACAGGTATATCAACACAAGGCTCATCGCAAATATTAATAATGAGTGTTGATTCTGTTACAGATGGTTCAATAAATAAAGGATTTAAACTACATGTGTTTTTCAAATATTCTTCGTTATAAGAACAGCAATCTTTACTAGCTGTATAAGAGATATTTGCATCACTTGTCACAAAACGAAGTGATCGTACAAATGAACATTCATCAGCTTTTGCTTCAACACGAGGATTACGAATGACATTAGTAACACGACAAAAAGCACGTGGTGGTTTCCTCGGCGGTACAGGACGGGAAAAAGGAGAGAGGAAGCACTCGCGTTCACCAACCTCTGTTAGTGTCGACACATCAATAGTAGTTGTTGTTGTTGAACTCGTTTTATTTGCCACTGAATCTGTTTTACTATCAAACTGCAACTCAACAGGACTCTGACCAACTTTTTCAAATTCCTCTGTATCAGTTTCTGACTCAAAACCACTAAAAATCATTAAATGAAATTTACATACTGTTACATTTTATTAAATCTAAAATTACTATATTTATACTTACGCAACACAACACAAAAAAATATTATTTTTAAACATACATTTCATTTTTAATATGAAATATGTATGTGTATATATATATATATATATATATACGTACTCTCATTTGCACACATAATTTTGAATACTATTTTATTAAATTTTTGCAATTTTTCAAATTATTAACATATATTTTATAATATTGTATATTAAATAATATTTAAATCAATAATACAACATTAAGCTACATTAAATATTTATTACATAATTTTTCTCAAACCAATCTAGTACATATAACTACAAATTGTAAAATATATTAAAGTATCATTTACTTTATTAAAATGTAGACATGTAAGATGTAGTTAATGTATGCATAAAAATACATTCAAATTAAAATTTGGAAAATTATTCTACAATAGATCTTTAAATAAAGAAGATAAAAAATAAAAATATGTACATATTTCACATATTAAAAATCACTATAATTTTTTTTAAATAAAAGTAATTTATGAAAAATTACCGATCCAAATCTTTAAGATGTGGATGAGCAAGATGACTTGAAGCAGCAGAAATCTGACTATCTGAAGGTTTTAATAATCCTCTATCTAATGCACTTCCAAGACCTACATCAGATACAACTTGAACTAATCGATCTTCTATACAACGATCATCTCCTACTCCTCGTTCTTCTAATTTAACACTAGAAAACTAAAAATAAAACAATTTCATCATTTTAACAATAATATCAACATCAAACACCATTTGAATATATAAGTGTAAATTTATGTTTACATATATTACTCAGTTACATATGTTACTTATAACTATTTATCTAAATGTATTATAGAATACTATAATGTATAAATGCTATAATGTAACTATGTACATATGTACTCTCGTATGTATGAATGTGTGTATATATGTATGCATATACACATGCATGTGCAAACGCACCCGTGCACGTATACACACACACACACACGTATATAAAACTGGTAATTAGTCAAAAAGGAACTAAATTATAAGAATAAAACTAAAAATATGAATTATTTACTACTAACTGATTTTGACTGAAAAAATTGTGTTATAGCAGCTATATCTGGCATTTTTATCACATCTTCCAAATATGGTACTGTTGTTTTAAGCATCTCTATATCATCTAATGTCAATGGTGGTAAATCGATGTCAAATAATGATGGTGGTTCTGTTGCATATGCAGGTGGCATATCATTCATCCCCATAAATAATGAATTTAAAAAATGTTCTTCAAATTCTGACTGAAAATCAGTTCGCTTCATTACTTCTTCACTATGTATTGATATCAGATGACATGCTAAATCAGATGCCCACTACAAATAACATTTTTTTCAGAATTTTACATATAAAAAATTAAGAAATAAATATATGTATACAAAAAAAATAAATATATAATATTAAATTACTAGAAAAAATTACTATTAATTTTATTAATACATTTGTGGCGGTCACACACGCCAAACACCGCTCACAACAGCGGCGGCTGAAACAATCAGCCGCTCACGCTGACTCCGCCCACAACGACGACGGTGGAGTCGGCCAGCGAACAGCTGGCTCAGCACACATCGACAAAAAATGTGCATAAAAAGAGCGCGATCCAGAGAATCGCCAGCCAGTGCTCTCACGTCACGGACGAGAGCACTGAGCTCAAACAAAAGGAGTCAGACAACATAGAGACACAAGTCTCTCCACCAACAGCAAGACAACCAACTGGACAACCACGTTAACCAGGAAATAAATATCGTAGTCATAAGCAACTCGATATTTCATTTCTCACAAATGGAGACCCAAGTCTCCACACATTATATTTATAAAATATAAATAAATTAAGTAAGTATGAAATTTATAACCTTTTAAATAAAAATAGAAAATTACATACCTACTGAATGAATAAATTTATAACTATTATTGATATAATTAACTAACTATAATATATATATATATATATATATATATATATATATATATATATATATATGTATATATATATATATAAATACATATACATATTTAAACTTAATATTCATTAAAAAAAATTACCGTTAAAAATGCTTGAGAAAAATGCCTTCGTCTGACCACTTCTGTAACAGCAGAAACATACATTTCTGGTGCTTTGTGTATTTGTTCCAAAACTGTTAAAAGATATTCAAGATGATTTTGTTTAGCAGTAAAAGCTGTTAATTTACAATCACGTTCCTGGATAACATTTTCAGCAAGAAAAACCCAACTGCAAAAGAAATAAAATAAACAATTTATTTTCATATCATAAAATTTCATTTTATTTTAGTAATTTTAACACTTTAAGGACTGCTAATAAATTCTATGAGATACACTTAGGACTATTTATAAACCCACGCTAGCGCAAGACTAGTTCTTAGCAGGTGGATCGAATTCCCATGCTAGTGCGGGACCAGGCCTTAAGGTGTTAATATAACTTCTACAAAATGTATTATTTTTTAAATAATAAGTATTAAAAAAAAATATCATTATATAATTACCTAAATGTGAAATATCATAATTGCTAATATATTCCATTAATTATACACAAATATGAAAAAAATTTATATGTGTGTGAAAAAGTTTTATATATATAATTTATACATACAATTTTAATACTTTTACTTACCGTAACCTACAATGAAGATTATCACATAATTCATTTTTAGCCCTAATACATCTTCTTCTAATATCTCGGAGATGTTGATGATTCTGTAACATGACTAATAACTGACGTCGATGTGAAGCACAAAGATCTGGTAAAATTGAAACATCTCCCAGATTACTTGCTCGATTTTGATTCTAAAACAGATTAATTAAATTTAAATTATTATCAACATACACATTAAAAATGGATATCCTACTTGAAGAAATGAATGTGCCAAATCTGCTTGTTCTTGTACTATTCTTCTTGCTTCAGACATCAATTGCTCTAAACCAAATAGGCGATCCCCAAGACCTTTAATCTCCTTCATATCTGACCTATCATTAAATGCCATTGCTTCTGCCATTTCTTTTTTCCAAACTTCAATACTCTGCAAACTTAACTATTAAAAAATAATTATTATTTATTATTATTAATTTTAAAATAATAATGTTTTAAACACTGATATCACTTAATTCCAAAAATAATTTTCACCAAGGTTTTAAAAATAAATTCGATATATATATATATATATATATATATATATATATATATATATATATATATATATATATATATATTATGTATGTATATGTGTGTGGGTATGTGTGAACATATGCATATACACATGGAATATATACACACATGGAAATACATATATTGTCTATACAAATATAAATTTGTAATGATTAATTACAATATAATAAGCTACATTTTTTTTCAAATGAAGAGAATTTTAAAATGTAAAAAGACAAATAGTAGTCTTAATTACCTCATCAAGCAGTTTAGCACAATCATTTGCAACTTGCTCTAATGATAACTGATTGTCTTTCAATGAAACCCATTGAAAAAGAGACATAGCTTTTGCTTTAACTTCATCATCATCATCATGATTCTCTTCTTCATCACTGCTATTAGATTCACTTCCTGTTTCTGAAGCATTGTCAGAATGTGTTATATCATCATCAGAAGCTAATTCTGTTAATGTAGCTGCTTCAGAACTTTCTTTCATTTTATTTAATAGAGCAGGTAAAACAGGGATTTTTGAAAGAAGTTCAAGATTTTTATGAAAACTAAAAATAATTACAATTTATTTTTAATATATGTTTTTTTATATCACCTATAAATATCTATTATCAGACATGTTTTTAAATATTTTATAACTTTCAATACATTATATAAAATAATCTTATATATTTATAAATCTTAAATAGTAATATAATTAACTTACTTTTGTATCTGTTCTCTATATCGTTCTCTATTATCTAACTGATTTTTATGAATTTTTAAGAACCCTTCAGCTCGATGTTTAAAATCAGCAATAATATCTTCAAGATTAGCAACAACAGCAGCCCAACCTTGCTGTTGCCTATGCTGATCTAAAACTAAACGCTCACAAATTCTTGTTTGTTCTCTTGCTAATTCATGAAATTTTTGTGCAAGTTGTGCTCGTGCTACAACTGTACTATAAGTGGCAGGCATATTCAATGACTTATCAACTTGTTCTTTGAGGTCAATATCTGTAATTAATTAAAATGAAACAAAATATAAAATTATATCTACTTATAAAGAACTGAATTTTTTTGCTTCCTTAGAAAAAATGTTATCATCAAAGATACAAAAATATCTTTGATAATATAATTTTATAAAATAAATATGTACAGTAAACTTCTATCAGTCAAACTTCTTTAAGTTGAACATTCATAAATTGAATTTTTTTATATGACAATAGCATTTTATACAAAATTATTACATAAAAGTTGTTAATAGTAAAGTATTCAGTTTTGGCAATTAAAATAAAAAAATTATTTAATACCTGCTATTTTTGTATATGTATTTCTTTCTAAAAATCCTTACCTGGTGCATAATCAGTAACTGGTGCTGGAGGAACTGATGATTCAACGATTTCACGACTAAATAGGTAAACAGGGTTAGTATCAGTACCAGTACCAAAACTACATACACGAGCATGATTCTCGAGACACTGTCCTCCACTCATTAGTAGCACTTGTTTATTTGCTGGTATGCAGCATGTCCGTTCTATTTCTTCTTTTAATTTGTCTACACTGTAAACAAATATTATAATTTCAATATTATTAATCTGATATTACGTACTACTTTGAAAATATATTTTTTTTTTAATATGTAAAAAAATAATAAAATAAAATCAAGGGTACATACAAAAAATATAAAATAACAATAAACAAAACTTTTTTTAAAAGATAGCAAAACACTTAAAAGTTGGTGTCTACTAAGTGTATTTTTTAATATTTTACAATAAACTCTTTACTTTTGACACAAACAGTGACAATTTACAAATTAAAATACATACTTAAAATTTAGAGGTTTTTAAAAAGTATTCAAATATATTGATTCACTAGTACAATGACCATTATGTTAATAACTCATTTACATATTCAAACACACACACATACATACATACATACATACATACATACATACATACATACATATATATATATATATATATATATATAACTTCAAGCTAAAAACATCTCAGTAATCTGTTAATGTATTTCAATGGCATTTAGTATAAATAATATATAAAAATTAAATGTACACTTAGCATATAATATATAATTATAGAAAAATGAATCTAACTCATATTTATTCAAACATAATATCAATAACAGAATTTTCACTTAAATACATTCTATATAAACAATTACATATACTGAAATACAAATTGGATATTTTAACTACATCATTAACAACAGTTTAAAAATTACAAGTATATGTACATACACACACTTATAAATAAAAAAGTAAAATTTAAAAATATATATATTGTTCAGTTATCTTGAAAAGCAAAATATTGTTATTTTAAAGAGAGAGAAAATCAAAATGAAAATGTACTATCATGTAAAATTCATTTTATTTACAATGAAATATTATATATTCTTTCCCATAAGCATTTTTTGAGTGGACAATTATAAAAGATAAACAATAACGTAAATAAATACTTACTATGCAACGGACAGCTGCATATCAAATGTCATAAGTGTTCCTTTATCCACATGAAATATGTACAACATGGTGTCAAACTAACAATTTTAAATAGTAAATTTATAGTAAATCAGTAACTTCTGGAAAGGCATTAATGGAAAATAACTGTTTTCACAGATGGTACTTATAACAAGTCAATTCACCACTGCTGCTTATCATATTTCTTTCTGGAAAAAAAATACATATTTATACTCAATTTACAATGCAGCAAAATAATAACTTAAAATGTTTACAAACTTATATATAAATAGATAGATTTACACAAAAATTTGTTTACTTTTATTTTTCATCAACAAATTAATATAGACTTCTATTAATAAATAAGTACTAAATTCTTAAATTTAAAATAGATTATATATATATATATATATATATATATATATATATATATATATATATATATATATATATATATATATAAATACATACACACACACACACACACATTATTAACCACTTTACAAACTAAAAACAAAAGTATTTATGGATGGGTACAGTCAAAATTATTTTTTACTCAAATAAAAATATATTGATATTAAGTAAATAATATTACTTCTGAATGTTCAACAGTTATTTCATAAAAATACAGTAAGTTATACATATAACTTAAAAATACATCCTCTAATATTTTCATAGCTTCAAATATTCAAATTTTAAAAAGGTAATTACATCACTTACAATTAACTAAAACTTTCCATTAACAATAATTTGATGGCTACAAAGATAAATTGGATAATGGTACATATCAAAAAGAAAAAAATTAATTACAATTTCATAGGCAAAAAAATGAATCTATTTTGTGAAAGTACATTGGTAGTGAATGTTTATTTATCAATATACACAAAAATAAAAATCATTATTTTAATAATACAAGCAAAAACATTTGTCTCTAAAATAAATTAGTTATAAACAATATATATATATATATATATATATATATATATATATATATATATATATATATATATATTAAATTGTTTGACAATAAGTACTTAATATAACCTATGAGCACTATTATTTTGTATGCAATAAGTTGCCAGGGCATTGTGCTAGTGACGAAATAGTAATCAAAATAAAGATTAATTTATTAATATGTTTTAAACCAATAAACTATATTTATTTAGTGTAGTCCAAAATATTTATTATATAAGAAATTTACTTACTACCTAATACGAATTTTACAAATTTTGTAAAGGATTTATCATATAATAGATAGCAGAAAACCAAATTCGATTTTGGTACGTGCATATCTTCTACAAAAAAAAAATAAGCTTGGACATTATAACAAACCAATAATTGTTTTCTAAAATGAGTCAGTTTTCTAGATTTTTATGAAAAATATAATAAAATTTATTTTATTATAACAAATATGAAGAAATTACAACAAGAAATTTACTTCGATTAAATCTGAAATAAAAAAATTATACTACATACATTCTAAACTCTATTTATAATAAATGTCATAAAATAATCACTTATAACAATAATTAAAAAAAAAGTTAAACTTCTAAAATTATGTTATCAAATTACTGACAACCATTTTTAACATTGAAAAATATATTTAAAAAATTATACAAAACGTTATTAATAAAAATAATTTTATTCTTCATAACAAAGATGTATTAAATGTTAAATACTTTCTTACAAAATGTAAAACTCTAAATTTTGTTTTTTTATGAACAAAATTTATAAAAGAAAATTATATGATATTTTATATATATATATGAATTTCGCAATATTAGACAATCAAAATAAGCGAAAAATACATTCAATGGTATATACAAAATAATGCCTATAATACAAAATAATTATATAATATATTTCAAATCACTATTGTTCTATATGAACTAAGTTATTGATAAAAGAAAGTGCACTAAATAATCTATGAAGTGAAAAAGAATCATGTGAAATGCACTCACAATCACAACAATTGCAATGAATATTGACATGTAAAATATTTTTTATGAAATATATCTAGTAGTAAAGTCCGAGCTCGTTTTAACTTTAAAAAATTTAGTTTCTATCTTAATAATGTCAAAGGGCACCAACCCAAAACAATAAATAATAAAATAACATTTTTGTTGGTATCAATCGTAAATGATGTTTAAAAATAGAAACATTTGTATGTGCAAAAATAAATCAAGATGACAAACTACTGCTGACCAAGGACGAAACTTGCTGATTGAAAAAACTAATTTTGATAACGTATTTTTTTAAAAAAAAAAAAACTTCTTTGCTTGTCGCTATGATATTATATACACAATTTTATTTGCTTTTACACCTGACGTAATATTCAAATTCACTTAATCATACAACTAAAACAATGAAATTCGGCAATAGAAATCATAATTAATACAACATTGCAAAATAGCACAATTGTCCGGTTAATCAACTAACTGGTAAAAACAATCTAACAAAGAAGACAGATCAATGCGCAAAACATAGCCGAGAAATGACTGAATTTTTCCAACCATATCAACATACAAAAATGATCGATATGAATGAAACAATGTTCGTATAAGGTGAAATAACCTACTGTTTTGATCGAAATCATTAAATTTTGTTATCATTTTCACAATTGCACCACAGGACATATTCACTACTACAAACGTCTGTTTGCAAACACTCACTGCACTGACGGATAGCTGGCTGGCTGGCTACCTGTCTTATTCTATTCAAAGATGTTCACTCGTACAGTAAAAATGTAAACGGTGAGGTCATAATGACCATCAGCTGACTGGGAATTGGATGAAAGCCCCCTCACACCGCACTGAAGTTGCTGGAGGCTTTGTTTGGTTATCTAGTACCTACTTTAACCACCAAACGTCGCTAGAATCGACATGCAATAATTTTTATAGTGAATTCACAAAACATATCTGTGTACATGCTCAAGGTCATTGACCTATCCTAAACATAATTATATATATTAAATAAAAAAATATATTTATTTTATTAAAGGTAAATATTTTAGTAATTTGATAAATGAATTTAAAACTATTGACAAATAAAATAATTGTACTGCAATATATAAGCTAAAAATTATCTAATACATTATTATTATAATAATATATATATATATATATATATATATATATATATATATATATATATATATATATATATATATATATATATATATATAATATATATATATATATATATATATATATATATAAATATATATAACCGACTGGGTAGTACAGTGGTTTGCATCACCGCGTGTTATGCGGGAGATTGCGTTCGATTCCCAGTCGGAGAGTCCCTCATTTTCGAGGGTTGAAAGTGAGGCCAGCAACCTCATCTTGTAAAAAATAACTGTCGAGAAGGGAGTAAACCCCGAATAAAAAAATCTTCACCAATCCGCCTGGTCAGCGTGGTGAATATGACCAAATACCAGTGAATGGTAGCATTCATTGAGGCTTTCGTCCAATAGTGGATTGATATGGGCTTTTATGATGTATTATATATATATATATAGTGAGAGAGTGTCAAACGTTTTCAACACAATTTAATTATAGCCAAGATACTTTTTTGTGATCATTTACTTAAAATACAATACACTTTTTTTAAACTAAAAATTTTTTATCACTAGGAATACTTTTTATTTAGTAATATTTTACTAGCTTTTTCTATTTTTATACATTTGAATTCTCAAATTTGAATTTAAAAAATTCTCAAATTTAGTAAGCCCCTATTATTGAAATTAATTCAAAATACATTCTTTATCTTTTACTTTTTGTATTAAGTAATTTGTCAAAACTTCAAACTTAATACTTTTTATAATGTTTACCTTATATACTTCAAATTATAAATTTTATTAATTTTATAAAAATAAAATTATTTTTTATAAAAATATTAATTTGTGAAAGTGAAAAAATTAAAAATAATAACTGCTCGGTTTCAAATCGACACATTTAAATAAACACACTTGCCATTGATTATTATTAACACATTGTATGCAGGCAACGTCTCGACGACGTCTTTCGCATACTATTACTAGACCGTGAAAGACGTCGTCGAGACGCGTTGCCCGCATACGATGTGTTAATATATTATTATATTTTCATAAAACGTGTATAACATATATTAAAATGAGTTAATAGCATCTAGAAAAATTTGAATTTAAAAACATAAGTATAATAAAAAACGTGTTTAAGTATAATTTATATAAATATACACATTATTATACACACACACACACACACACATTCACCCACTATCCTGAAAATATTTTTTTAGGTGGTGGAGTTTGTTGGAAAGAAGGTGTGAGACGAGCGGTAATCTGCCGAAAATACTGTATGCATGTATACTAATGTAAACAGGCCCAAGAGGCTAATTAAGATTAGAATATATATAAAATTGTATTTTTACATAACTTTTCAATTATAATATTTGCATTTAATACATTTTAATAATTATAAGAAAATATTGCATTATATTTACAATTTACTGTATCACATAATTAAAAAACAAGTAAATATAATCTACTTAAACTGAATCAATTATGATTCGAAATTAATAAAGTATCAAATCATATTTATCAACAATATATGTACATATCAAACGATTATTAATTAATTTGATACATTTTTTTATTAAAGCAGATTAAAATAAAACAATAAAATATCAAAAAAAAAAACAAAAATAATTTATTGTTTCAAGTATTGTTTTATAAAATTATAGGAAGTAAATTTTGTCAAGAAACGAAATACTTCATTAAACTATTATTTTATTTTAAAAAAATAATATTATTCCCAATTATTGACAACGATTTTTAAAAATATATTATAATACAATCAGTATTACCAATTATTAAAAGCAATATTGATTGGTATTTAATCTTTAAAACAATTCATGTAAATTAATATAATCATGTTTTTCGGCATAACAAAAAACAATTTTCCTTCATACGATGAATAGAAAACACAAAACAAAAAAAAAAACAATAATTCTTAACATCTATATGATTTATAAGCTTAATAATATTACACTTTATTCAAATCATGGAAAATTGTACAAACATATATATTTATATAAATCAAGAATAATAAACAAATTTAGGTAAATATTTTAGGAAATCGTATTTTTAAGAAGAAAAAACTTATTTACTTTAAAAAACCTAAATATTTAATAAATAATTGAATAATTTAATAAAAAATTGAATTAAAAAAATACATAATTAGAGAATTCCTAAGTATTCACTAATGTATTTAGATTTTTCAGTTAAGATCTTAGTCTGTTTTTACTATTTGATCACAACTGATTTTAAATCTTGTGATATCTATAATTTTAAAAAAATGGACATTCACTTTTGTTAATTTTTAAGAATAACGATGTTAATCTATAATGACGGTGCAAGATTTAAAATACAAAAAAAAGATAACCCCGTAATACCTTAAATAGAAAGACTAAATAAAAAAAGAATCTTCAAATATAGAAACATCTAAGAAATATTTAAATTTCTTGAATATTTTATTGTAAGTAATAGAATTTATTAATTTCATTTATATAATTCACTTATTTTAATGTACATACATATTTATATATATATATATATATATATATATATATATATATATATATATATATATACATATATAAATATATGTACATATATATTCATAAGCATAAACACTATTTATACAACAAAAAGTTCAATAAATAAATACAGGAATACCTCGCATAGTGCGGCTAATCGGTTCCACTGATTTGCCGGGCTATTTGAAACCGGACTAATCGGAACATTAACTAAATGCAAAAAAAAACGTTAATTGGTTCCAAATATTTTTTTTCAATTTTTCAGTAAATAAAACGAGGGTAATATATTCAAATATTTGTATTTATCAACAAAACGAAATCGGGGGTTTATACATTCATTTTAAATACATTTTCAATTAAAATTTAATTATCAAAAAATCGACTTTACTCTAGAGTTACGAATCGAAGACTAATAGAAAAAGAAAAAAGACCACAAACCAAAACTGCGCATGCGATGAGTATAATATGCGCATGCGCATAATTACTTTTTTTTTAGAAATTTCAAACTGTTCTATAGTGAAACCGTTCGAATATTATAATCGGAGCAGTACTATGCGAGGTATTTTTGTATTATCTGTTTATCAACTCATTGTCGTAAATGTTATACTTCATTGAACATAAATCTAGATAAAACCTTTAGTAAACACCTATTTATTAATTTTATCAATTCTAATCATTTTACGTACTTTTCAACTTTCTTCTTCAAGTTCATTAGTAAAGTAAAGAAAATTAAAATTAATGATTATATATACATACTTACATACATACAGAACATATATATATATATATATATATATATATATATATATATATATATATATATATATATATACACACACCAAGAGGGAGAGAAGGGGGCAAATAGCTTGGTAAATGAGGAGAGAGGGGAGTGAGGGCGGGAGGGAAAGGGAAAAAGATTTAAAATAAAAATTTAATAAATATTAAATTCATCAAAAACTTTACAATAGATAAATAATGAATATCTGATCTCATTAATCGGTTTTATGTTAAAACACTAAATGGGCATAATAAACTGATACAGAATTTATTTAGTGATTTGTGTCTGATATTTTTTCTAAATTTGGTTAACTGATATTATTTACTTTTGTTTTAATTCATTATTAATAATATGAATTCTATTCTTTCTATTTATATAAAATGACAATAAAAAATGATAGTGATTAACCTCAACAGTACACTTAATTCAAATCTTGCATATAAGAAAGCATGAAATTGTAAAAATAAATACATTAAATATTTGAAATAAATGTTATTGCGAATTTTACATTCAGATAATTACAAAGTTTTTAAAAATTTTACATTTCCACAAATGAAAATATAAAAATGGTCATCTTTATGTATTGTAATATTCAATAAACGATACTCGAATAAAAATTGTATTTATAAAAATTAAATATATAATAACATATAGATTTTATAATTATCTTCAATATGAATATGTGTATGTGTGTGTATATGTGTATATATATATATATATATATATATATATATATATATATATATATATAACAATTACTATGCAATTTCATTGTGTTTAATGCAACAAATTCATAACGTGATCACATACATATCTAACATGTAGTAAACAAATGATCTCAATATTTGCTTCCTGATTACATGACATATATTATTTTATGGATTATGAAAAAACAAATGATTTTGATATTATAATTTATGATTGTACTTCAGAGTTTTAATTTTATGTTTCCAACTAATGGACGAAGTGCAGAAACGATTCACGTGTGCAATTTTATCATAAATTACTATTTCAAATGACCTATGTTATCAATATGAAACATAGTCTCAACAATGAATAAAATAAAAATCTGGAATATTATTATTATCATAAAAATTAAATAATGAAATGTTTAACAATACTTTTGTTATAACAATTTACACTTAAACTAATTATAAACGCTTAGATAAATATACATTCATTATATCAATTATATTAAACAATTAACAACATTATAAGCAGAAAAAAATGGTAAATAAATAGAATAATGATAAATAAAAACGAAAGACTAAGTAATATGAAAATAAATAATTATAATAAAGTAAAACAAGACTAGAAATAGTCCAGAAGATACATATTTATTGAAAAAAATCATACATATAAATGAGAAATCTCTTATTTTTACCATGATACCATGGACGTGTTGCGTGTAACAAACCATTTAATTCACAAATATCAATAGACAAAGACGGATCGCATAAGCAAATGAACATATTAATGAACTAATCCAGTTTTGGGGAAACGTGCGAGAGCAAATATTACATTTTTGGAATAGACAGGTGCGAAATTGTATGAACATTCAAGTACATCACTGAATAAAGAAAATCTTGCTCTTGCTGTGAAACACGATGGTGGTACAGTAATGGTATGAGTGTGTATGAAAAGTAATGGCGTGGGACAAATGGAGTTTATAGAATCCACGATGGATAAATATGCTTACTTAAATATTTTAAAACGAAATACAAGGCAAAGTGCTGAAAAATTAAGTCTATGTCCCGATTATAATTTTGTGCATGACAATGATCCGAAGCACACGGCAAAGTTAAGCTACGGATATTATATAACGTTCCAAAACAGTTGCATGCACCTCCCCAATCTCCAGATCTAAACCCTATAGAGCATATGTAGAATTTTCTGAACGTAAATTCGCCAAAATGGCATAACTTCCAAGGAAATGTTGAAGAAAGTTATAGAAAAAGAATGGAATAAGATTAGTACTGAAGAAATCACAAAACTGGCACATTTCATGCTAAAACGATTACAGGAGGTTCTTAAAAGAATAGGCTATCCAACCAGTTACTAATTCACTTAAAAAGTTTATTTTACTTCATATTATTTTTGATTTTCATTTGGTGTACGAAGACTTTTTCTAAAGGATTTTATTAAATGTTTGTGTTTTCTCTAGTTTATATTGTTTTTTATAAATTAAAAATGTTTTGAATTTCCATGTATAAATAATTAGTAGATTATTGAATTAATAAAAAATATGTTTGTTTTCAAATTTAAATTAATAAGTTTCTTTTATTGAGAAATATATCCGTATTGATAAGTGTACACAGATTTTTTCTACCGAGTGTATGTACGTATATATATATATATATATATATATATATATATATATATATATATATATATATATATATATATATATATATATATATATATATATATAACTAAACTCACACAAATAAATTCGAATATAACATACTATATTCTTTTCAATCACGTCCACTCGTACCACTTAAGGCGGTGAAATTTACACTTGAGACAAATACCTGCAATTTTGTCCAATTTATAATTGTCTTCATTATTTAACAAATTCATGTCATGATTGGCAATAAGCTCAATTTGACTAAATAATATTATAACTGTTGTATATTTTTAAAAAAAATAATAAATATCTTTGTATATATATATATATATATATATATATATATATATATATATATATATATATTTGTCATGAACTTAAGAAGTGTGATAATTAAATTATAGAAAATAAATAAGTTACTAGTAACCAATAAAAAGTCTTGTTTATCACATGACTAATACAAACATCTTTATTTGCATTTAATTATGACAGAAATACATATAGATATAATTATTTTAGAATATTTCAAATAAACTACTTTATACTAATAATTAACTTAACTGGTTATTACAAACTTCAATATCAAAAACAATAAAGTTATGTATAATAAATTCAACGATAATTACAAATATTCCCAAAAAATTCTGTCTGATCTACTATAAATAAAATGTTAATAAAAATATTAATTGGAGAAATAATTTAAAATTATTGTTTACATATCATATATATATATATATATATATATATATATATATATATATATATATATATATATATACACGAGGGTCGTTTGATAAGTATGGTAAATTTATTTATTGTTTAATTTAATAATTAAGTAATTTAATTACATTTTTCAATTTAGTTTTTCTTATTTTTTGCCATATATTAATTTACCAACAAATATTGCAATATTACACATAAATCGGTATAGTTTTTACATTTAATGTGCATTCAATTAATACCAAGTAAAAATGATTTTTTGAATTAATAGTAAATAAGAATTTTGAATATACTTTCATAATATTCAACAATACTTTTATGTACATTTTATTTCGATACAAT
>CP092087.1:37305286-37342786 GCA_029203775.1 Neoneuromus ignobilis
AAAATTTTGAAACCTATTGTGTATATGTAAACTATTGTGATGCAAATGTACCTATGTCATATAGCGAAGTTGATACTAAAATTAAGTATAGAAACTTAATAGGAGAACTTTTATATATTAGTACAGGTTCTAGACCTGATATTGCATTTAGTGTTAATTATCTAAGTAGATTCCAAGATTGTTATGATGAGACTATGTACAAGTATGCTCTTAGAGTTTTGAAATATTTATGTTTAACAAAAAATTTAAAACTTGTGTACAGAAGGAATAAGGAAAGCGAGATCTTAGATTGTATAGTAGACGCAGACTGGGCTGGTGATTGTAACGACAGGAAATCAACGACTGGTTTTGTAATAAGGTTGAATGGTAACGCTATATATTGGAGATCAAAAAAACAAACGACTGTAACAAAAGCGGCGACTTTTGCTGAATATATTGCATTATCAGAAGCTGTTACTGAAGTGAATTTTGTCAAGAACATGCTGAAAGAAACATTTAGAATTGAGATTGATGTACCAATCAAAATTCACGAAGATAATTCTGGCGCTATATCCATTGCAAAATATGGAAACTTTACAAAAAACTCAAAACATATTGAGGTTCAATATCATTATATAAATGAGTGTTATGAGAAAGGAATTATAGATGTTGTTAAAGTGGATTCGAATGAGAATGTTGCAGATATTTTGACCAAGAGTTTGTCACGGGCGAAATTTGAGAAATTTAGAGAAATGTTAAAATTAATGTAGGATGTAAAAAGCGCAAAAGTCAAATGTAAGGAGGTGTGTTGAATTTATGATATGAATGTACATTTGTCTTGTACGCATGCGTGAATATGTGAGAGTGCGCACTGTGTAGTTTCTAGTTAGTGAATAAGAACGAACAGGACATTATTGTGTAGAATGTCAGATAATAAGAAGGCTCTGTATTGTAAAGTCATAATGTAATATAATAAAGATATTTAAAGTAAAACTGTCGTGTGAATTGTCCTGTTTCCTCAACAATATATATATATATATATACACATACATACATACACACGCACACACACACACGCATATATATATTATATGTTATTGTAAAATACACAGTACAAATTAAACGATTTTTTATGAAATATATAAAAACATTAATTACTCTTCCAAAAAATTACATATTATTGTATATGTTACACTATTTTCTCCTTAAAAAAATATTTCAAATATTATTATAATTCATTGAGTTCTTCAAATTGTTATATTTGAACTTATTTTATGATTATTTTAAATTTTAAACTCATTTTCGAATAAATGTCTTCCTGATGAATATAATTTGAAAATTTCAGTTAATTATGAAATGTTTTAGTTGGAATTAAAAGTCCTTCGCCAAGCGAAGAAGTTGAAATTTTATTATCGGAAAAATAAGCTTGAAGATATTACATAAATCAAAATTAATCATAAAATACAATAAACAATAGTTGTCTAAAAGATTAAATTAACAAAAAAATATATAACTTTAAATGCAGATATCGTTTGTGTATATATATATATATATATATATATATATATATATATATATATATCCATTATAGAAGAGTTAAGAAAAATGAATAATTTTTCACCTAATTTATAATTTTACCTAACTTTTAATTAGTCGATTAATAAGAGATTTTTATATGTTTAACGTAAAATCAATGGATGTTAGAAAATTTTCACTTATTACGTACGTCATTTTTATTCTGAGTTTATCAAAAGTTAAATTTATTAAAAAACGAAGTAAATAAAAAAAATCTACATATAAGGTATAAAATATGGAATGTTTATAATCAATTAATTTTTCCACTTGATATTAATAGAAATAAATTACCTCATTTCCTAAAATGCTCTGAATGATGTTAAATATTAATTGTATTAAAATCATATGATTTTTGTTCATTTCTTATAATCTAAATATAATAAAATAACATTAACACTTATTTTATCAAAAAGGATCAAACAGAATATACTAAAGAAAAATATGTATACACTATTGTATATATTATTTAAATACAAATTTCTAAATTAAATATTAATTCACTTATTTGCAACCAATGAAACAATTTAATCACAATAAAAAATTAATGAATGGTATAAAAATTGAACTTTGAATAAATTTTGCAGATAAATTTTATGGCAAATTTTTTTCTAACGTCGTCATTACTTCAAATCGCGATTCTTACTATACATGTATTTTATGTGTGTGTGTGTTGTTTGTGGATTGTATTTAGGTATAAATTGCCTTCAAGGCCAGTTCTTCTATTTCGCACGTGCTAGACTTGTATTGTAGATAATGCGAGTTCCTCGTTTGTTGGTGATTATAACAACAATACACAACTGTCTTATGAGTGAGTAACCTGAGAATAAGAATAAATATACATACGTAACATACATATTATATATATATATATATATATATATATATATATATATATATATATATATATATATATATATTTGTATATGTATATATGATATTTGACATAAATTCATAAAAATCACAATCGATTACTTCATCACAGGTTTTCATACAATTAAAACGTATTTCATTTTTACAAAGGAATTAACATGCCGTTGTAGTCGTTGCAAATATATGAATATAAAAATAAACTATTTGAAACGCATTGATAAAACTTGACGCTTATAAGGTATTGCATCATAAAACGTAACTGGTGATATGTCTAATATATTTTTTTTAATTTTTGATATGTAACGTAGTTACTTTAAGTGTAATTTTGTAGATTTTTTATATGTAGTTCTTAAAATAGTAGTGATATCTACGTAGTATTGACATTCGTAAATTAGCGATTTTAAACTTAATAAATAACATAGAATTATATATATATATATATATATATATATATATATATATATATATATATATATATATATATATATATATATATATATATATATATATATATATATATATATATATATATATATATATATATA
Source organism: Neoneuromus ignobilis (assembly GCA_029203775.1). Taxonomy (NCBI): domain Eukaryota; kingdom Metazoa; phylum Arthropoda; class Insecta; order Megaloptera; family Corydalidae; genus Neoneuromus; species Neoneuromus ignobilis. Next base: position 37,308,256 of record CP092087.1, read on the forward strand.
TATATATATATATATATATATATATATATATATATATATGTATTTGTATGTATATGTAATTAACAACATCTTTATATTCTTATGATCTATGTATGTAAATTTAAATGGTTACTTCAAAATAATGTAACATTTTGTTTTCATCAAACATCTGCACTTTTAAAGCAATTTACATATCAATTAACTGATTCTGCTGTTTTTTTTTTTATATATTTATTAAAAAAAATAAGACAGAATATGAAGAAATGTTAAATTGTTTTTAATGTTATTCATACATATTTATGTATTTTAAATATTTGTCTTAAATTTATATATTATAACTTCGAATAATTAAGCTTAATAATACAGTTTATACAACAATTTTTTTATAAAATTTAATTATTTAGATAAATGTTCTAATTTAATTATTAATAAAAATACTATTAAGTCAATTTCATGTTTTATAATACATATAAGTAACTTTGAAAAGTGATAAATAAAATAACTTATAAGAAATGAAGATCGAATTTATATATATATATATATATATATATATATATATATATATATATATATATATATATATATATACATACATTTTTACTGAGATGTTTACATTAAAAAGTAAAGTTATTGTTGCATGATTCATCTGTTTTGTATTAATGAATACCTTTCTGAATTTCTCGGTATATTTTTTTCTTTTTAAATATAAATGTTTAAATTGAAAAGGTGTTCATTAATCAAATCTAAGTTATATAAATTTATAACTCAGTATTCTATTAAGTAATAATTTAATAGATATTAATAGTTTAAAAAATTAACAATCGAAACAATAAAATCAAAAATTCATTAAAACATTTAAAAGACAAGGAAAATCTTATTGATATCAATCATATTAATCAGTTAGTAAGTAAAGTAACAATAGATTAATTATTTAGCATATTTATACTAATATACATTAGAAAAAAACTTATTAATACCAACATATTTATCTGCATGGTCAGAATTTTAAAATAAATCTTGTACACACATACATATGAATAAGTTAATTCGAGTTCTGTGAATATATAATTTTATATTTTTTTACAGTTGCAATTTCATAGCCAGTTTAATATTATATTTACTATTACGTATTTCAATAGTAATAAAATTATTAACTATGAAACATTCAAAAATATAATAAAAAACACCAATTATTAGACGAAAAAAGATGCAACTGAATGATTGATATGTTATATAAATATGAAATATTTTCACAAAAAAATAATTAATTTTTGTATAAAATATTTAGAATTTTTAAAAAAATATCAGTTAAATATAATAAATGTTTTATAAAAGCAGAAATTGACTTAAAACAAATAAATAAATTAAAACGTATTATTTGCATAATATATTTTTAATTTCCCGCATAACTAATTTACATCACACGAAAGTTTCAAGAAATTAAAAATAGAAATCAGGAGACCAGTGCAGATCGATAATGCAGCAAACTAAATGATAGAAACATGTAGTACCAAGTGATTTTAATTTACTTCTTTAGTTCTGAGTATGCAAATGTGCACTGTATATGTACATACGAGTACATTTGTAAATAAAAACCTCTCTATAGAAGATTATAAAAAGGGTCGTTTTTATATTATGTTTTTATATAAAAACTCTTTTCATTAATATTTACGTTTAAAATTCATGAGTAGAGAGTAGTTCACTTTTATTTTTTTATCGATTTAAATGAAAATTAACTTTATATATATATTTATATATATATATATATATATATATATATATATATATATATATATACATAATATTTTCTCACCAAGCCAAGATGAATTTGAAAAAAGAATAGAAAAATTAAACAAAGCGAAGAAAAAATGATTTTAGGATGAATCTCAATAAGATAAAAATAATGTACAATGATTTTTTTAAATAAGAGCAAAATAGAATTAAAAAGAATAGAAATAAGGAAGTTTAAAAACTGTGCACCTAAGATAACTCTATTAACACTAAAGGGGCATGTATAAATGAAATTAATAAGAGAATAAAAATAAGATAATATAAATTCAAAATAAATATTTATATTATAAAGTCGAATATTCTTCTATGAATAAATAAAAAATATATTTTATCAATGCCATTTAAGACCCATGTTTCACAAAAAAAAAAAAAAAAACATAAGTCTTAAATGACAGAATAATCCAATTGGTCCAGATAATACAAAAAAAATAACATATGCATGTTAGCATAACACCCAGACGTAAAAAACTAGTGATTCAAAAAAAAAGTTACGGACCTTATAACAACAGTAAAAAAATTTAAATGTAAATGGGTTGATCGTATAATAAGAAAAGAAGTCCATCGATGGATAAATGAAATTATTGATTGAGAATTGGAATGTATATATATATATATATATATATATATATATATATATATATATATATATATATATATATATATATATAAAACTAAGAGGATCTATGGTTATATGGCACAGACACAAGAGAATTAATCGAAATGGAGCGGAAAGAAGAACAATAGATGTGAGGCCTTCATTCAGTAGTGAATAGAATAGAAAGAGATTGTTGTGGATTATGATAATTTTAAATATTATACATATGTGTATATATATATATATATATATATATATATATATAATATGTATATGTGTGTGCAGACACTTATTTATTTAAAGGTACAATTATTAAAAATCATAGAACTATCTTTTTCGGTTTACTCCACGGACAAAAATACCAGTATATGGCCACCCAATGACAATATAAAACGCTTTAAGTTACTAGGTGAATAGAAACATCATACACTTGAATAATGTCAAGGGCAGGTGTATCAGTATCAAGCTTGTTACTAATAAAGTAAATAAAGAAATTTTATAGTGAGTTCATAATGTATGAAAAATATGAGATTAAATATAAGACTTTTTTGTCATTACATTTATTATAAAATACAATGACATATATACTAAATAAAAATAATTCATTTAACTTTTCTTTCAGAATTTTTTATAAGCAGTCAACGAAATTACTTTAGAATAAAATCGTTACAGAATATTTAAGTAAATATGTGAAATAAAAAAGGGAAAATTAACTACTCTAACATTATACTGGTAATATAATGTGTCAATATATATATATATATATATATATATATATATATATATATATATATATATATATATATATATATTATTATTATTATTACCGATTGGATAGTTGGATGATCCCACGCGTTATTGCAATACTGCAGAAAAGGTCTCATTAATGTTAAATAAGGTACTTGTTTTAATTAACTAATGAATCGTTTTCATTACAAAATTAAAAATATTAACATTAATATTACTAACAATTATATACATATGTATGTGCCTTTTCTAAGCAAAGATGAATTTAGCGTTATGTTTGTGCATGCATATAAAAATGACAGTTTATTTTCATTCCGTAAAAAATTTTTTTAACTTATTTTCATCTATAAGCAAAAGAAAAACTATTCAAGTATTCAATTCTGTGATAATAATCAATTATTTGTAAACAATATTTATAATTTTTGGATGTTTTTGAATTTTAATAAAATACATTTATATATAAATATATATAAATATATATATATATATATATATATATATATATATATATATATATATATGTATATAATGTTATTTGACATAAATTACAGTTACAAAATACATCTATATTTATATAAATACATATATATATATATATATATATATATATATATATATATATATATATATATATATATATATATATATATATATATATATATATATATATATATATATATATATATAAAGAGAGAGAGAGATTTACAATGTCTGTTTTTAATATTTTTTCAATATAGGTAATTTTTAATTAAAAAAACTATATTTTAAATAAATGAAGTAACTTTTATAAACTATCTTATCTATAAGTCAATTGTGATCATTATTTTTCATATGCAATAAAGAATAAATGTTTTTGCACATTGTATTGATTTTATTTGTATGACTGTGATGAAGAATCACATTTGAAATTTACCCAAGCGTCATCTTATTTTGTTGATATATATATATATATATATATATATATATATATATATATATATATATATATATATATATATATATATATATGAGTTTATTAGTGTACACATATACAATACATAATTTAAAAATAAATATTTGAATATTTCTTGAATTATTATATATTAAAAATAATTTTGATAATTACTGAAATATTTCATTATTAAATATCGATTATTAAGGAAATGAAAAATATTTACGAAATTGTTACTTTTTAACAGGACAACGACTCTAAGTGTACGACTAAAATAACTAAAGAATTTTTAACAAACAATGAAGCAGATGTACTTGAATATCCATCAATGTCATCTGACCTTAATCTTATTGAACATTTTTGGGATGAATTGGATCGTAGGTTCCCCACATCTTCAAGACACAACAATACTCAATTTAAAAACAAAATTTTGAACACATGATCTAGTTTGCTTCTCAGAGCTTTACAAAACCTGATAGTATTAATGCCTAGAAGGTTTAACGCTGTTCTGAGAAATAATGGCGGACATATAAAATGTTAAAAATTAAAAAAACAAAACTAGTTTTGATTTTTTATACCATTTTCTTTGTAATTTTCAACTAACTTTTGGCATTAAATCTAGAAATAGTATTTGTATAATTTATGATTTGTTTAAAGCATGATTGTTAATTTCTTATCAAAATAACTATTATTAATTAAGGTTTAATAAATAGTGTTTCATTTGGAGAGATTTTTATTTTTTTGTACATTTTTTCATTTTTTATGTTATTTTTTTTATTTCAACTAACTTTTGGAGGGAACTGTATTATATATATATATATATATATATATATATATATATATATATATATATACAGTAATACCTCGATTAGTCCGGCTTTGATTAGTCTGATTTCACTATAGTCTGGTTTGAAATTTCCCCAAAAAATTTAACTTAAAATAAATCCTACTAAAAAGTTTTTCTTGAAAAAAATTTCAAAAAATTAATACAAAAAATTATTTTTATACCCAAATTTTCAAGTTTTTCTCTTTATTATGAAAACATAATAAAAAAGAAAACCGAAATTGTATATGCACATTATGCGCAACGCATGCGCAGTTCTAGTTTTGTGGTCTTTTTCTTTTTCTATTAGTTTTCGATTCGCAACTCTAGAGTAAAGTCGATTTTTTGATAATTAAATTTTAATAACCCATTGAAAATGAATTTAAAATGTATTTAAAATGAATATATAAACCCTTGATTTTGTTTTGTTGATACATATAAACATTTGAATATATTACCCTCGTTTTATTTACTGAAAAATAGGAAAAAAATGTTTGGAACCAATTAAAATTTTTTGTATTTAGTTAATGTTTCGATTAGTCCGGTTTCAAATAGCCAGGCTAATCAGTGGAACCGATTAGCCGGACTATGCGAGGTATTCTTGTATATATATATATATATATATATATATATATATATATATATATATATATATATATATATATATATATATATATATATATATATATATAAATATATATATATATATATATATATATATATATATATATATATATAACATGCAATGAATGCTAAATTTGAACTAAATCAATATTTTACGTGCATGTGTAAAGTTACTACGAAATATAAAAAAAATATTATTTCTTGTTTATAACATTCATGATAAACTATAATTACTGTTATACAAATCTAATTATTTTTTCGTCACTCGCAATCTAAGTAATAAATCTTTTTGTCCATTTTTTCATTTACTTGTTTCTGATATACTTTATTTAGACAATTTATTTACTTTTTTTATGAATTAAAGCTTTTTATAGATCAAACGTCAATTATGTCGAGTATAGTTATAATATTGATTTTGTATATTTTTTAACAATATTTTTTAAATGTTTGACTTAATTAATAAATTACTGGCAAAATAAATCTTAGTATATTTTATCGAAATTTATTATTATTTATATGAAATTGAAAAATTATAAAAAATCTGCTGTATCAATTATATAGGTAAAAATTTATCTTGTAATTATTGTGATCTATTAGTTTAGTAGTTATTATTATTTATGAACATTTATATTATTCATTAAAATATATTTTCTGCTATTGTATTTAAAAAATTACATTGCTAATTTTGTATCTTTTATTTAATTGTTACTTGTTATCAACGAAATTTTAAAAGATACGCAATAGAAGAAATAAATATCTAATGAAATAATGAAAGAACAATGAAAAGAAAGTAGTGACATTTTTAAATTATTGTTTGTTTTGGAACTGTGGCAAAATCACTTTAACACAAATGATTTTTTTTCTTCAACACCACAATATGTTACGTCAGAGCTTTTTTGCTATTAAAATTTAATAACAAAAAAGCTCTGACGATGATGCATCGCCATCGAAATACGCATCAGTCAACTAATATTATAAATAAAAAAAGGAAACAATAAGTAATTATTGAACACTTTATAACGTATTGTGGTGTTGGAGATAAAAATTCATTTGTGTTCGACTCATATATTTTTATTTCTACTTAGCATGTGTTCTCGTATATTATTTTACTATAAAACACTGTAATTAATTAGTGTTCGTATTTTTGTTTGTAATTTTCTTTGTTATACACAAAGACGATGAAATTCAATGACTGACTCATTAGGTTTTATATCTCATCGGATATTCCATTCAATTGATAAAATAATATTTTAAGCATTATTTTCCAAGTTTTATTTTAATCATCTTTTATTTTTTTATTTTATTTACAAATTTGTTTCATTTCTATGACTCCATTATTTGTAGAAAATATTATTTGTACAAAGATAACATTTTCATTTAAATTTTGATAAGATTTACTCACAATTTCTAATCATAGTTTTCAAGACTGATAAAAAATGACAAAAACATTTTTTTTTCAATAATATTAATATTTTATGTCTTCATTTTCTATGTAGAAAAAAATATTTTTTGTAATCGATTTTTATAGTCACCCATTTCTCGAGAACAATTTAACTGTATCAAAAACACAATATACAACTTAATAAAATACATGTACAATTGTTTCTATAATTATTCCAAGTCGCACTAGTATATTTGCAAGCTACAAATATGAATCAAATGCATTTAATAATGTATTAATATTTTTATTCATTCTTTTCTTTTCAAATATTCTATTAACAATAAGTTACATTAAACATAATACTAATTTAATATTTCAATGTTTAATTTACAATATCAATATTTATTATAATTCATAAAGATAGGAAAATTGCAATACGACATGAATGGAATATTAAAACATCTCACTTTTATATTCATTTACATATGTAAAATATAAAAGTTATATGTTTAGAGAATTTTCATAATTTGTATTTAGATTTTTTTCATGTAAAATAAATTTTAACGCTAGTGCAGATTATACAATCAGTTAGTTTAGTCTAATTTAATGATGCAGTTAAATATTTTTGTAAACATTTAATTATTATGAGACTAAAAGACAAGAAGACACCCATTGAATTTCGAAAATTAATTATAATCAAGATGGAAAGACAGTACACGAAATAAGTAATTTTATTAATAAAACTCATTCTACCATTTAATACATAAGAAAATAATACAAAACCAATTTCATAAGAAAATTATATTGTTGCAACAGCTAGTTTCATCTTACATTTGATAATAATCTGGGAAGTTTCGCTACTATATTTTTCTTTAGCGAATTTTAGTATTCGAAATATCAGTAATAAAACATCCAATCTGAAAACGTGGTATGGTTGCTTCAACTAAAGACAAATGATATCCCGATGCTTCCCTCATCGCAGTATTAAGGATATTTTCACTGCTATAACTGCACTCTTAAGTTATTCCGGCATAATTTGTCTTTTTATTTTTCCCAGGACTGGCCATGCTACTTCCAAGGCAGGAGATATTTTTTGTCTTCGTATATTAAATCAGCCATGTTCATTAAAACAATACTACCTTAGATAGGATTTGCCTATTTACAATACGTAGATGGTCTTAGACAATAGACAAAATTTCCTCCTTACTATGAAATGCAGCTATAGATCAGTTTTAGTAGGGGGAAACATTTTTCAGGTTTTGATATTCAGAACTTGTATTTTATAGATGAAATTAAAGATGAAATGAAGAATATTAACATTTTAAAATAGAATTTAATTTTCGGTACGATTCACTTGGAAATCCTAAACAAATATATCTTTTATAAAAATAATGATCTCGCTTATATGGCTCATATCACTTAAGATTAGCTTCATTTGCACATATTTATAGAAACACCCTCATAATAATCTGATATCAATTCAATCGAAAATTTGTAAGTAGAATTTAAACACAGAATTAAGAAATATGAATTTACAAACACAAATATACTGAGAAAGAAACTAAATGCTGAGTGAGTAAATACTAATACAAAAGTTATTAAAAAAATATTAGAATCAATCCTAATAATCAATAAAAAAAATCTTCCGAACAAAATATTAGTAATAAAATTTTGTCAGATTTGTCAAATTTATGGATTGAATTCTCGTAATTAACTTGTTTTTTACAAATTTGAATGTGAGATGACTTTATACTCATTTCGTATTATTTTGCCTTTTCATGTTTATAATAATTTATTGTTACATGGAATAATTGAAAAAAGAACAAATAAAAAGTATTAGTATTTAATAAAGTGCATTTACTTCTTAATTTGCAGCTTTCTAGTGTACGAACACAACTAGAAGTAACTGTATATTCGTAAATTGTTTGTCTAGCAATTCAAAATAACTAAAATTTTAATTTAAATGTGATTGATTAAATGTGATTGGAAATTATCACATTTTCGTTTCTAATGCAATTGATAATTGATTAATAAGTGAATTGTAAGTTTTAAATTAAATGTGTAAAATGCTTTTTTAAAAAAGAATTAACTTAAAAATTAAATATACAACAGTGTTTCGAAATATAAAAATTTGAAAGTGAATGATGTTTATTTATAATCTTTAATAAAGTATGAACTAAGTAACTGTTTTTTTTTAAAAAAAAAATAGAAATTAAAAATTAAAAATAATTAATGATAACTTAAAATGTGTAATGTTTTCATTAATCAAAAAATACGTTATTGATTGTTCAATGAATGTTATTTATTTCACTATATTTTGAGATTAGAAATAAAATAACGTAATGAAATTTCGAAATAAAACCTTCACAATAATCAATCAGTTATACATTCTTACCTATACATGAAACTTATGGTTTAGCACATGTACGTATGTATTTTTTAATTATACGTTTATTTGTGAAATAGCTGCTATTTTATACATTTTTAACACCTAGATACACACACACACATACATACATAAATACATATATATATATATATATATATATATATATATATATATATATATATATATATATATATATATATACTCACACATTAATTCAAAATGAAATTTAGACATATGTATATTAATTATTTACGTAAAATAAAAAACACTTTTAATTCAAGGGAAAAATAAATTTACTTTCACTGAAACAATTTGATTTTAATTCAAATGAAACAAAATCAAGAGTATAATTTATTTGAGTTTAAAATGATAATACATATTAATAACCATTAAAATTTGTTAAAATTAAAAACTTTGATTGCTAGAAATTGGACAGATATGCTTGTCAATATAATAAGGAAAATTTCGTAATAAATTTTGTATTATTTTTTAAATGTACATGTTAATACCATACTGTATTGAAATTTATTTAGTTTTTGTGAAAAGTATTTATCGTGGTCGAAAGCATAAAACGTTTTGAAATTATAAAAAGGTTAAAAAATCAATCAAAAAGTAAATATCCAAAATATTTAGTAATTACGATGAACATTGGACTATTAAAAAACAATAATTAAGCACTCAGAGATTAGCTATACCGAAAAAAGAACCTTAATATGAAACAATAAGAATTGTTTCAAGGAAATATGAATTTAATGCCAGAGTAACCAAGAGAAAACCTTTTATTAATGAACGAGACAGAATTACAGAACAGAATTTCAAAAGTTGCACAAAAATAAAGATATTCTCTTCCTTTTGCTAATAAAAGGTTTTCTTCGAGTTTCTACTATTAAATTCGTGTTTCCTTTGAACAATTCTTATTGTTTCAAAATGAGCTTTTCTCAAATATTTCTGACTTTATTGCTAATCTTTTAATTTTTGCGTTTTCTCAATTTTTTTAATAATTCATCATTCATCATAATTACTAAATATTTTACAGATACTCTTTTTTGGCTGGCTTTCTTAAAATTTTGTAGTTTGAAAACATTTTATGATATCGTGTACGGTAGAATAGCTTCTATTTACTATGTTTCTTATTTCATGAACTAATTCCCCTTTCGAAAATATTTAGTTACAAGCTTTCCAATATTTATTCGCATTGTATTCTCATTTTATTAAAGAAATACTTTTCAGAAAAACTATAAATTTTAATATAAGGATAGTATTAACACGTAAATTAAAAAAATAATACAAGATTATACTGTGAAATTTCTCTTATTAGATCGACGCACATACATAGAATTACCAGCTGACCGTGTTTTAGCATAAATTATGAAGTAGTTAAATATTTTTTATTTATTTTTTAACTTAGCGTGAAGAAATTATGATTTTATTTAAATGTGTCAATAGAAGTTAAACACGAAAATATATAAATTATTCCTAGTAAATGTATTACATTTTTATAGTGAAAATAATTTAATACTTGATAAATTTGTTATATGGATCAATTGAAAAAATGTAAATTATTTTTCGCTGATTAAATTTGACGGCACTTTTTAAGTGATTTATTGTATTTTTCGGAAATTTTCAATTTTAACATTTAACAATATACATATACAGTTTTTAGAGAGACTAAAAAATTTGATGCTTTATATCACACACATTTAACTAATAAAAAACAAATTTCATAGAATCTAAATTTTTAAAAAGAACAATTAACAAATGTAGTACAATTGTTAAAGAAAAAATCATTATACTTTAATAAGTATTGTTTTTATTGTAAATAATTTTAATTGTAAAAATACGACTTGTACAGCACTATTAAATATATATATATAAAAAAATATGTGTTAAAAATACTTTTTCAAGTAATTAACATTTGTTGTATAAATTAAATATGTAAAGTCTAGAATCTAAAAATATAACAAAATAGATTATACAAAAACATTTGAAAAATACATAAAATTTAAATTCATTAGTTACACCTAACAAAAATTAATGATTTTTCTTACCACACCTTTAATTTTTTTTTTAAATATCAATGTTATAATAAAATAATATTTATATGATTGAAGATTGTATTTTTAAAATTATATTATTTATTTATAATTTATATTTAAGAGTTTAATAAATTAAAAGTAATTTAATTTTGATTTAAACATACACCTTTATTAACACTAGAACTACCAACCAGTCAAAATGACTGGTTTTAAAATTTTATTTTAAAATTCCTACTTCATGTTACATTTTTTTCCTAAATGATGTATAACTTTTGCAGAGATAACTAAAGAAATAATATAATGATTTTTTTTATTCAAACTCGAAATAATTTTGTAAAATGGCATTTATACCAATACCAGTCGAAATGACTGGTACTTGTTAAAGTGTAAAAGGGTCCTGCAATCTGTTTACCGAACTCGAATTTCCCAGTTTTCTTGTTTTGTATAACTTCTCACACGTTTTTAGAATTTTTACTGCGTATCATTTCAATATAATGGAGCTAATTATCAGGAAAATTCCGGATCGATCATGATGCTAATGCAAAAATAATGCATTCGTTCGAAAATATATTTAGTCGTTCATTTAGATCTGGAGACATAGAATGTGAATTGAAGTTTTTTTTATATATGTTGCACTCATATTGTATGATATAATAAATAATAAAAAAAAATAATTATATAATTGTATAAATGTATAATAAACGACATATTATTTCAATTAGTGTGAGGTGAGAAAAATGAATATAATTATAAATTTTATGTAATCACTAGTTATATTTTATTTTATTTTAATTTCCTGAAAATGACAAAACGATTAAAAACCTCTGAATTATTACAGAAACTGAATGAAACGCAGAAACGCGAAAAGAGAACTGCCAAAAATTTGTAAAACAAAGAAGGATACTATGGCTCGTTTTTCATCATTACTTTATAAATCAAATGGGTGTGTTCGTACAATTTACAAAAGTAAGCCGAAGAAATAAGTTGTTTTATTGAGTTCGAAACATTAATCTTGAGAAAAGTAATAACAAGCACTTACCTGAAACAATTGAATTTTATAATAAGACTAAATTTGGCGTAGACATTGCAGACAAAATGGCAAAGAAATATAGCGTCAAATCAGGATCAAGAAGATGGCTACTTCAAGTATTTTTTAACATTTTAGATCTAGCTGGCATAAATGCCTAGATCTTATATAACGAAACAACATCTGAAAAGATATCCAAAAAAGATTTTATATTTCAACTAGCAGATGAACTTGTCACTGAACATGCCGCTGAAAATATAAAACCATAGATGGAATCACGAGAAGCTAATGTACAAACAATTTCAAAGGGCTTACTTTGTTCACGCAAATGGTTTAAAATATGGTACTGTTATAATAATAGGACTACCACCGTTTGTGATACTTGTAAAAAACATGTATAAGGAAAATGAACTCAGAAGAAAACTACGTTTGTAAGAAATTTGACAAATTATAAATTGTTATACCCAATAATTTACTTTATACCAGTGGTTTTTAAATTGGGGTGTGTGCACCCCTGGGGGTGAGAAAAAGCATTTACAGGGGCGTGAGAGAAGTTTCTAAATTATCGTTATTCTAAAGTATTATTATGAATAAACAACAACAACGTAGCCATTAAAAATGGAGATATTGTTTTGTATGTATATGTAAATGTATGTGTTTCAATAAAAAATTATCTTGCAATAATTATAATTTCCTAGCTAAAGAAATAGAAACACATTTTTCAAAAGGGTGCGAGAACTTATTTTTAGATTCAAGGGGGTGCCGATCACTAAAAAGTTTAAGAAACACTGTTTTATACTATAAGAATAACTTAACTTTAAAATGAAAATTTATTTTAATTTTTTTTACCAAAGCATATATTCTTTATTATATTTATTATTTTCATTGATGTGTAAGTGCTAAAATGTGCCAATTCTCATTAAGGGATCATGGTCCCAAATGAGTTAATAATACTAAGAATATACTACATAACATGGAATTCCTTTGTACAAAAGTACTAAATCAATAAATATAAAAATATTCTATTATTACGTGTTTCTTTAAAGACCAGTCATATTAACTGGTTTTGGTAGATGTAGCTATGTTCAATTGCCGATAGTTCCACTGTTAAAGGTAAAATATATTTTTTACATATAATCTATATTAAAAAATACATTTTTTAAACTCTGTTCTGTCAAATATTACATTCTACGCACTCGTTGTAAACAAATTTTCATTTTTTTTTTTAGATAAAAAATTTGCTTAGTCAATTTCTTGTTCGAAAATTCTGTAAAAATTGAAAACAATACGTTAATAAAGCTAAAACTTTAAATTTAATTATATGAAAAAATATGTATAAAAAAAAGTTGAAATAAGAAAAAAACTAGATTGCTGTTAGCATTTCTTAAAATGCCATAACTAGAATGCTGCGTTTTGACAAGTCGATGAACCTTCATGGACAACATCATGTAATTATAGTATTGATAGAACAATATAAATATTTATGACGTATGTATTCTTTTGAAAATTAAAACAAGCTTAACAAGTATTAAGTACTTTAAAAATGTGTTGCTATGCTTTGTTAGTTTTTTCCATTGATTATGAATTACCGTAGAAATTAATTGACAATTATTTCACTATTTAATACATACATACACCAACGCACAAACATAGCAACACACACACACACACACACATATATATATATATATATATATAATAATATTTATATAAATAACTGAGAAGCAAAGCAGTTTGAGAAATTAATTGCATTTCCAACTTTGATTAACTTCTTTCTATAACAAAGACTCGCATCTATTTTTGTTCATACTATTAAATACATACATATATATATATATATATATATATATATATATATATATATATATATAAATATATATATATATATATAACGATATATAATATATATATATATATATAATGATAAAATGTGAATAATACATTACACATATTACATAAGCAATAATAACATATTTATTAACTACTATTGTAGGTCAATTATAATAGTTTAGGTATAATACAAATAAACCTTCATATTAAATTTATATGTGATATATAATGTTGAAGTACGTGGACACAATTGTATTTGTACATATTACTAGATTATAAAAAAAATGTTCTTAGTTTATTACAATTGTGCAATTATTCTAATAATATTTATTAGAAATTTTAATTGATAATATAGATGTTCTATTAAACACACACATACATATAACATAGGCACATTATCATATTTTTTTTAAATATATGTATATATACACTGACGCTCATAAGTCATGGCACACATGGGTAACATAAGCAATTTATTGATATAATTCAATGAAGTCGTTAAATTAAAAAAAATATTTAATTGAAAATAAATATAATGAATATTATATAATGAATAAATTAAATTAATACTGTATTTATTTTCAATTAAATATATTTTTTTTAATTTAACGACTTCATTGAATTATATCAATAAATTGCTTAGATTACCCATATGTGCCATGACTTATTTGCGTCAGTGTATATTAAATTTTTGATTAAAGTAGTGGAAAGTAGAGTAATGGTTTTTTGTAACATCTTAAATATCTAAAATGAATGAATTTTATAAAAGAATTTTCATGTAATTCGAATGTTACAAGGTTTTAGATTTTCTTGTATTTTAAATAATAATAATATACATATTTAAGGCAGACTATTTGGTAGTAAGGATTCCAATAAAAAGTTAAACTTTGATTTTGATTATTTCCTTTTTTAATCTACATATACTCAAAGGTTTTCATGAATGAAAGCAGTAGTTTGAATATATTGAAATGAACAACATTTAATCAGCATTTAAGGATAGCTAATCTTTGATTAAAAATTTTTTAGGTAAAAATCACATAAATGCTTTAAATATATAAAGTTAAATTTCGAATTTCCATATTTTTTCCAACTGTCCTATTTGAGTTATTATGTCATTTCACTTGGACTATCCAATCTGAAATATCTATTTAGTATAAACGAGTATATTTTGAACAATAACTATATTATCAAAAACAATTTTTATTACGTATTACACCTCTTAATTGTTCTTAAAAAATTAAGAAAAAATATTTACTTTATTAAAAATACGTCCATTCTAGACAGTGTAACGATAATTCTGAGAAAGTTATACGAATAAGTAGTCATTACTTTTAATCCATCAAGAGAAAAAAAATTGAATTTTGTCTATTTATAAATCTTTAAAAAGTACTTTAAAAACATTCTGTTTTATACTATATTAATATAATTATATTAATAATTTTAAAAGAATCAGCTTTGATAATAACTCTTAAACATTCATTATCAATGGCAGTGTCTGGTCCCTTATAAGATTTTTTTTAAAAATGTTACTATATGAACAGAACTTTTCGCACCAACATTGAATGATGAATTCAATTAGCTATTCTTATGTTGAATGTATAAAGTTACGAATTCCTTAGCAGTATTATTAAATACAATTTGTATTCACATAAAAATACTCGTTCTTTTGAAAATATTATTTTTTTTTAAAAAAATGATTAAATGAATGGTTAATAATTCAAATGAATATAAAATAATTCTTTCGTTGGAATGTAAACTAAAATGTAAATTTAGTGAGTGATAACATTTTTGAAAGTGATAAAATACATGAAAAAAAATTATGAGTATTATAATCAAATTTTGCATTAAAACCAATCCTCTGCTTACAAATCACTTTGAATAATAGAATTTTTGTTGGTGAACAAATATTTGCGCTTGACAATTTTTTTTTTAATTTTATTTAGGATCCTATGACTTCTGTTTATTTCAAACGTTATTAAAACTTCTAAAAAAAACATACAACGACAAGAAAATCAAATCAGAAATATTTTATAAGAAGATTTACTTGCATATTCCTTAAAAAATATTTAAAAAATTCATTTTTAATAGCCATATCTTATATTCAATATTTAAAATAATGATTCTATTAATAAATGTAAAAATCTCAATTTATTTTTAAATTTATAGTCAATAAAATTATATGATTAATACTTATTGCTATAAATACTCATTGCTAATCTTTTACTGCATATAATATGCTGTCTATTTTAAAATGATTAAATTATCTACAATATTACATAAATATATAAATGTATCTGTTTTTCACATATACATACATTATTCACGTAGTATGTAATAGAAGTGAAGTAAAATGTGCATTAAAAAAAAAATAATCGACTTAATTACTTACAACATTTGTGCAAATATATATGTATATAATTGGTAAAGAAATTAAAGAGCAGTGTGTAATTTTATGAAATATTATAAATAATTTTGTATCATATGAAATATATGAATTTACGAACAGTGTATTTTGAAATCTGGAGATATAGTAAAATAAATAAGCAATATAAATGTAATTTTGTATACTTTTTCATATTAGACAATAATAATTTGCAAATAAAGGAAACAATCAATGATATTTGAATATTATTATAAAATCTTGTAATGTTGAGGTATATGATTAATTTATGTTAAAAGCGTATTGATTATTTAGAACTGATGTTAAATAAAGAGTAACATATGTATGTATATAAAGTATTACATACAAAACGAAATAAAATCAAAATAAATGATATTAGCAAATAATTTGAGATATATATATATATATATATATATTATTGAGAAAAGTTTAAGGTTTATTCATATAAGAATTTAAATTAAAAATCAATGAGTATAAAGAGATAAAAAATAACAAATGCAAGTATAAAACGTTAAGAAATGTTTTTCTTAATTAAGTTATTTTAGAACATATGATGAAAAAGTTATTAATATGATGACAAACACGCATGTGTTATGTTACCATACACACACACACACACAACACACACACACACACACACACACACACATATATATATATATATATATATATATATATATATAAATGTGTGTGTATAGATACATATATGCAAACATATTTATTTTTGTAAAACGTATCAACTCTTTAGTATGAGTCTCGGTGAATGGCCTATCATTCTTCCAATGACATATATTCAGTACATATTTTTATATTCATTAAAACATGAGGTAATTATTAATTATTATATTCTCTACTGTTAAATTTATATATATATATATATATATATATATATATATATATATATATATATATATATAACTTATACACATGTATGTATCTAATCACTTTTATGTTACAATTTATCAATATCTAAGGTTATTAATGTGTGAGACAACAGTCACTTTTTTATGGAAAAAACAAAACAACATAAACCGACTTAAAGTCAGACTTGTTGGCACCATTTACACTGGCTAGTTAGTTGGCAATATTTGCCCCTAGGATATATTTGAATAAAAGCTTTAGTTTTTTAGTTCTGGTCCTTTTTTAATATGTTCAATATATACATATGTATATACAGTAATTCTCTGATATATGTATGTACGTTCTTCCGTCATTTCAATTTGAGTCGTAGCAAAATTTAAAACTGAACTTTAAGTCGCATTTCTTTCGATTTACATACATACATTCCTAGAATTTATTATTTGTTTCTGCGATTCTCCGAATTCGAAAAGTGTATGTGAGACACTTAATTGTATAGATCAGGCTATTGACATTTTTAAGGAATATGACAAAGACACATCGAGATTCGAGTCAATAAGGCACTCAATCTATAGTAATGTGAGATACTATAAGGGCCTTTTTTTAAAAAAAAATTAACAACAAAAAAAAAACAGATGAAATCATTTTTCAGGTCAATTTCCGAAAAAAAAGTTGGAAGAACTTATACAAATCAAGAGCAAATAATCATAGCTCAGGGGTTTGAATTATTAAACTATGTGTTGTGGATTGGGAATTATTTTTTTGGATTATGATATGTAACTCCGAAGATTAATATGTAACACGTCATAATATAAAAATATTTTTTCATGAATTTGAAAGCTTTATATAATAATTTTTAGTTAAATGTATATACATATGTGTACATATATATATATATATATATATATATATATATATATATATATATATAAATAATTTAAATACATAAAAATAAATGTTAAAAATCTATAACTAAAAAATGGACTTTTTTTCTTAATTATTTTGATTTTATAGCTTTCATTTTTGCGATGGTCGATTTACTTTTTTCGTTTTACATTGCTATTTTTTGGAATACTTTTCGCCAGATATTGAGGGATTACAGTGTGTGTGTGTAAAATGTATGTAAATATATATATATATATATATATATATATATATATATATACATAAAATTAAAACATGTATAAATCATCAAAAATAATATATCCCAAAAAAATAATGTTTGAAAGATTGTCATAAATTAAAATGGATTATTTATAAAAATCATAAACCAAATGTGGCAAAATAAATGTAATACATTTCAGAAAATGTGATAATAGGATTCAATTTCCACCTTGAAAATCCTATTTCTACAAAAGTAATTAATCTAGAATTTGACAAATGTAATATACACAATATATATATATATATATATATATATATATATATATATATATATATATATATATATATATAAATTACGGACGTTATAGTCAAAGTAAGGTGTTTAAAATGAAAATAGACTGGTCATATCGCCAGAAGAGAAGACTATCAATGAACAAGAGAACTTTTTGATTGGGAACTTAGATATATAAAAACGTCCAGGAAAAGACCCATGGATAAATGGAATAGAAACAAAATAAAACTCGTCATATGACCTTGAAAAGAAGGGAATTGGATTGCTTGAAGTGAAAAGTTTTGAGGAAGGCCTTCATTTTTCAGTGGATATGAATAGGCTGATTATATATATAAGCTGTCCAAGAATAAACCTAACTTTTCATAAAATTTATTTACAATATTTGAAACTTATTGAACCTTGTTTCCTTAAAATTAATTCCCTCACTATTTATATAACGCTTCAAATATTTCTCAAGTTTTGAAACGTGTTCTATGAAATGGTGCCCAGGTCTAAATCTAACTTTCTTTAGTCTCTTGTCATTTGAAATCACCGATCTTTCAGAATGGATTTTAACTTTTAAGAACAAAAAAAATGTAGCTAAATTTGGAAAATGAAGCAAGTGGGGGGTAAAAACCATCTCGTGCTTTGCTAAAAACTATGATAGGAGAGTTATCGCAGTGCAGCATCTAGGACTTTTTTCTTGATAAAAGTATGTCTGTAATGTCTCAATAAAAGTGTTCCTCAATTTGAAACAAAATTTCACACCAACACATTGCTATTCAAGATGAAAGATGATGATAGATTTATGTTTAAATTCAAAAAATTGCAGAACGCACGAAAAATATATTCACTAAATTATATGTAAAAAAGTTGTATCAAAAAAGTAATTCAATGAAGGAATAATATAGCGTGATCGATCAAATACATATGTATGTATACATTACGTATATCATATTATATTGATATATTACGTGAGGTTAAAACTTAAGATTTTCTCTACATAGAGCTATTGTCCTGAGTTAGTTAATTCGTTGGTGGTTTATTTTAAAAATTCATCTTTTTCTCTATATCTGGATATATACGAGGATCGTTTGATAAGTATGGTAAAAAAGTAAGAAAAACTAAATTGAAAAATTTAATTTAATTAATTAAATGAAACAATAAATAAATTTACCGTACTTATCAAACGACCGTCGTATATATATATATATATATATATATATATATATATATATATATATATATATATATATATATATATATATATATATATATATATATTATATATATATATATATATATATATATATATATATATATATACATTATATATATATATATATATATATATATATATATATATATATATATATATATATATATATATATATATATATATGTATATGTATATGTATATGTACACACACGTGTACGCACTTAAACCTTTGTAAATATGTAAGAATTAAATTTATCAGCAATTAACTGACTAGTGAAACTGAAATAACGTGACGAGTAATTATAAGTGCCACTGTATTGTAAAAATACTACCAAGAGAAATAATAGTTGAACTATATTTAAATATACATACATTTGAATGTTATGTATGTAAGCAGAACGATGCGCATTTTACAAATAAATACACGTCCACGTAAATGTATATTTAGCAATAAAATGAATATACTACTTGGCCTATCATCATTATTATTGTTTTCAAAAATGCGCAAAAAGTATCAGTAAATTCTAAATGTAATGTTACGCGACAGCGTGTAAATATACACAGAAGCATCATTCATTTCGTGTGCGAAGTCAAGGTTATTTTTTGTGAAATTTATAACACTAGGAATCGTTGAAGAAATAGAACATTTTTGCTACATTATATGTTGATTGAATATTAGAATATAAATAAAAACTAGCTTATTCTTTTACAAATAAATTTCGGTATAATAAATATAATAGTAAATAAATAGACTGCAAATACAAGGTATTTTGTTGTGAGGTTATGTACGTATATACAGTGATATGGAAAAATATAAACTCTTTGTTACGTTACAATTTATATTTGTATTTAATCGATCAGTTTATGTGTATAATCTGATACAATTAATATTTATAAATTGTATTTATGCAATATAATATTTAGTCGTTATTATAAACGTCATTGAAATTCTATTTTTAATATATTTTTTTAATTTTCAAAACTTTTTGGAACTGTTCAATGTGATATTGCATTGTTTGTTTTTTTTGACTAAATTTCGTAATCTTTGTGGCATACTGTCAATGAACTTGTTTACAATTTCTTCTTTGTTCTCATTGTGGCGTGAAATAATGTATTTATTTATTTTCTTATTAGGGATGGTAAATGGTTTTGATGAATCAGTATTGCCATCTATATGGTTTTTATTCATACAAGTCAATTTTTCCATAATTTGTCAATTAACAGTCAGTTTCCAAATGGTATCCTTTATATGAAAAATAGCATTTTTAAATATTAATCAAAATTTATGAAATGAAATAATTCTTAAATTTAACTATATTTATATAACAAAATGTTGCGCCTTACGGAAGCTAATTTATAAACTAGAATTCTTTTAAATAACTTCTGAATTGTTATTTTCTTTAATTTATAATACATAAGATACATATTTACAAAAATAAAATATATCTTTATACGAAGTGTGTCTTTAAACAGTTTTAATATAATTTAAATGTAACCATTTTTGATATGATTATATACACCAGTAATAATTTTTTTTTTTTTTTGTGAAACATGAATTACTGATTATATCTATGCTTTAATTTTACTGATTATATTTATGCTTTATTTTTTTAATTTCTTTGTGCTTTTCTATTCTGGTTTTTAATTTCTTTTTCTGCTTTACTTTTCTGTTATTTATTTAGACCTGAAGAATTCCAGAATGGGTTTTTAATTCCTAAATTCACTCCTTCAACATTGGATGCATTCGCACCTCCTTCACAACTAATAGAGTCTGAGTCTCATGTAACATTAGAAACTATAGAAAATTCAAGTCCTTTGAATCATGAAAAAAATCTTTCGCCACACATTTCTTCTGATTTTTTTAATTCAAATCCTCAACCTATCACAATGCCATCAACACAATCGTCATTAATCTATTCTTCATCTTCAGATACTCAAGTGCTGACTTCAAGTTTTACATCCGATTTAGCCATAACAGGACCGCAAGATACTAATCTATCTATTACTTTTTCTGATGCTACTAACAATCATTCAACTCATGTGAATTCTAATGATACAGTCCGGATCTCTGTTTCTTATGATATGGGATATAGTACACGAGGTGGTGGTCATAACTATGACAGCCTAAACGGATATGCATCTTTAATAGGTACTGAAACTGGCCGTGTACTTGACTATACAACCAGAAGTCGTAAATGTAATCTTTGTGATAATGGCCACAAGTTAAATGATCATGATTGTCGCTTGAATTTTAAAGGAAGCGCGAAAGCAATGGAAGCCCATGCAGCTAATGAACTGTGCAATGAAAGTTCAATTTTGAAGAAAACTAATGTCGAGATTGGTGTTTTTACTAGTGATAATGATAGCTCGAGTATTTGTGCTGTACGGAAAAATAGTGATCATCAAATTTTGAAACGATCTGATAGAAATCATACAACTAAAGGAGTAAAAAATATGTTATATAAGCTTGCTCAAAAAAAAGAAATATCAGGTCTTACTAATGATGCTATCAAATATTTACATAGGTGCTTTACGTTTGCCATTGCACAAAATGAAGGTAATGTTGAAAAATTAGCAACAGCTATCCGAAATATTTCTAATCATGTATATAATGAGCATGCTCAATGTGGAGAATGGTGTGGGTACTTAAAAGATCCGGAAAACTATACGCACACAACAGTATTACCAGAGAAATTTCATAATCCAAATCTTCGTAAGGAATTGATCCAGTTTTTTAATCAGTTAGCTGATAATTCTAATAAATTTGTTGCAATGGCTTCGACACAATCGAATGAAAATCTAAACGGGATAATGTCACGCAAAGCACCCAAATCAATCTGCTATAGTCGTTCTGAATCAGCCGACTATAGATATGCTTGTTCAGTTGCTCAAAAAAATATGAGACATCAATACGTTCAAAATGCACTACAAAAAATGGAGTTGAGTTCTGGGTCTTTCTTAGCTAGACATATTAAACGAATTAGTAAATCGCATAATATTAGAACTAATAAAGCCAAGCGACTAGAATTCAAGAACAGACGGAATTTATTGAAAAAAATACGTTCACAACTGAAACATGTCAAAGATGTTAAAGAAGAACACATATATGAAAAGAATATCGATTTACTAGCAATTTCAGCCAAAGAAAACTCGAATCCGAATGATAACAGTAATAACAATGCACCAAAATTAATTGAAAATATAGACTTTGGAGTTGTATCTTAAGCTTTAGTATTCTTCGATCTTGAAACAAGTGGATTAAGAGGAAATAGTGAAGTCTTACAAATCGCTGCGCGATATAATCATCAACCTTTCAATAGATACATAGACGCGAATTATTCCATAGCTGTATCATCATTGAATATACATGGTATAACAAAATCAGGTTCAGATATGTTTTTGCATGGAACGAAGATTATATCAAATCCTCTGCGAGTAGTAATGAAAGATTTTCTGGAATTTCTCAAAAGCTGTGGCAAAAAATGTATTCTTATTGCATACAACTGCGGTTTTGATTCTTATCATTTAATTCGAATGATTAATAAAGTTAATCTCAGAAAAGAATTTTCAGAAATTGTTGAAAGTTTTAGTGACTCGTTACATTTATTTCGGAAGAAATTTCCAAAAACTGATTGTTCTTTAGAAGCATTAGGAAAACGTAATTTTCATTTGAATCACAAACAATTGCATGATGCTGATTACGATGTATTGATACTTCAAAATATTGTTTTTGCTCACTTTACTGCTGAAGATCTAAGTCACAACTAAAAATTTTATTGGAATGGCAGAGATGCCTGAAAATTTGGAATCATTGCAACTCTTGGCAACTGTTGTATCTAATATGATCATAAGAAGAATGGCATTTGAAGGCATAAATTATAATGATTTACAAAATATGTATAGAGTAGAGAAGAAACAAGTGATTAAGATGTTGCAAAAAAAAGATTCTAATGGAAATAAAATTATAAGAACCAAAAAAATAATTATTAATATTCTAAATCATTTTGGTCAAAAGTTAAATAAATGAAACATTTGTGATATTTAAATTATTAATATACGAATATTGTGATAAAAGAATTAGGTTTTAAATATGTTATTATAATGAAAATTTAGGTATCTTGAAACCATAATTTAAAAAAATAAAGAATAATTAAATTAAATTATCTTTTTGTCAACAAATTTTTTTATACCTATACTTCTCTATAATTTTAAATTTATGAAATTTATTATGTATAGTACGCTGGTACATAAATACGACTAACACGCGCATCGTATGTGTCACGTGCCTACAATGCTGCCGTAATTCAAGTTCTTACAGGCTGTAATTTTAAAAACATTCATTTACAATTCTTTTTTAACTAAAAACTTGCAAACGGCGTTGTGAAGATTTGTTTTACTCGAGTGATAATACTATTAAAAATATAAGCTTTACAATAAAACATCTTTTAAAAAATTCATGGCATTTTTTAGTGGAGTTTCAATGACTTAAGTTTCAATTTATACCACACCGCCATAAGAGCCCATGTATAAGACAATTTTCATGTTTTAATTTTTCTAAAACGGGATGGAGAAAAATTTCAAAAAAAATCCTGAAGAATTTGATCATTATTATGATCATTATATTCAAATTTTAGACTAATCTTATCATATTTTTTAACAGACCAACCTCCTTAAATTAAAGAGATGGAGGCACGATTTTTTTACTGTTATGTACGTATTGTTATAAAATAATGCATAAAGCGAATATAATGGAGTGTAAAAACGTGTAAATCTTAAGAGATGAAATTGAGAGATTCTAGCATGGTAGAAACAGATAATAACAAATAATATAAATACATAATTGATTAAAAATAAAAATAACTGTAAAAATATATTGATTTTTTTGAAAGAATTTCGAAAAAAATCTTTTTAAACTACCTAATAGTTAAAAAAATAAAATATTCACATTGATTGAGATTTCTGATTAATTTTAGAAGAATATAAACTTTTGAGATTAGAAAAATTACAAAAAAAAATTAATATTATGTAAATTATTAAATTATCTATATTTTATTTTATTTTTAATACTGAAATTTTATTAATAATATATTCCATATCGGATCGATTTTCAGTGAATTTTTCATTCATGCTGTGTAGATTTAAATTGTCCAGTCCAGTAGTAATTTTACTGAGAAATAAAACCTGAATGACGCACCACATAAGGTACTAGTGATTCAGAATGTAACTATAAAAAAATATTTTCCCATTAATTAATGATCTTATAAAATATTTTAATTTTATATTTAGTAGCAAAGATATCAAATGACTAGTACAGAAAATCCAGATTGGGAAGTATGCAGTCTATGCGGCATTAAACGTGTTACTACCTTCTTTGTTTAGAAAAGTATAAGTTTATAAAATTAGTTAATATTGAAGTATTTAAGGAGTTCTAAACTATAAAACCATTCATCAATGATAATTTACATATACTTATATATATATATATATATATATATATATATATATATATATATATCATATATGGTAGTTCAAATGAGACTAAAGGGTTTAGACATACATTTACGTGCTATTATTTACTATCCTTCAGTTTCATTTAAGGCATCTATATGTAGGTCATTCAAATGAGACGTTTAGATTTGTGTTTTATTAAAAAGAAACAAAATAAATTACACATGTTTTCCTATACACAACTTTATACATATGTTTCTTTTTAATAAAACACACATCTAGAAGTCACATTTGGATGACCCATTATATACATTCCAAATTTATTTCAACATCACATTATTAAAATTATTTTTGAGTAAAAACGTTACATTTATATATTTTAATAATATTAAACTATATTTTCGATAAAATGTAATTTCATCGTTATACAGCATTTTCATGACCGAATTTTACTTTAATATTACGTATACCTATATCTGCAATTAATTAATAGACTAGCTAAGTCACTTTCCAACGGTACTACATTCGTACTGTAAATTAAACTTTGCCAAAACCTTTGATGATGAAACACCTGTTTCAGAAACCTATCTAAAAATATCCGTTTGACGCTCGGTAAAAATTTGGAAGGTGTACGAGATCTTTCATCTTAACTACAATTTATCTTCTTAATTTTTTTTACAATATTTTAGATCAGTTATTTATTATGCAATACATATTTTTTACAATATACTGTTTAACATTTTTTTTCATTTATCATTACACGCAACGTCTTTCTATTTTTAAGTATTTACTTTTAAAAATTACATTAGAGTTGAAAGAATATTAGATTCAACACAAAACTATCATAAATAGGTATTATGTTTGAAAAATATAAGTTGATTTCATTAAAAATAGTTTCAAGATTTAAAATATATAAATATAATAACATTATAAGAAAATAAATAAATTCATACATAAACTGATTTTAAGTGTACACAAACATTTTTTATAATAATAATCAGCTTAAATAAATGAAAAAATATTCAACTTTCCAAAAAATAACAATCACCAGTGATCGGATTAATTCATGTATGTATGTATAAATAAACCACTGTGTAATATACACAGGTAAATTGCGGTTTTATACTATAACGTAATATCCCGTTAAAGATATGCTTATAAATAAATTGCATTGATCTAAACTATTTCAAACACTTATTAAACTTCTATACTTGGCGAAAAATCAGCTATTCGTAGTGAATAATAATAGTTAATAATATCGTATCGTTGAAATAGTTAATCATCGTAAACAAGTTATAATATTCTAAATTATTTTGCTAATTCAATGCCTTAATAACTAATAATATTTTTAAGAGAGATTAAAAATATATAGGCAATTTTAAAAGAATAATATTAGATTTTTTTGTTAGTTCTGATAATATGTTTTATTATTATACTAAAGTTCAGATCATTATTAACTTTAAAATATTTTTGAAAAAAATAGACAGATGATAATCATTCTTATGCCTTGTGAAATCTATTACTAAGCAATCATATTGTTATAAGATTGATTCGAAAATTTATTAATTTTATAAAAAGAGGAGACATAAATTTTATGTATTTTAAAATAACTATTCAATAATATAAACATTAATATTGTTTATAATTTTAATTCTTCTATCAGATAATTCTTTAATTACCCAAGAAATTCTTTAAGTCTTCTAAACGTCCAATTTTTTCTATCCAAATTATTCTGAGGTGATTTGAATAAAAATTAATTTGAATAAAGGCGCAAAGTCTAATGAGTATGATAAGTGATTCAAGAATTTTTAGTAAAACTCCAATAATTTTTATTCTTTTGTAAACAATACTAATCCATAATAATGATTTGGTTGATTGATAAGAGCTTATAATGAATAATTCTTTTTCGACGTTACTGGATAAAGACCATCATTTTCTTGAGTATAAATTGGCTTTTGATTGTACCAGTAGTCTTTTATTTTGTTTTTTATAGGATGTTTTTACATGTATATTTTATACGGTCAATTTTGACCATCAGTCAACAATTGCTTTAAAAGAGAAACCTGGTTGCATTTGAGGAGCAAATCGTAAATAGAAATGCGATCTATCAGTACTTCACGATCAATTCAAGCGGAATTTTTATAATTAAGCTTTTTTGAATAAATACCGAAAAAATAATTGTTAGACTATAAAGAAACTTTTTGTAATCTTTCTATCGATATAAAATGGATTATTTTGAATTAATATCGCAATTTTTCCATCGTCAGTCTTGAAAGGATTTCGAGACATGAATTAAAACAGAATAAAATAATGAAAAATTAATATTTGTTCGTCTATTTTAAAAAGTTAATTGCGGGAATTTAATTTAAAAAATTGTAAATATTTTACTTTCGACTGTTAATAAAAACTAATTATATTTAGAATGGAGTTAACAATAGTTTTGTTTATTATATTATACTAAATGAATAAAAACAAACTATTAAAAAAGGAACAAATATTTTGATGATTTTAATATAATTTAATATATAAGTGAAGAAATGTGGATTTATTTAAATTGCATTATGTTGAACTATAACAAATTAGTAACAAAATCACAAGTTGTAAATATATATTTATATAACTGATAAAAGTTGTTGACATTTATTTAAACTAACCACAGTCTATTACTGTAATTTTAAAATAGATGTTTTTATTGTTTTCAATAATTGTAAGCCATTATAAAAACAAAATTTATTTTTTTATTCTTCATTATTAATTTGAAACATATGAAAATTAGATTGATAATGATTTTAAATTAAACAGTAAATAAAACTAATTCAAAAATAAATGTACCTCTTTAAAAAGTTCATACAAGTATATTTAACTCTTATACCATTTTTTTGTAATCGAATTTCGATTTATATTTATTAAATATTCAATGAACTTATTAAAATTTATGGAAGTAAGAAGCCATGTGCTGTAACAAAGATGCAGAATCTGAATTATTAAGTGCTGAATACAGGGTCTTTACGTTTTTTTTTCAAAATGGTATAGGAATAGAGTTTATTTTGGTTTTAGAAGTGAGAGATTATTGGATCTAGAAGTTCTATATGTAATAACGATTTATATTTTTTTGTTAATCCACCAAGATTTAAGTTTATTAAATCAATTTAAGATTAGAGAATATTAAATTTATAAAAAATAAAAAGTCTGTATATTATAGTTTTATAACAAAACGGTAAAATACTTAATTACCGGAATATCATATAACATTTTTTCAGCTTTTTTAATTAATTGTAACAATAATACATTATTTTTTTACTTATACACATTTTTTTATATTTTTATTTTTTTTATTCAATTGATTTTTACTTATATAGGATACCTGGGTACTCTAGGATACTGATGCTAGAGGAGAAATCAAAGACTGAATAAAATAATAATACAAATACTAGTGAACACGCTAAAAAAAGATGTAGGAAAACTTTAATTAAAGAACCATGTCATAAAAAAGCCGAAAACTTTTAAAAATGAAGACATCAACTGAAAACGACCATTGAACTTCTAATAGAACATTGCACTATTACAAGGTATTTATAAACAATGGACATACAGCAGAAAAATATCTCATGCTTTGACTCGCAGAAGACGGATTTAGGAGAATATCTACAAGAAAAGTAACCTTAAATCGAAAACATCGTGTTTAAGATAACCATAGATCTGTATCGTTACTTGAGAAATATAGAGGCGATGACATAGGCAGACAACAATGGAAAGCACATAAGCCCTCGTGACTGCAATGCATTTGGAGCCATGGTAAACAAATCGGAGGGAAAAAACAAACACACAATCCATACAGTTAAATGTGGCTACTTTAAAATATATTCAATTTATTAGTTAGACCTTCTCAAATCTGAATATAAATTTTATTAAGAATCTATGAGCTTAAATAGAGAAACTCATAATAAATTTAATATAACAAGAAACACCATGTTAAATATTTTTCTTTTTTTTAAAAAAATAAAATCGAATCAATTCTAAAATTACATTCAACTTAGAGTTAATAGCTTAAAAAATATTTGAAATACATATTTTATTGATGCACACGATTGACCAAATATTAATTCATTCTTATTATAAAAATTCATTAACAGCACGAACAATTTTAAAAGTGAAATGTGTTTTGTATTTGTTGGTAATCCAAGTTTCATATTTTAAATAAAAAATGCTTAATTTTCTTGAAATTGTTTATGTTCAATATAAACATATAAAAGTGTATGTATTTACATGAAAATTTAATGTATTACTACTATTATTAATATAATTTTCCTTTTTTCAACATAATATGTATGTATATTGATGTGAATATTTTTATGATCATATATGTATACACATGTATGTTTAAAAGTGATATATAGTTGTTTATTTTGAAAATAATGTAATAATTTATTAAAAATATACGAAATTGTCAATTCTTATTGTTATAAAAAAAAATTAAGAGCTATGTGATAATATTTTTAAAAAATACTATCAAATAATGAAAAGTAAAAGAGATTAACTTTTAAATATTCAGTCTAAGTGTGTAATCTAAATACATTTAATTGATGTTTTAGTATAATAAAGTACATTACTATTCTGTATAGAGAGTAAATTGTAAGCATTAGACAAATGCCCATTTACAGACATTGAACATCGAATAAAAAACATACTATTTTTAACATAAATATATCACTTAACAACATTACTGGATCTTATAAACATTAAACAACCACTTACTGATCACTTCTTCTTTTCCTGTACTATGTCATCAACGTCATTAGGGAGATTCAATTTTATCTAGTTCGTTCACTGTTTAACATCGCACTTATTGAGCCCATGGATTTATTTAGACGGTGACATCAACTTTTGTTTCACGTAATGAATTAACTTTCGATATAAACAGTGCTTTATTATACACACTTTGAAGTAATTCGTATTCGTATTTATATTTCTTTAGTTCTTTAAAGTTGTCTCTGACTAGTCTATTTTTGAATTTCATTCCAGATATTTTCTTTGTGTTCTTAATCGGTGTATTCCAGATGTTTTATTTTTTTCGAACTAATTCAATTCGAATTCCACCATTCTTTTTGGCCGGATAGTATTTTAGAAATCTCAATATCGATTTATATAACACCATCACTTCTTAGATTTACAAATGTCAATACATTTTTTATTATTTACTAATCACATTTCTTTTATTGTATATTGCCTTCTCGGAAATATTAATCGGATTTGCTGAATGTGTATTACTGAGTAATTCACTGATTTTTTAAATTAAAATTTTATAAATTTTATTAAGTTATTTAAAACATATCACACTTATTATATATTGTCGTTCATACACATTTTTCATTTAAAAATTTATATTTCACTTTATTGTGTACAAAAGCGCATGTTTTCAATATTGAGGTATTAGAATAATTTAAAAAAATAATAATAAAAAAAACTTCTTTTATTATATAAAAAAATAACTGATTGTCACATTCGTTACAATAAAATTGTTATAATATCTTTTTATAAATTCCTAAGTAGGAATAGAAAAGCAAAATTATTAGATATTACTTTAAAATATTTATTTTAGCTCCCAATATTAATTTTTAGTAATATAATTCCACAAGTTATAATTTATATACTGAAATTTCTTAGTTAAATAAATTTGAAATTTATCTACTATGGCTTATTTTTATTATAATATTTCTATTACATATGTAAGTAATAATTTATAAATATATTTTGATTCATATTTTTTCACTAATATATTATTCATAAAAGTATACACTGTATATTATACAATAAATTTATATCTTAAAACAAAACCTACTTTAAATCAATGAATTATGTACATTATGTAATTTACAAAATCAAACTATCGTATAGAAAGAAATTCGATGCAGTATGCTTCATTTGATAATTAATTTATTAATCTTTTTTAAGTGATTTTACCGATTTTTTTTAAATTACATTAAACGTATGATTATTAAATATTTCATCTGAGATCCCTATTATAAAGTTAATTTGCACATAATATATTCTTTCATTAATGCAAGTAAAAGTCATTCTGTATATATGTTTAAAATTGATTGGTTCTTTTTGAATAATTTCAATATACACTAACTTCATTAAAAGTGAGAGTTAGATATAATTAACGATAAAACAATTAAATGAGTCGACATTTTATGAAATAAATAATCATAAGTAAAATGTTGCAAGAAATGCAACATTTGCCGAAATTTGGAATCCGCAATATGTGAAAACATTGTTAACTAAAGTATTACTGAATAACAAAAATAAATTAAGTAGAATAAAAAAGAATGTAACGAATATACATAGATAATATCAGACGTTTGTTTTTGAGTTAATGGAGAAAGCATTAAAACTGTTTATAATGATTTCAGATTGAAAAGTTGCAAATCATTGGTATTACTTGATATTAAATTTACTCATATAATTTTATTTGTTTGTAGTAAGATATATTTAAATTAAAAAGAGATAACGCAGTTAGTAAAAATATGTAATTTACTTAATTTTTTGAACTATCTTTTGTTATTTAAGAAATAAGTTTTTTAAAAAAAAAAATAAAACAAAAATACTAATTATAATATTTGAACAATTTGAATTCATAATACATGTTAAAGATTTTTTATTAGAATTTACTTTCAAAGAATATTCTATTTTTATTATTACGTTTTAAATATATCTTCCATAGTGCATCATTACTTTATATTTGCTACATTTTGAAAGTAAGTATTGTTTTATAAAATGAAATAATTATATTTTATCGAAATAAACTAAATATCTCAAATATCATTGTCATTCTAATAAATATACCGTTTTGAAAAAAAGTAAATCATGATAATAAATATTATATCTTAGACGTTAACAATGAACTATCACTAAATTAGTCTTCTCTCAACGAAAATAACAAAGAGAATTAAAAATATATTGCATTATATTTAAACAGTACAACTTTTCGGACAATTTTGCTGTATATTTTGTTCTGATTTACAATAGATCACAAAAATACCAGAATTTTTGTTAGAAATCGAGTAAAAATGGTTCACAGATGAACGCAATTTTAAAAATAATGAAAGTCTACCTTCAACACTTTAACGCAAGGACAAATTAAACAGGATATCGAACGAAATAAAGTTACAAATACTGGAAAGAATAAATAGTAAAGGAAATAAAAAAACAACGATACAATGAAACATTTGTAATGATCATGGAAAAGGAAGCCATATATATATATATATATATATATATATATATATATATATATATATATATATGGTTATCCAAATATGACGCCCAGATTTGTGTTTTATTCAAAAGAAACTATACACATGTTTCTTCATCTTAAACACTACAATATTTTATAGAAGTGTTCAATAACCACTTATTCATTTTAATCGTTGATACACATTTCGATTGCCATGTTACATTATTTGGATTTTGCATTATACATTATAATATCTCTTTATAAAAATGTTATAAACGCTTTGACGATGATAAAACAAATTTTATAAATGCATTTTAATGACTATGCCACTGAAATGTGGATCAGCTGATAAAGAGAATAATAAAAGATTATTGGAATTTTTTACAAAATGTCGTGGTGAGCGATTTATTTTTATTAACTAGCATATAAAATAGTAAACGTTTAAATTAAACTGTTACCTTTTTGTTATCATATTTTGTATAATAAATATATTATGGGAATTTAAAAAATAATTAATAACGGGAAATCAAAATAAAATAAGTATTTTGATTATTAATATTTCTGATATAATTATATTTATACACATTTTTCTCCATATATATATATATATATCAGATAAGGTAATCTAACCATGATCCGTTCACTTCTCTGCATACATTACATATATTATATAGATTAACAACTATTTTAGTATTCGAGTTATATTTATTTAAAAAAATGAATAATTGAATAAATTATCAAAAAATTAAAATAAATATTTACACAAAAGTGTTATATGAAGTTCATATTATCAAAATATGTTGAAAAAATAAAAATGCATCCTCAAATGCAATAGTTATTCTTCTTAGATTATAAGGCGAATAACGGAAAAGCACATAATTTTGTGTTCTATATGATTTCAAGAATAGAATTTTGTACTGATAATATATAAAATAAGAAATATATTTCTGAAGTTGGTATGTTTATAAAACACTTAAGTGACAGTGTTGGCACTCTGGATTTTTGACAATTCTACTTATTCAAAAGGACCAAAACATGTACGTTGAATTCTTAACAATATCTTTCTTTTTCTGTTGTATCTATTTAACTTGAACATCTCTTTCTAATTAAGCGTGCAGGTTTTTAGAAAATTATATTACATAAGTTGAAAGTGACGTTTATGTGTTAGTTAGAAATGTCAAATGAAAATATTTTGTTAAAAATGTAATATTAACATAATATGCAATACCAACGATTGCAGGAAATATTAAAAATGGATTTCACAAGTCCTGTCATTCAAATAAGTTTGCAGTGAAAGAGTAATGCATTTTTATTAAGGTTATTGTATACTAAAAATGAAAGTAAATGTGATTATTTAAAATAAATAGAAAAATTTAAAAAAATGGCAGGAATATTCGGTTATAGCAGAGAAGCTGTAAGAGTGAAAGTAAAGGTAAAATATAATAATTAACATAAAACTGTTCCTAAATAAATTTTATAACATATAATTAACAATGCACATTTTGTTTCAGAAATGTGAGGGATTATTACAGCCTGAATTTCGGAAATTTAGTGTTGATCCACAAATAACTTCATTTGAAGTTTTACAGAGTATACTTGCAAAAGCATTTGACATTAAAGGAGAATTCACAATATGTTATCGAACTTTTGATGATTGTGGTCATGAAATTCATCTTTCTATATTATCAGACTGGGATTTAGATGCAGCATTTCTAAGGTACTATATTTACATAATATTTTTTTATAGACAAGCTTAAGTATATATTATTTTAGAGCATATAATCTCTCTTTAACCAATTGTACGGAACCAAGTCTTTGCTTAAGAGTTGATATGAAACCT
>CP092087.1:37345286-37370286 GCA_029203775.1 Neoneuromus ignobilis
CAATATAAAGTGATACATTTTTCATTTATATATTTTATATATATATATATATATATATATATATAAAGTCTTTTAAATGTGACGCCTAGATTTGTTTTATTAAAAAGAAACGTTTATAGGTGTAGAGGGAAATGTGTATAGTTTTTTTTGCTTCCTTTTAATAAAACACAAATCTAGGCATCACATTTGGACGACCCTACACACACACACACACACACACATATATATATATATATATATATAAATTTAAAATTTTAGTTATGCTTTAAACCACCCTAAAGTTAGTTATTGCCAAGGAATGAGTGATTTAGCATCACCCCTTCTGGTAACAATGGGAGATGAAGCACATGCTTACATTTGTTTTTGTGCGTTGATGTCTCGTTTAGGACATAACTTTATGCTTGATGGAATAGCAATGACTCAGAAATTCACTCATCTTGCTGAAGCATTGCTTTATTATGATCCAGAATTTTATAATTATCTTAAAAGTCAACAGGTTAGTAGGAATGTTTTTTAAAATTTCTATCATTGATTAACTGCATTTTTTTGGCATCAGGCTGATGATTTATTATTCTGTTATCGTTGGCTCTTACTGGAAATGAAACGTGAATTTGCTTTTGATGATTCTTTACGAATGCTAGAAGTTTTATGGAGTTCTCTACCGGCATCACCACCAACTGAGGAGTTAAAATTGTATGAAACAGAATTTAAACCTCTTCCGGTGATCACTCCTCCCATCAGTCCATTAATAAAAACACCAAGAGAAAATGCATATACAAAAGTTTGTGCTCTACGACGACAAAGCTCTTCAATGTCTATAGCGTCATGGGCAGCAGGAACAACACAGAAACCTCATACTCCTGTTGTTAAAAGGCAGAATCATAGTTTAGATGAAACATTAGGAAGAACATTTTTTAAAAATACATTACATGAAGCAAAGACTTTTCAAAGTCTTGATGATACGAGTGTAACATTATCATCTGCTACTGAAACATATACAGAAGATACTGGACGAGATACTAATTTAAAAACTGTTAGCACAATCGATTCTAGGTCTAGGTCAACTTCACCTTCAGAAATAAAATCAGAATCAAATGATCGATTTGATAGATCCGATAGTATAAAAAAATTATCATCTAGTATGTCTAATCTTGTTAATAAATCAACAATTGTAAAGAAAGGTCACTTTAGAGATTTAAAAGAACGTATTGCTGCTGGTAAAAGAGGAATATTTGGTTCATCTGAAAAACTTGATAGTGCTGATATTATTAAAGAAGAACACGAAAATTCAGAACGAAAACCAAAAGGTAGAATGGTAAAAAATTTGAATGAATTTTTAAGTTTTGCATCAAACAAAAATCGAATTGCTGATACTTATTCAAATGGTGAAATCAGAAAAAATGATGATAAACCTGTAATAACTTTAACAAGTTCTTCATTTGATGAATCAGTTTCTGATAGTAAGGTAAGTGCAGAGAGCAGTGGTAGAGATTCTTTTGATGGAAGCAGTCCTGATGATTCACAAGAATATTTTCCAATGACAACATCAATGACTCGTGAATTGAGACTTGAATTAGAAAATCTTGATAGACAAGTATTTGGATCAAATTATAGACAACATGGTCGACCATCTCCATATGAATCAGAATCTTCAGGTGATTCTAGTTCAACAGTAGATGATGATGTTGCTTCATGTGACTGTCTTGTTTCAAAACCAAGTTCAGAAATTGTTGATGGTTCAACTTTAACTGAAGTCGCAGAAATTGGAAGTATCGGTAAATCAAGTCGTGTACGAACTGAAATCGATGAAAAAGCTGACTTAAAAAAATATTCTGATGATATATTTGTGTGGGAAAATCCATTGCATCGACGTAGCCCAGCAGATCGAGTTCGATCAACAAAATATCCATCTACTCCTGATGAACAAGCTGAGGAACTTGAATATGATGGCGAATCAGGGGAAATTTTTGAAGAAACACAAGTAAGATTTAAGTTATTTACTGAAATTATTTGAAATTTATATTTTAAAATCCAAGTTAAAATTTTAACACCAATTGTATTGAAAAGAAAATTACATAGGTTCTAAATTTTAGTAGAACAAACAAAATGTTCATATTTTTTTTTTAAAAAAATATATGGTTTATAAAACAAAAATGTATTTAATGTATATATATATATATATATATATATATATATATATATATATATATATATATATATATATATATATATATATAAGAACAAATTATATAAAAGGTTTGTTCTACAGATAACATGGCTTTTATTCTTATAGATTTTTTTTGTTTTTTAAATATATTTATTACTTAAATTATCTGATAATTCTAAATAAATAAACATACTGTATTTTTATCTGTTTTGTTTATATACATTATTATTGGTTTGTATTATTTTATTACTTCATGATTTTTATTTAAAGTGTATTTATAATTTTAATCTTAAATACATTAAATGATAATATTATAATGTTTGGTATAAACTCAAATCAGTTATTAAAAACTATAATATTTTAATGACTAATTGTTCAAATAAAAGTTTTTTATTTTTACTATATTATTTTTTCTTTATGTAATTTATTATTTGTATTAATGCTTTGTAGACTCAAGGAGGAATTAAATCAGTAACTCCAATAAGATTAGTTAGAAAATCAAATTCAATTAAAAAAGAAGGTATTAAACCTTCTAAAGTTGATATATCGGATAGTTCAGATAGTGATATTCAAGATCAAGTAAAATGGAAGACTGGACTACAACAAGATCGTTTACAAAACGGTGATATACAACAAATGACGAATTCGTGTGAAGAAGCAACTGAAAATGCAAAAAATTCAAGTTCTTTATTACCATCACCTCAAGATTTTGGTGGTGGTAATCCGTTCCTAATGTTCTTATGTGTTACTGTATTACTTCAACACAGAGATTACGTTATAAGAAATGGAATGGATTATAATGAAATGGCGATGCATTTCGATAAAATGGTGCGTAAACACGATGTGACTCGTGTTTTAAATCAAGCAAGACGAATGTATGCTAGTTATATAAGATTGCATGGTGCTAATAATAATCCTGCTACAAATGGTGGTGATGTTGATATATAAATGATTTTTAATATTTCACATTTGATTTTTCATGTGACTATAAAAATAAAAATTCACTTTTATCTATTATCAAAATGACTTTAATCAACACTAGGAACAATATGTGCATTTAATATTCTATAATAAACATAAAAGCAATTTAACTGTATTATTATCATTATTTTGAAGTATTTCTCAGCAACAAATAATATACATGCACAACTATTTGTAAACATTTTGTACAGAGTGTAAAGTTTTATCCATTTTCATTTAAATTGAAATAAAAATCATTTGTTTATGTAGAAATGTTTGTAAACTATATAAGATGAACAACATACTTAACTAATGTACTTAATTTGAATTGCAATAGTTTTTAATAATATATAAATACATTAAAATTAAGGCTTTTAAAAGATTGTAAATTGTACATTATTCATGTTTTTTATTTACCATTTTAAATCATAATATAAAAATAATGGGTATAGTACTTGCAACATTCATTTTATTTTTATTTTTAGACCATTCAATAAAACTTTATTGCTAATATTTATAAAGGTTTACGATTGTTAATGTATTTAATATGTCTGACAAATACTAAATTGATTTTTTTTGGATATGTGAATACCTGATTTCATGTACATGAAGTATTCGTTTATTATTAATTTATAATTATCTAGTCTTGTATATAAAATATACTTTTATTTATAAACATTTTCGATATTGTAAAAATGTAACAAAATGATATTAATTGTATAAAATTTAAAATCACTTGAAACTATTTGTATTGTCATGTTCACAAAGAAAGATCATACATTTAATAAAAAAAATTTGAAAATATATATATTTTTTACATACAGATTTGAATCAGTTTTAATAAAATATTTATATTTGAATACAATCTAAAAAACTTAATTGTTCACTTTTAATTTTTAAACAGGCTATAGTCACATATAAACATTTAGAAATTTAAATAAAAAATATTGTTCCCAGTGTGATTTTATGAAGTTTTAAATTAAAACATTGCCAGATTAATTTTTCATTCCATTATATTACATTTTATAGATATTTAAATTAGAAATATTCCTTTTGATATATAATGCAAAATTTGCTGAATTGAAATTGCATACAAATTGATATTATATAATTATAACTGAAAAGATTTTTTTAGTAAACTGTATTTCAATTTTTTTATTTTTTACTTGAAATATGTATGAGATTAAAAACTGCAATAAAATATTAATATAATTCCATATGTGTAAACAAATAATATAATTAATAATATTACAACATAAAAAAACTTTAAAAATATTAGTTTGAGTACTATGTTAATTTACATTAACATAGATGAACCACCTATTTTAATACCGTGAAATTTTATAAAATTGTTCAATAATTAATTTTGTTCATGTTATTTGTATTTTGATGGTGGTTTCATTATCATTTGATTACTGCATTATAACAACCTTCAATTTTATAATATAGCGCTGTAATGATTATGGAATTATTATCAAAATTGCATATTAGTAACAAAATAAACAGTGAGGGATTACGGGGATTGTGAGGTGAGTAATTCATTTGTGTTAAATTTTATGATTAATTTTAAAAATATATGCAGGACATTTTAGTTTACATGATTAAAAACTGGAGATTTTATAATTAAACATTTTAATTTTAGAATGTTTTTCATTCTAAAAGCAAGTACATTATATTTTATATGTTTAATTTATAATATTTATGAAACACCTAAAATAATAATATATAAATTCATTAACTAATAGAGTTTTAAATTAATAATAACGAATGTTAATTATTAATAGATTTGTCACAGAAAAGACATTTTTTTTTTATAAATAATTACATTTAAAATTGATTCTAAGTATATAATTTGACACATTAGATCTTAATCTAAGTGTCAAGTTATATAATTAGTTATATATTTAAAATTAATAATAACTTATTATTAATTTCAGTTCAGTAATTTTTTTTAACAATATCTCAATATATTAAGAATATGCATTTTTATAAGCTTATGTTTACTAATAATTATTTTTAATAATAGTATACTAAAGATTGAATAAAAAAATAAATTGTGATCAAAGAATAATTAATTGACATGTAATTGTCAAATCCTATTAATTTGTACTCTTATTTATACATACACACACGTGTGCGTGCGTATGTGTGTATAAAAATATAAATGTTCCTAATTTTTATATTTATTAAATTTGAATATTTTAATAATACTAAAAGTTTAATTATAAAACAAATATTTAGTAATATAATATAAATTTATGATTCCAAATTTAGGTCTTTGAAAAATATTCCTTCATGGATATTTATTTAAAATCATGCTGATTCATTTTATTTTATTTTTAAATATCTACTCAAATAGTTGTTTAATTATGCCTTATTAGAATATGAGAAAATAATTATTCTAAAAAATCTTAAATCTGGCAATGTTAGTCTTTTACTATAATCCTGTCAATACATTCCTCTTGATTTATTAAATTCTCACATGTAACGTATTTGCACTACAAAAAATTAAGTATATAATATAAAAGTAACATAAGCTGCATATAATGGAATAACTTTATATATTTGTCTTACATTTAAATAAAAATGGACTGATATAATATATAATTTTTTAAAATATTAGTATTTAATATTGGTCGAAATCAAATTATTAACAATATGCCTCTATAAAAGATGCAAATACGATACTAAAAATCATGCATCGTCATAACTTTCTGTAAATAAATAGCACAAATGCTCACGTTATCTTTTCATTCTAAATAGCAATAGCTAGATATTAAATTATACTATTATGTATGTTTAAAGCAAATCACTTTAGAACTTAAATATAATTCATAATTGATTGCCTCTATAAACATTATCAAATTGTACTTAATATTTGGTTGTAAATTTAAATCTTGTTCATGATAAATAAACAATTCTATTTAAATTGTTTTATATTTATTTTCAATCTCATTTACATGTTTTTAATTGTCTATTATATTTATAAAAATATTGTTATTCACAGATTTATTACTTATATAATGTCAATATTTTATAAGTAACAAAGCAGGTAAGTATTCAAATATAATACAAACTATTAGTATCACAACATAATTACATATAAAAATAGGTATGGATTTGTTAAAATGACATTTGTAGTAGTCAAAGTATTTCATTTCTAAAATATATCATTTTTTTAAAAAAAATAAGCCAGATGATTCTGTAATTCTAAAATAACTTTTAATCAATTACTCATTGATTGAAAATAGCACAAGTATTAAAATAAACATATTGAATGCAAATTTTCAAATAACATATCTGGTGACCATTGTTATTTTCTTTTATGAAATGATCTTTAATATTTATGAGATCAAAAATATTTTTGTAATTAATATTTAAAGATATGGAATTCAATTATTTGTAGTATCACATCCATTCAATATTTTTTAAAAAATGATATTTTATTACCTAGTAAGTCTTAAAAAATTCAAAAAATATTTTTATTAGTACATGTTACAAAAATTCAGTTAATACTGTATTTTTGGAAATACCTGTATTTTTGGAAATATACCACAGTTTGCTGAATATTCATATCACTGATTTCTAAATTTCTAACTAATAATATTCAACATTTTATTTGATATTTAAAATCTTTATAAACTACATTTTTTCAATATATAAATGTCTGGAAATTTATTAGTATTAAGTATATTCTACATGTCTCAATATTTCCTGCTAATATAAAATCATTAAAATTGTTTAATTAAGCTAATTATTATATTTCCTTGAATATATTGTAGTGTTCCAATAAATCTGACTAAGTAAATAAATAATCTTTCTAAGTATTTAAAAACAGATTCTCAAAACTCATAATCTGGATAATTCTGTCCTATTAATATTAAATACTTTTTGTCCTATTGATATTTAATGTTGTAATATAATAAATGAACATTATTAATTTTAGGCTCTTTAAAATACTTTATTGATCAAAAGAATATAAAAATATATTTATATTCATAAACATTATTTAATAAAATTCACAAAAAAGTTAGATTCATACAAAACGCATTTATATTTTGAAATTTATTTTTTACAATTGTGAAAATATAAATTACATGCATTTAAAGAGGAATTTTATTTTAAATCAATTATTTAATCAAAGAAAATAATATAAAGATTAAAAGTACTTGTTAAAAATGTATATTTATACTTAAATGTATATTTTAAAATAAAAGGTTTTGGAAATACCTGAATGATATTTAAATAGAACTATATTATTGGCACAAAAATCGACACTATAATTATTTAAACATCTAACTGTAACTAAGAGCCAATATAAAACTTTTAATAAGAACTATGTACATACTTTTATTAACAATTGCTTTCCATTGTTGGCCAATGAATGTTGTCTACATCTTTTCCAGAAGAAATTAAATAGTTTTTCACAATTGATTGCAAAGAACAACGTGCTGTTGTTTCTTCATTAATCTGCATCGTTATTCTGTTTAATGTAAGTTGCATTTCTTTCATTTGATTTTGTAACTTTTGGATCGAATCATTTATAGTAACTGTGGAAAGAGTTGATTTTGACTCTTGTGTTGTATCTGTTAAAGCTGAAATTGTATGATATGATAAATAATAAAGAAAAAAATAAATATAAATAAATAAAAATTATGAATGTATGAAAATGATTGGTAAAAAATATAATATTATGTGAATGGATATGAGACAAACTGTTGTCATAATGATTTATTTTGGAATCAACAAATAAAATCTATTAAAGTACTTTTTTTAAAATAAAAAAATAAAATATTCAGAGTGTAAAAGAACACAATAATATTTATTTCAATATACGATTTTTTCAATTCATTTAAAAATCAGAAATTGCAATATAATGGAAAAAATAAATCTATTATGAAGGGAAAAATTTTAACTGACGATTTAAAATAATTTTTCTTTATTACACTTATTTAAACATATTTTTATTAAACACTTTCAATATTATAAATTTATCTTCAAAACTATTTATTAATTTAAATACATAAATGCAACTAAAAAATCTATATAATTTCTTTTTAAATATAATATATATGTTGAATTTCCATTCGCTTTAGATTAAATGAAAAGTTATTCCTGAGATAGAAATGGTAATTGTATTGATATTGTATAATTTAACATGAGTGAAAAAATATACTCATTATTAATAATCAAAGATTTCATAATTAAAACCAAATGTGAATCTTTGTATAAACAAATGCTTAAATCATAGCTGTTTTATTTAAATAAAATTATATAAGAAAAATAAAAAAAAAAAATAATCCCAAAAATGTAACAGGATCCAATGAAAATATAGTAATATTTTAGTTTTGAATATTACACTATTTAATATTCATTAATACAATGACATTTTTTTCTTTTAAATTCTAAGTGAGATTTCATATTCTTAAATATGAATAGAAATAATTATTGTTCAAATAAATATTTCTAGCTTTTTATTGATGTTTATATAGATAAGGAGGATTATAACTTCATAATAGTACAAATTATATTTTGAGTACTGTAAATACAAGATGTATTAATAAAGATATGAAATTATTATTTTTTATATATTATAAATTAACAAATTAAATAAGTATATAACAATAGTCTGTCTTCTACCCTATCTACATAAAAGTAACAATTCAAAAATCTTTATTTTCACAAATAGTACATATTAAACTGAAAATTACATTTACGAGAAATTAATATATAATACCACATATCTTATACTATATAAAAAACATTTTTTTAATAATTCAAATAATGAACTGTAAAAATCACAGACACTTTCTTCGAGTTATTATTTAATAAATTCCTAATTGGCACATAAACACATTTTTGTGTATAATTATATTCTAAATTTTTTTTATTAAAATGAATAATATTTACCTGAGAATGTGCTGATGCAGTAATTTAACATTTAATTATATTCATAAAAATATGAATCTTGAATACAAAATAGTTTATAAAACAATTCGATGTGCCAAAAGTAAATAATTAACCCATTTATTTTAATTTACAAAAATTGAAAACTTTTTTTAAAGATGATTAATATTTTTTAAATTATAATTCATTATAGTTAACTGAATTTAAACTAAGAAATTTTCAATTTATTCTTTTTTGAATCAGTTATTTTTTTAAAAAATTAATTATCTTATTTCACAATATATACCACACTCTAAAAATTAAATTCAACATTTAAAAAGTATTCTGCATGGTATATATATATATATATATATATATATATATATATATATATATATATATATATATATACACATATTAAACTTTTTTATATTTTTTACGTTTTTCATTGAATAATTACTTAGCGGTTCACTCTCCCCTTGAATTTTGTTATTTCTATAATTTTTCCTTCAAAACTAGGGTATATATTATATACTGTGAAATATAACAAT
This sequence comes from Neoneuromus ignobilis, assembly GCA_029203775.1. Classification (NCBI taxonomy): domain Eukaryota; kingdom Metazoa; phylum Arthropoda; class Insecta; order Megaloptera; family Corydalidae; genus Neoneuromus; species Neoneuromus ignobilis. The sequence continues at coordinate 37,354,851 of CP092087.1, forward strand.
TTCATATTACCTTTTAAAAATTGAAAGTGAACTGTATAATATAAATGTAAAATAAGTATTTTTATATGAAGAAAATATTTTATAAATAAAAAAATCATGAATTTTAAAGTTTTTAAATGACGTAAAAAATTAAAGTATTTTGGGATATTTACAATGTTAATATGTTGATTGTATTTATGTATAATTTATACAAATGTATATATGTATATTGTTATGTAATTAAAGTATATATTTTACATGTATTTCATTATAAGTGGATTAGATTTTTTTTAACTAATAAGACTCTTCTTAAAACATTTCATATTGAACTATTTTACGGTAATTTTTCATTCACACCACACAGGTCGCATTCACCCATAGTTGTTGAGTTTAATTGAGAATTAAAAAGGTTTACAAAATAGATTGTTATGCTTCATGGAGCGTCAACGACATATAGTATGAGAATTTTAGTACATATAATATTTACACTTCAATTAATAATATTATAAAATATTGTATGATAAAATTACATACAGAGAAAAAAATTAAATGGTATGAATGAAAAATACAGCACAGATGAGCTAAATGACAAATATATACATCATATACGTACATATATATATATATATATATATATATATATATATATATATATATATATATATATATATATATATATATATACATACATACATACATACACACACGCATACCCAAATGCACATATCATATTTTACATGTACACAAAACACATGAGTACAGATCAAAACCTTACAAATAATATAATAATTGAAAATGATACATTTAATTCAAATTTGCACGCACGCACACACGCATACACATGCACACACACACACACATACACGCACACACAGCAATTATGATGGACATGTGACACATTAATTAATTATACTCAAAATAAATATTTACTTATTGCCCATTACACAACTGCTTTCACCATTAATATTAAATTATGTAATTTAATTGATTAAATTAAACTCATATACTATATACAAGAAAGAATAATTAAGTAATATCATTTATATGTAGGTACAAAATAAAATTATATTTTTTAACATTATATGATATATCATTAATTTTTATATGTTTATTAGATTATCAAAAATTGAATTATTTTAATATATATATATATATATATATATATATATATATATATATATATATATATATATATATATATATATATATATATATATATATATATATATATATATATATATATATATATATATATATATATATATATATATATATATACACATACACACAAATAAAATTTAAAATGTCTTATATTTTAGATTACTCCAATTTGTATTACAATAAATTAATATAATTATAAATAAATGGGCTAATTACTCAAAAATGATTAAAAAGTATTAAATTGTTAATCAGTTTTTATATTAAAATAAAGCACAATTGTTTATGAATGTCATAGCTGGTCTTTAATTGCACACAGAATTATTGAGAAATAAATTAAAATACTGACTAATCTTAATAAAATAGAAAAGATTAATATTAAATTAATATGTATAAAAGACAATAAAAAAATTAAGAAGTAATATGAAAAAAGTACTAAAAATTTTTTATATGTGTATGAAGAATGTAAGTATTTGTAAATAATTTATAAAATTATGTTTCAAAGCCAAACCTTATTTTATAATGAGATAATAATAACGCTCTTAATTTACTAAATTTCAAAATGTCTTTATTATATAACAAAACAACTAATTCTTTAAATATCATTTGTTAGACTACTAAAATTACTGTTCAATCAATTTATTTGATAAAAAATGAATACTGGAGAATTCACATTAAAAAATAATGAAAGTTTAATGTTTTAAATAGATAAAAATTAAATTAACAACATTAAGTTGAGTCTTACAAGAAAATGAAAAATAAATTTATTTATAACAAATGTAATAAGTCTTCATAATCATAATAAGTATATTAATATTGATATTTACTAAAATATTTGTTTTTTTTTTAAATGTTATATTTAAATATTTTTTTCTTACTGTTTTCAAGCATATGTGGGTTCTATTTCAACTTAAAATGTTATTTTTTAAATACATTTACACATATATCATCATTCTTGGTGTTATAGAACTTGTAGGGCTTTGGGTTCTCTGGCAATGCTAGACTAATAAGGCTTTTCTTATCAGAGTTTTGTGATGATTATGTCTTTTTTTATAAAATGAGATTGTCAACTCCATGGTTAACCTTTAACTTGAGGGACTCTTCAAACGTGTATTAAATGAAATCTCCCGCATACCGACACATATACATACATATAATTCAAAGTGTTTTATACATAGATATAAGTATGTATAAATTTAAATTTTACAATAACTTAAAAACAAACATTTGCAAAGATTCCAATAGGGCAATTCAAATGTTTCATAACTGTAAATATCTTAAATTGACTTAACTTTGCATAAATACGTTTTAAACAGTTATACAAACGAATTAATTAACAACATACAAACATACACACATTAACATATACAAATATACCATATACTTATAATATATTAATATTCTTTGAATTTAAGCATATTAATAATTGTATTTTATCACAATAATGATTTTATAAATCTATTAGATTGTCATATAGTCAAAAGATAATTTACATTGTTTTATGTTGCAAACAATACACTTTTAGATAATATGAACACATTTTATGACTGGATTTTTATTACGATAAGTAATATGATTAAATTTTAAATGTAATATTTAGTACATATTAAAATTTACATTTGATATTACCATAAAAATATAATAAAAATCTGGTTTTAATATCAAATATCAATTACACATTTAATGGCAGAGTTATTGATTTAATGTAATTATGTATGTGTGTGTGTGCATGTGCATATATTTATATATATATATATATATATATATATATATATATATATATATGTATGTATGTATGTATGTATCAAAGATGAATAAAATTTAATTAAAAAAATTTACTAATAATAGTGACCAAATCATAATCAGTAAAAATTACTAATACCTAAAGCTTAGTATTAGTTACAAATCTTCTATGACTAACAATTAATTTAAAAATAGTCAATAATTAATGACTAAACAAGTCTTTGTGTAAAATGATTGAATAAGTTAATTACAATTTAGTTTGATAAATGTTTAATTGTTAATCATTAGTCAGGTATACTGACTATTTTATTTTTTTAATTTTTAACAAGTTTTCTTTAAATAATTTCTAGAGTAAGGAATTCTGCAAATAAGTAACAAATAATAAATAAATGGTTTACAAAAAGAATCTAAGATTATCACAACAGATTGAAAGTGGAACTGAGTGTAATATTATTTTAGTGTATAGAATATATATGAGGATACAGATTTATGATAGTAATTCCTCCTTAGATTTAGATACTTAGAACAAACAGTGACTAATGACTGATATTTAGTAATGATTGAAATTAGTCTGCTTAAAAACCAACTAACCAATCTGACTGACAAAAAATGATTTATGAATAATAACTAATTAGTTATGATAAGCCATTAGTCAAAATTTTAGTCAATTTGTGCCTAGCTTTAATATATATATATATATATATATATATATATATATATATATATATATATATATATATATATATATAAATATAAATATACACACACATGCGTACACACAAATAGCTAACCAATTTAAAATAAAAAAATGTCACAATACAAAATTATTTTGTTATATAATTTAATAAAAAATAATAATTTTTAACAGAAAAAATTTATACTACCATTTAAAAAAATAGTATGATTGGCTAAATCACTGATTAAGTTGAGTTGAAATACAAATGTAGATTTTTTTATTTATAACAGAAATTATTTATGAACTTCAATTTAAAAAATAATTTTAACAGAATTCAACATATTTTAAATAAACTTTATACATTACTTTATAAAGATGTGTATATACATACATACATACTTGTATATATGTATATATATATATATATATATATATATATATATATATATATATATATATATATATATATATATATATATATATATATATATATATATATATATATATATATATATATATATATATATATATATATATATATATATATATATATATATATATATATATATATATATATATATAATACACACACACACACACAGTTTCATTTCATTGTATCTAATATAAAGTTATTATGTAAAAATAATAGTAAAGTTGAAATTAGTACAAACAATAAATAATATCTATTACATGTGTGTGAAAGAACAATGCTCATATGAAAATAAATGTATATACTCGTAAATAAATGTATATACTCGATTTCAACAAAAATCTCTCTCTCTCTCTCTCTCTCTCTATATATATATATATATATATATATATATATATATATATATATATATATATATATATATACACATATTACAAATATAAATGTACCCAAATATGCATGCTTATAAAAAAAAATTAAAAATATAATTTAATAAGCATTTTATTTTATTATTACCCATGTATAAATTAATTTGAATTTAATTATAATTTTATTTTAATAATGTATATTAGTAAATCATGAATTGTATTAGTATCTTAAAAATTCATTCTATTATAAACTAAATAAACAGTTTTCATGCCACTATAAATTTATAAGAAAATTGTAGGAAAATATTTAGAAAAAATATAATTTCATAAACAGACAACGACAGAAAGAAGGATTTAAAACTTATATAAATATGTATTAATTTCATGTTAATTGATGACAGATAAATTATAAAAAAAATAGTTTTATATTAGTCAAATTAGGGGAGATAATTTTAATTAAATAAAATGCTAATATGTAAAATAACTGATTAAAAAATAAGTAAAATTTTAAACTCTTTAATAATATTTAAATTTTAAATATTTTGTTGTTATATGACTATTATTTAATAAAAATACAACTTTACATAACTATAATGAATTCTGTACTATATAATTCTATTTTTGACAGTTAATAATTATTAATATCTTTGTTACCATAAAGTTTTAATCGAAATTAGAATTTATTTATTTATTCTTAGATAATAATATCATATTTTGAAATTCAAGTTTAATAAATATTCATATAAAGTTATTTGATTATTTCTTGGTGTAATTTGAGGCAATACTTGAACTTTTATCATTTTTTAAAATTTTTATCGCATATATGAGATAATTTTGATATTAATAATTCTTATTAATATCAATCAAGATGTTGCGTTTTACGTAACTGTTTTAAAACAAAAGAACCACAACACCAAGTAGATGCTCTAGGAGCATTCATTGACCAATGTTTAAGAGCTTGTGACTGACGTGTTGTTGTACCACCAATTTGATTCAATTGTGGGTTTGATCGGTGTAAGCTGGTTGAATGGACTTTAGTATTATGTCGATCATGCAAGTGTATTTTACCACGAGATAAATATCCCAAGTCGACTGAAGATGAAGATCAAAAAACCACCACCATGTAACAAATAAACTAGATGACTTTATCAATTTTTTTAATAAAATATAAAAGTTCCAAGAAAATGTACACCGAAAAAGAAATATATATAAATAAATATATATATATATATATATATATATATATATATATATATATATATATATTAAATCAACAAATGTACAATTCACTTCTCATTTTTTTTTTTATTTTCAAAACAAATATTTGTTAATTATTTCATTTTTTCAATTGATTTAATGTAATAAAATATTAAACCATGTTTATAATTAAATGCATACATAAGTCTAGTATATAATTTTTTAATATATATTTTATAAGAAATAATTTGGGATTTTTTTTTTAAATAAATAATAAACTAAGGTTTTGTGTTTATTTTGGTATATAAAAAAAGATTCTCTTTTGATATAGTTAAGTCGAAATAATTTTTTTGGTTTTCTTTTATTTTAAGAATTTTATAATAGCTAAAATAGAGAAAATAAATAACTCAATAGAAAATAAATATATTAAAATTTATATTTTTTTTAGCTCAGTAATTCATAACATTATTTTCTACATACTGATAATTATTGTATAAATATTAAGTTGATATTATTTTTCAATTTTCTACACAGAATTTAAATTTATTTCATTATATTATTTTAGTATAACATTAATCAAATCTGACAGTACAAAACAAATTATTAGTTCATTACTATTTAAAAAAAAAATGTTTTCAAGGTTCCTATTCATTAATTAATTTTATCTCGAATTGATAAAATTTTATATACATTTCACTAATATTTTTGATAGATATTTAATTAAAAAATAAATTACTTTTATTATATTATTACTTTTTAAATAAATAGGATAATACTGTAATGAAGTAAATATAAATTAATTGATTTTTATTTGAAATATTTAGAAACTCAATATATAAAAACATTAAAAAAATAAGGTTAAATTAAGATGAAATAGTAAAGTTTAATAATTTTATTACTTAAATATTATGATTAAAAATTGAATGTTAAAATTAAAAAAAAAAATACTTAAACCAAATATATATATATATATAAACAAGAGTAGGCACTCATAAAAATGAAATAAATAAGTATAAAAATACACTTACAAATGATTTAATTGTATAAAAAAATAAAAATTATAAAGTTAAAATATCACAATAATTTTATCTACATTCACTACAAATTTTTTTTAGTAAAAAAATATTTGATATTTTTTATGGCACATTGATGTTATGTAATTTAGTTTATTACAAGAAATTGTGTAACGAAGATATTGGTTATTTTTTGTATTATTTGATATATTAAATTATTGAATATTAAAAAAAGTTCTATATTAATGTCATTAGTAAATTTATAAGGAAAAATGAACATAAAATATTATAGAAAAAAGTTATAGTAAACAAATTAGTTAATTAAACTATTCGAATTAATTTTTAAAAGCTGGATTCTTTAAATAGAAACATAATACACATACAATGATTCAACATCCTTTTTATTTGTAATCAGCTTAAACATTAAAGAAAATTAATAAAATAATTTAATGTACACTAACATACACACATGTAATATATATATATATATATATATATATATATATATATATATATATATATATATATATATATATACAACATACATAATTAGGGATAAAGTATTTGTACGTTTATTCTATTAAAGTTAAAAGGTTTATTACAATGTCAAAAAATAACATAATAAAAATAAGCGTTTATTTAAATAGCTTAGTTATTTTTAATTTAAAAGAAAAAAAACTCAAATTCTATCTTTCAGAAAATATGCAAAAATATAAGGAATGTAAGTATTCATAAGTTTATATTAAAAACAATTTTATTTTACCCTCGGTAGAAAAATATTTATCACTAATATTTACTGCTTCTAAACGTTTTAGCATACTATCAGTCAATGTTCTTGATAATCTTAAAATAAATTTTCTATGATTTTTTAGATTTTAAATCAAATTATTCTTTATTCTTCATCTCTCACCTGTTAATTTTTAAATCCAAGTAACTCCATAAATGCTCAATATTTGGGCTCTGTGCTGGCCATTCCATTATTTCAATATATTCATTTTGTAGATCTTGTTTTGTAAATTTAGATGTATGTTTAGGGTCATTATCATGTTGGAAGTTGTAATCACCTTTCAGCTCCAAATTTTTTAATAATATTTTAGTATATGATGTGCCTGTCATTTTTTCATCGATTACGACCAAACTGACCATTTTATTGTAAGCAAAGTAGTCTTATGTCATAATGTCCCTATCTTCATGCTTTAGAGTGAACTAAACACTTTAAAAATTCACCTGACTTTCTAGAAACTTTTTGCCATCTTTTCTCAATTTTAAACCATAATTTACTTTTGTCACTTCAAAGAATTATATCCCTAAAGGCCTTTAGCATATTTAGATACTTTCTGGCGAATTATATATGGGTCTCGTTATTCTTAAAAATGCAAGATTTTTAAATGTAAAATAGCTTTAGTTCCTTCAATTATTATTTAAATCTCTTAGTTTAACATTCCCTTCATTTTCTTTGCTAATAAACTAGGACCACTTTGCATAGTTCTAGCGAAATGCACATCAGCCTGGTTGATAGTTCTTCACGATCTACCAGTTCTGTGTAAATTAACGGTAGTATGACTTTTTATGCCATTAAATAACGGACACAACTGTTGATTTTGACAAATTATACCTTTTCATATATAACCTAATGATAATCAAGTGCTTTATTTATTTACAATCAATTTTTTCATTTGTTAGAAATTTATTGTATTTTTGACATGTTGTTTACCCTAACATCATAAACTATAAAATATTTGCAATGAGATGCATTCATAAATTATATACACAAAAACAAGTAGTTTAATTACTTATTGAAATGAAATATTCAATTAAAACATAAACGTACAAATACTTTTATCTTCATAAAAACCAACATTTATAATGAAAATGTAATAAAATAAGATTAACACAGGTTTCCCCCAAAATAAAAATATATCAAAATTAATGGTAAACACAGTGTAATTAAAAATATTACTCAGCATTCATTGTTAATAATTTAGTTGTGAAAAGTATAAAAGTTATGAACTGAGAGGTGTATGAATACTTTATTCCTGATTATGTATGCATGTATGTAATAAATATATATATTTATATATATATATATATATATATATATATATATATATATATATATATATATAAATGTTAAAAAGTAAAGAAATTTGTGGTGATATACATCATTTTATGAATTAAGATCTCACTCTTTCAATTATATATATTATATATATATATATATATATATATATATATATATATATATATATATTTATATACATACACAAACCCATACACATAAATTCAAATACGTTCAGATAAAAGAAAGAAATATTAAGTTAACTGTAGGGATAAGGATATGAGAAAATATGGAAAAAATAAAATATAATTTAAATTGAATAATATTAAAATCCAATTTCACTTAGTAATTAATTATCAAAACTATATTAAAAATAATGATTAATACTTATCTATTCATCTATGCACGTATTTCTGTGAATGTATATATATATATATATATATATATATATATATATATATATATATATATATATATATATACATATACATATACATACACACTCACACACACTTGGCCTTAACTCAATGGTAAATATGAATCTTGATATTAAAATAATTTAACAATTGCAAAACATAAAAAGTTATAAAAAATTAATGATAAGACAAAATAATGATCATGAAAAGGTTGTATTGGAAATATGTAAAACATATTACAAGAATAGCAAAAATAGACAACATAAATTATTGCATGAATTAGAAATAATGATCAAATAACAATTAATAAAATACTAAAATAATATCGGAAAAATGGAAGAAGCATACATATATGCACTTAAATTTATACACACACACACACACACACGCGCAGAGACACAAGCACGCATAAACTCACAAATTTATTTTTTGATTTGTTTTTAATTGACATACAAACATAAACTTATTCACAAAAACTTTTGCTATTATTTCTAAACTAAATGCCTGTTAACTGTGTAAGTATAAAATGCATGTGATGTATTTAATGTATATGTATGTAATACTTACATGCATACATACATAAATATACATATACACATACCCACACACACATACACACACACAACACAACACACACAACACATACACACACACACACACACATATATAAACAATATATTTCCCTTCGTTAGAAAATTAAATTTGATAAGGTGGATTTATTAAACTTTAGCTACCATTTAAAATAGTTAATAAGATAAACCCTGATATGTAATTCAAATATTTTTACTGCATTTTTTTTTTCAATTTGAACACAAATATTTTTTTTAATACACATCAAATCATTGATACAATTATTTTATTGATAAAGTATGTGTAAAAATTAATTATATCATCTCTAATATATATATATATATATATATATATATATATATATATATATATATATATATATATATATATATATATATATATATATATATATGTAATTGCATTTATTTACAATTTTTTTCTTATTCCATTAATAAAATTACTAAATTATTATTTGTCTAGTGTTATAGCTAATTCAATTTCATATAAATGAATAATTACCTCCCAACCCTTACACAACATTTTATAAAAATATTTCATAATCATTTATTGTTCCTTTTATTTGCCTCATACGTTTTGATGTGCATGTAAAAATTGTCAGATTTATTAATGTTATTTTTGTTGATTTTATATTGCTATGCTCTTATGGATATTAAAATTAAAATGAATAAGTGATTATTGAACACTTTTATAAAATCTTGCAGTTTAGAGTGAGTGATTTATTTGGATAACATTTTCTAAATTGTTATAAAAAATTTTCAAAAATGTTATATTTATATAAAACTTTATTATTTTTATATCTCCTGTACTATTATTCATATTTAAGTTTAAAAATTATTTTCCTATTAATATATTTTTTTTATATAATATTATGAATTCAAAGATTTCAATTAATGTTTTAAATGTGTTAAATAAAATATAAGACATGTTCTACTTTATACATTTTTAATTCATTTTCTATCAGGGCATATCTGTTTTAATTCATAAAACAATTTTAAAAAAATAGTAACATTATTCCAAATGTCTACTTATTAGTAACATTTTTAAAAACACTACTTTAATCAATAAAAAATAATAAAAATAAATTGTTATGTTAATTGAACATTATAGAGAGTTTAATATTTTTAGTTTTAAAACATTTTTATTAAAAAAAGTTAATAACATCACATTAAAATTAGAAAAAAAGTAATCAGACAAAGAACATATACATAAATCTACCTGAATTAGTGGTGTTTCTCTGATTTGTTGCGGTACAATAAGCTTCAATAACCTTCAGAATCAATGCATCTTCCTCATAAGTAGTAGGTTTTCGACAAGCATATACATTGTCAGATTTTGTACTATCATTATATAGATGAGCAGGATGTGCAGGAGGAGCTGGACGTAAGCAAGTTATGCTCCAATTACTTTTGGTATTAGTGCTGTTTTCACTAGACATAAAACTTGTAGATGGTACGAGCATATTAGAATGGCTGAAGGTATGTGCACGCTTAAGTAGACCGCTTTGGGTGTTTGTCAGACGACCGTTTGTTCCTGTTGGTAATGGACTCATCTGTAAAAAATTAAAAAATCAGTACCTTAATATATCATGATTATCTTCAATCTTTAACACAAAATAATTTTATATATATTTTTTAAGTAAGTGAATATATAAGCTGAAATTTATTCATTGTTAGTAAATGTGAATTTATTTTCAATTACGGCAAAAATTTGATATTCACACATGTGCTATTAGCAATCTGACATTGTTTTTTTTTATCACATGTTGGGATTAATTTAATATATATGAAGATAAAAATTAATCCAAAAAATAATAACTCTTATACTTTTTTTAAAATTCACAAAGCTGTTCTTATATAATAAATGCCAAAAATTTAATATAATCAAGAGATTTAATTTATTTATGAATATAAATCAATTTGGAATTAAAAAAGGTATCTAATATTATATACAAACTGCATGGATTATAAGAAAATAACCATAAACAGAAATAAGTTTATTTCATTAATTAGCTGAACTGATTTTTATATATTGATATTCCACACAATAAGAAATGAGAATAATAAATAAATATAAAATATTGTTTTTTTTTCAAGTTCCTTTTTTCCTATAAATGATATTTTCTTATCCTTTTACACTGAAAATTATATATTCATTCCAATTTTATAAAATTAAATTATTGTGAATACAAAATTTTCACTGTACACAATTTTTACCATTTAAAATTGGATGATATACCATGGATGTTATGCCAATGTTTACATCACTATATTAATAAAAACAAGTCTTATTATTCTATTTGTTAGTTAATGAATGATTGTAATTCTTGATATTATCTCAAATTAGATAAACTTTAAAAACTGTACTGTGATTTATGATCAAATGCAATACAGTTGATAAAATGTTCTATTTTAAAACTAGATCATACATTAACCAACAAATATTTGTTCAATAACATTTTAACGATGTAACATAAATAGTTACTATTTAAATTAATAATAAATTTTAAATTATGTACAGAAGTTACAACCAAAACAATAAGTAACTTGAAGCAATACACATTACGCTCAAATTGAATATTAAAACTCCGATTATCTTTTTACATGTCAACAATAAGTAAATTAAATATTATGAAAATATGATTTCACATGCCAATTTGAAGAATATTAAATAAAGGTTAGATATTTTATAAGTAGACAAACTAGTTTTTCATTTGTTTGGGACACAAGGAATAGAAATAATGCAGGCAAGGATTTTAAAAATAAACAAATAAGCCTGGACTTGCGGTGAATTGAACATAATGCTTGAGAAGAAACATTAATTAATCACACGCATCAGATAATTTGGTTAAATTCGCAATCAAGTGAACACAAACAAATTAAAGAATGAAAGTTCCAAAAACAGTTTAATTTTTGCACAAAATTTCTTTAAATTAAATATTTTAATGTATACATTAGATCATTTATTACTAAACTATTAATGTTAACCAACTGTTTACATCAATATTATTTCGTATTGTTTATAATTTTCAATAATATAAGACCTAAACTTTCATTCTTTAATAACCATATCGCAAACCCTTGCCTGCAGATGGAGATGAATGTTTTCGAGACCGTGAATCTTCCACAATACTCTGAATCATTGCAGGGGGTATTTTTGCTTTTAGCCACCAATGAGCATACATTCCTGATCTATAAACTTCTTGTGTACGAGGCTCAATTTCAAATTCAGTTGAATGTTGACAATCTTGTCTTACTTTAGACGATTCTGGGTTTCGTATTGAATTTAATTTTCGATGAATTTGGTTTTCAGATTCCCAAGGTTGTGGTGTTGGGTATGGGGCTAAATCTAAACAACTTGATGTAGTAGAAATTGGTATAGAATCAATGGCATTGATTAAAACGTTTTCTGATGTTAATGATGGTTGACATGATGTACGAGGTGTTGATCCAAAAGGAGATGTGCATCTACACTGAGCTTCAAAATTTGCAGCTTCAATTTGAGATTGTGATAGATTTGATCTGGGGTTAACTGGATTAAATGAAACAAATTTATCTAATTCATTAGTAGATAATTCAAACCGATTTTGTAATTGTTGTTCAGGCAATATTTCATTTTCATTTTGATATTCAGACCCATCTTGAGGAGGAAGATCAGGAGAAGCTAATGTGCAACTTCCTGCCATTCCAGAATCAGATGATCTAGGACTTTGACAAGCTCCGGTACAACAACGACAACAAGAACTATCTGGATATGACACATTATTTGAACCAGGTCCTATTCGGATAAAATGATAACTAATACATCTTCTTAATGATCCCGAATCTTCAATTTTGTTTAAACTAGTACATTTAATGCTGTTTTCTTGCACACTTGACCGTCTTTTTGGTTTATCAGAATTAATATTGTGATTACGAAATCCAATATTAGTAAGAGTAAGGCTTGAACGCGGTGTTTCACAGCTCAAGTATTCACTAATAGTAGTCTGTGAATTATTAGAAATATTTTCATTACGAAACATAACTGGTGGTGTTATAACAGTTTTAATAGTTTCACAACTTTTATCACTAGATGCTGATTCTGGTTGGTGTGTTAAACTTGAAGGCCTTAATTGATTATCAGTTTCAACAGGTTGAAGATTGTATAAAATTTCTGCAACAAGTTTATCAGGTGCAGGTATTATATTTGCAGGAATATCAATACTACTTGAATGTGTTGGTGTACTATTTCCAGAATTATTTCTGGAAATTAATTCTGTTTTATTTAAATTATTTTCACTATTTGATTGCCATACAGGTATATTTATTGTAGTCAATGAGCACTTATTAAATTTATTTGCAACTAATTTTGTAGGACAACTTTGTCTGTTCTGAGGCATAAAATTTGAACGATGTATTGGTCGTAAAGGAGTCATCGGTGCTATTGGTAAAGTATCATCAATATTTAACAAATCTTCACATGCCATGTATGGTTTGGAAGTTCCACAGTCAAAACTAGAACCATCTGAAGTTTCTGAATTTTGACCTATGACACCTAAATGTAATTTTGCACTAGACGTATGAACAACATCAGTTTTATAATTTATGTTTAATGGTTCAATAATAACAGGTTGTAAAATATTTTCACCGTGATCAATAAAGCTTTCCGATGCTTCAGACTGAAGACAAGTATCAGGATTATAATATCGAATAAAGCCATATGGATTACTTGAACTACGAGAATTATTATTATTGAATGACTTTTTACTATGTAAACTATCTTCATCAAATGCATTTTGGCGTGAGAGCCGTGACTTTTTTTCAGAATGAATTTCATTTTGCTCAGTATCAGTATCACTATTAGAATCTTTATCTTTAGAATTATCACTACTACTGGTATTACTATCACTACTAGAATCATCACTATCAGTATCACTTTCTGAACTAACTATAATAACACTTGCTTTCAACCAATCATTTGAACTACGCTTTACAAACACAAACTCTGCATGATGACGGCGTTTTTTTACTTGTGACATATCAAATTTGTCAATATTTGTGTATTGTGGATAGTTCAAATTTTTCAATAATGTTTTTGTAATAATGCCATGTCGCACAAGATGTGATATGTGTTTCGTAAGACGAGCATAAGGTGATGCAGAAGGGTAATTACTAGGAGGAAATGTCAATTTAAAAGGCTGCGGTGGTTTATATTTATAGAGAAGGATAGAAGCACGTGATGTGTAGCCTCTTGAGTCGAGCTTAAAGAAAATTAATGTATTAAATATTTTTTTTTTAAATTTTACATCACCAAAAAACTGTTAAACTAATTTATACATATAATCACACAATACATTATATATATATATATATATATATATATATATATATATATATATATATATATATATATATATATATATATATATATATATATATATATATATATATATATATATATATATATATATATATATATATATATATATATATATATATATATATATATATATATATATATATATACATATACATATACATATATATATATATACACATACACACATATTAATAACAATATATAAATTTTTAAGGGCAAAAATAAGTTTTCCAAATATAAACTAAAAATAATTTTGTTCATAATTAAAATTCCAGTGATTAAGAAAATTAAATATTACTAATAAAATCATCAATCAAACATATGTGTGTGTATGTCTGTGTGTATGTATGTATGTATCTACTTTATATATATATATATATATATATATATATATATATATATATATATATATATATTCATTTAAACTTACATGTGGAGGTGGTAATGGAAC
>CP092087.1:37375286-37452786 GCA_029203775.1 Neoneuromus ignobilis
TCTTTGGTTACTCGCCAAAAATTCTGAAGCTTAATTGGAATTTAATGCCACATCCACCTTACTCACCTGACCTGGGACCATAAGATTACCATTTATTCTGTTCCTTGCAAAACTTTTTGAATGGTCAAAGTTTCACTTGAGATCAGGCTATCAAATCGTATTCGGATCAATTTTTCTCCCAGAATGATTAAAAGTTTTTTGAGCACAGAATTATTCTTTCAAGTCTAAGTCTTCCATTTACTTAAAAAACGAAATTACTTATTTGCAAATCCAAAATATATATATATATATATATATATATATATATATATATATATATATATATATATATATATATATATATATGAGACAAATTATTAATACTAAGGGAGTAATTATAGATGAAGTGAACATGGAAATAAAAATGGGTTGATGCAAATTCGGAAGAAATCTTCATATTATGTATTCGAATATTTTTGTATGTTTAAAATGAAAAGTGACAGTAAAATATAGGTCTTGTATGCCAGAGTACACAAAGAAAAATGAAAATATGCATATTAGGAAGATAAAAAAAATCGAGTGAATCAAAAATAAAACAACACTTTTGAACGTTAGAGTAAAATTGAGGAATTTGAAATGGAAACAGAGATAATAAAAAAAAGAACAAAATACCACCGATGGACAAGATAAATTATTGATTGAGAACCTAGATACATAAAATGGATCATGAAAAGATCTATGGATAGATGGGACTGCGTTTGTTGTTTACATGAATCTACTGATAATAACAAATGTATTTAATCGTCAGTAAATAGAGATTGAATTTGTGGGAACACGTTTGGTAGTTTAAGCGTTGTCTATTTTCTAATTTCTCATTGAGAGTTTATAAAATAAAGTGCTATTTATCTTGAAATGTAGTAATTTTATCTTTTTCTCGTTATGTTTTCTTTTAAGTTTCACGTTTTGCCAAAGTTAAATAGATGTTTTCATTAACTGAAATATTGTATTACAACCATTAATTGTAGTTTCTATAATGCATAATTTTATGGGCTTTGCTTACAATATTTGAAATATATTGATCCTATGATATAGATGAATATAATTAAAAAAATAGATATTTAAAAGAATTAAATGTTAAGACTTTTACTAATTTGATAGAGTACGATGAATAAATAAGATCATCTATTAGTAAACAGAAGAGAGAGGAATTTTCGAAAAATTTAATTCTATACTATTATACCAAATAATTTCATAAAATTACACCATATCGTAGTGTAAATTAATATCAGAATATTCAAAATTTATCAAATAAAATTTAAAAAGATTAAATAAACATACAAGTAAACACATTATCTATGATTATTCATATATACACACAACACACACTTTATTCTCATATCAGCGGTACACAACTTTTTAATAAAAAGATTTAATAATATATAAAGAGCAGTTATTAGTTAATCTACTTTCGAACATTCTTGGCAGAGAAGATAACATTAATTTATCTATAACACAATATCCTGTTCTTTTTGGCTATTCGCCAATTTAAATAATTAATATAAGAATATGTTAAATATAGTATGTCTGCATTTGTCACAGTTGTACATTTTTAACAATGTTATTACTATTAAAAATAATATAATAGGTTAACCATTGACTTTAATTAAAATTACTTTTAATATATAGATATATATATATATATATATATATATATATATATATATATATATAAACATAAATATATAAATACTTAAAACTATATTTAGAATCGTAACAGTAATATGAAAATGAAAGTTATAAGTAAACAATTACAATGCCTATTTTATATAGCTTCCCGCAAAATTGATTATACACATGAATTTTTAACTCCAACTTATCTAAACAAGTTGGGATATTGTTAATTACAAGCGCTAAATAACCAAAGTGAATCTTAAAAATGATATAGTTTATATAAAATCCACCAATTTAAGTTCAAAATCTTAATCTATAAAAGAAAACAATCTTACAAAAATTATAATAAATCAAACATTTTTTATAATTATTGGATAGACTTTTGTTTATATACTATAATTCTGAATTTATGGATAATACGGCCGAGTAGCTCATAAAATATCAAACATAAACAAAACGAAGAGACAAAAACAAATAGAATTTTTTAAAATATATTGGTTATTTGAAAAGTTTTTTCTTTTTTTTTCGATAGATGATGGCTGAGTTAAATTATATATATTTTAATTAGTTTCACTCACATCGTATCTAATATCGTGTGATCTTTTGATAAATTATATTTTGGGTTACATTTAAATAAAAATTTGTAAAATAGGTTTTTAAAGTGTATTTGATATTATTTTAAAGATGAAAAATAATAACGTGCATTTATCTATCATCTTGTTTTTTATTTCTTAAAAGACAAGAATGCGACGAAAACACAAAAGAAAATATATGTAATGTATGAAGATGCAATTAATGAACAGATATGTCAAAATTAGTTTGCGAAGTTTTTTGTTGGAAATTTCTATTTTGATAATGCACATCGCTCAGGTAGACTATCCAGGATTGATGGTGATCAAATTAAGACTCTAATCAAAAATAACCGGCACTGACAACACAAGAGATACCAGAAATACTTAAAATATCGAATGGAACCGTATTTGGTCTCTGACAGAAGTTTGGCTTCGTTAGCCATTTTGATACCTGGATAATGCCGCATGATTGTAAAGATGTCCTTGTATTTAGAGCTTATTGCTAACAATGAAACCATTAATTCGGATAAGTATTGGTCCCAAATGGACTCATCAAAGACAACAGTTCAAGAAAAATGTTCGGAATTCGCCATTAGAAAAGGTATTGTCTTCTATTACGACAATGTTAAGTCACGTGTTTCTTTAATGATTCTACAAAAATTATTGGATGAAATATTTTACTCTATTTGGTATATTCAGCAGAATTAGCACTTTCAAAGTATCATTTGTTTTGGCCTTTGCAGAACTTAATTCTTTGAAAGCCTGCAAAAATTACTTGTAGTAATTCTTTAGTTAGAAAGCTAGTGAATTTTAGGATAATGAAATTGTGAAGTCGTTCAAAAAATGGCGAATAGTTATTAATAAAAGCTGTATATATCGACATAGTTACATATAAAGAACTTCGATTTTAAACTTAAAAACCGGACAAATTTTCCGAACAACCGAATATTTAATAAATAACAAAAAATTGAGAAAGAACTTTATTGATAAAAGGAAATTTGTCATGTTCAACTTAAAAAATAAGCAAAAATAAATACCTATATAAAAGATACGTTGAACAACAAAAGAAAAAGATATTATTAGGAACTAAAGACGTAATACATAAATTATACTACAATAAGGACGTATTTATTGGTACTGTACATAACTTTACAATATACTTTAAAATTATTCGATGCCTCTGTTGATAACATTTTAATGGGGAAAGCTACTGTTAATATTTATGGCCTTCCGAAAGTAAAATAGTATAATAGGATAAAATTACATATTTCATTCTATTTTCAAAAGTCAACTATCTATAAATTAGGGAAATCATAATGATTTTGTACCTAATAAGCTTATGGAAATATAAATAGTGAGATATAAATGTGTAATTATATAGTATAAATGTGTAATTATTTAATGGAGGATTTTACTTTGTTAGATCAACAAATAATTGATTTTTTTATATTTTAAAATAAATAAGGATATTTTAATATGGTTAGTTTTTTTTTCTTAAAATTCCACATTTTAAAAATTATTTTATATATATATATATATATATATATATATATATATATATTCAAAATATCTCCATATGTATATCTTTATCAACAATTTACATTGCGACATTGTACTTCAATATTTTTTTAGATTTTATTTAAATTGTTATAAAATACGTAAATATTATAATATACTAATGCTTATTTAAAAATTATTTCTTTAGTACCATTCTATAACTTTAAAGCTAGAATTTGTGTTTATATGCATACTCACATGCATACACAGTCAAACTAATAAAATTCTATATTTTATATATGCTATTGATTGGTAATAATCTTTCAATCGTTTCTTTATATTATCATAAGAATATAGACAATTTAATTTAAATACACAATGGTATATTATAATTTCTAAAATACTATTTTATAAGTGATCATAATGACAAAATCTTTTGTAGTGACACACAATGAATTAAAATAGAAAATATTTTTTTTAGTTTGGAATGTATGAATCTAAGTGTTGTAGTTGTATATTTTTGTTAATTTAATTATGACTTATATTTAAAATATAGATAGCAAATATTGTGTCACGTTATTATAACTATGACTAATATAAACGGAATGTGAAAAATCTTAAATGCCTATTTGTAACAATCATTAACAAATGGAAAAAATAACATTAAAAAGATGATAGTTTCAAAATTAGTAATATGTAAAAAATCCACTATGATAAATATAGATACATTAAAAATGATTAATAAAAGCAAATAAAAAGGTTAATAACAAATATTTTTTGTGAATTTTGACAGATATGATTACTTACATATCAGGTTATATTAACTATAAACTCGCAAATTTGTAGTGTTTTCTATGTATGGATTTTAAACAAACTCATATTTGCACAATAAAAATAAATCATTTGAAAATATTAGAAATATATTGTAAAAACACTAGAAAATGGTCTCGACTCCAAAAATAAACTTTAGCATTCCTAAAAAATTATTTTCGAACTGTCAGAGACTTTTAGGGAAATAGTTGGCTCAACTGTGAAATTGACGATAGCTGTGTGTAAAGTTAATTAATAAAATTTGAAAATTTATCAAAATTGAGAACAAAATGTCACCTGCAATGGAGCGTATTCAGCTCCTTGAATCAATTGAAAAAGATATAATAACATGTCTCCAAAGTGCAGGTATATAAATTTATAACCTCAAAAATTAATGTACAGAACCCCAATAGATGTGTAATATAATTTACTTATAAGAACAATAATATAAATAATAACATTTGAGAATAATTTAATACGAAATATATGTCAATTTGTTTTAAAAATAGCTTTATTGATTAAATAGTTTTGTAATAAGCATAAATTTATTAATAATAATCCACTTAATATGCTAAACAAGGATTATCAATAAAAAATAATTAACGTTATATAAATTATCATTTCTATCTGTTTCTTTTGTCTTATATTTATATATTGTATTATATATATATATATATATATATATATATATATATATATATATATTAAAATTATTGAGAATCAAAATTAATTTTTAGGACAAGCATTTCTTGAACTTAGTAAAGAAAAATCCAGCTTAAAACAAGCAGAAGGACAAACTCATCAATTTCTTAAAACTTTAGGAAGTGTTGAATCAAAATTGACAGAACAGATAAATTATTTGACACAAGTTTCAACTGGACAACCTCATGAAGGTTCAGGATATGCATCACAAAAAGTTTTACAAATGGCATGGCATAGGCTTGAACATATTAAATCAAGAGTACGAGATTTGGATGAACTTAGAGTTAAACATATACAGACAAGACCGGGAGGAACTAGAAATAATGGAAATGCACTACCAACAACTACAAATACTAGTGTTAATACGGTGTCTTCAGCTCAAATTTGATATTTGCAAATTGATTTTATAATTATCTATAAGACATTGATATAAGTATATAATTTTTGTACAGTTTATATAATAAAAAATAATTATAAAATAAAAAATATTTTTATTATTAAATATTAATTTTGTTAATTAACATTTTTTTTAGCATAATTAATAATTTTTTATTATATTCTTTTAACCAAAATTGTATATTTGAATGTAAAGAAATGGAAAATTCATAATGATACTTTTTTATATTTAAAGTAATAATAACAATAAAAAATTATCAAATTTTACAGTTTTAAAAAGTAAAATTATACAAAATATGAAACTTTTATGGAATAAAAGTGTATTAAAAAAATAGTTAAAATTGTTTATAAATTATATTTAATTAATAGATGTGATGAGCAAATAATTCTTGTTTAGCTGAGTAATAAACATTTACAAAATGAATAAAACACAAATCTAGGTGTCACTTTTATATGAACATATATATATATATATATATATATATATATATATATATATATATATATATATACATTTTTCAAAAATATTTTTAAAAATTTTTACTTTTGACTTTAATAAAGTTTTCAACAACTTAAAAAATAAGTCAGTTTTTTTTGTTGTTTGAAAATGGCCGAAAATAGAATTTGGTCTATTGAAGATACTTTAAAATTAATTAATAGCTATGAAAGTTTACCAGAATTGTGGGATGTTTATTCTGCTGGATATAAAAATAAAACAATAAAAAATATAGCTTGGGCAAAACTTGCTAGTGAATTCGAAACAAACATATTGGAAATTCAAAGAAAAATACATAACCTAAAAAATCAATACAATCAAGAAAATAAAAGGATTCAAAAACAGAAACCAGGGCAACAGTACTCAGAAGACAACTATGTATCAAAATGGAAGTATTTTAATGCATTGAGGTTTTTAGATTCAGTACGACATTCATCAGATAGCGTAAGTTGTTTTCATATTAAAAAATAAATGCTGTTGGTTACTAATTAGATTGTTATATATCTATTTTTTTTAGAATCATTTGAAATTAGAAGATACTCATGAACATTTCTTACTTGAGAATAGTTCATCAACAGATAGCAATGAAATATCCCCTTCACGAAAAAGAAAAAGGTTATTAACACTTAATCAAGATGTTTATAAAAAATCATGTTCTGCAGTACATTCAGGTTGTCATGTAAATGACGAATTTGACGTTTTTGGGATGTATGTTGCATCTGAATTAAAAAGTTTACGGAATGAGTCCTCAAGACGACGTTTAAAACAAATCATTAGACGAGCTGTTGTGGAAGTTGCTGAATTTGATGAGGAATATGATGATATGTCTGGTCATCATAGTGAATTAAATGACTGTGAACAAAAACCCCATGTAATATCTCATGCTAATTTGGGATATGTTCCATATGGTTTACAGGTAATTAATAATGATGTGAATCGATAATTGAAGTTTTAAAGTACTACATCAGTAGTATAAATTATTTCAATTATTAATGATCTGTTAGTTTTGAAGTGGATTTACGTAAATCACTGCTTTTAATTAATATATAATTTTTGATGCAATATTATTTAAAGCCTTTTATCAATTGTTTATATATGTAGTGGTCGAATATGTTATATACATACATGTACACAATCAATTATCTATTTTTCTTATTATTATAACCATATGTATTTGTATGCATGTACATGAAACATCTAGTACACATGTATATACAAATATACATGTATATGGAATGAAATAGTTATTGTAAATTATTTTTCAATTATTTATGAATATGTAATAGAAATTTGTTTTGAAATTGATAAAAGTCGATTTTTTTAAATTACTTTCAAGTAAAAAAAAACATTTTTATAATAATATTTAATTAAAGGTTTGTTGAAATTAATTATATATATATATATATATATATATATATATATATATATATATATATATATATATATACACACATATATGTATGTGCATGTGTTTTTATATGTACATATATAATATTTTGTGAATTTAGATTTAGTAGTAATGAGCTTTTGATAAGAATTTTTCATAATACTCATGTGAAGATATTATATTTTATTATGTTATAGGAAATAGAAATTTAATGCAAGTTTTATTTTATAACATATCTGAGTGTTTATTAATTTATATAAGTATAGTCAGTATTTTAAAGGAGTAATGATTGGGATGTAAATTTTATTTTAAATGTTATCAATAATTAACATCAGAATATGATGAAGTGGTTACTGAATATGAAGTTGTGATGAAGTTAATACTAAAAGTTGAATACTATAACAATACGAATTGAACAATATGATACAGCCAAGAAAATCAAAATTAACAGATAAAATAAGGCAGTACAATTTAATATATCTTATCATTAAATTATAGAATATAAGGTGTGCTCATTAAGAATTTTATTAAATTATATTTATATTAAATATAAATATTTTTATTTATAGAAGTCTTACAATTATAATATACAGTAGACACCATTTAATAATATTACAGCAATAAAAAGAAGCTGATATTAAAAGTCACTATTTTTTAATGATATATTTTATAGGATACTTATTAATTAAATTATTAAATACAAATATATTTCAAGTTCAGTTTTTGTAATTGGTTGATGAATAAAGATTTTAAGTATATTAATTAGATGTCTTAAATATCAACATTTAAATTGTTTATTTCTAAAATATATATATTAATGAAAATGTATTAAAAATAGCAATCTTTCTATTTGTTTTATATTTTTATCCATATTTATTGTAAATAGTCATTAAATCAATGATGATTAACATAGAACTTTTAGATTAGATATAGTTGCAATAAACATAATTAAAATATAGATTACTTATTGCTTACGTACTGTGTAGCTATGTATAAATGCCATTCACTAATTAATTATGCAGTTGTTAAACAGTTTATACGGGTATGTTGAAGTACAATAATATTCTTTTGTAGACACTTGAAACTTCTCTATGAAAATCAAATTAGTAATCCAACTGCCATTTCATTGTTAGTTACTTGTATTATAAATTATTTATTAATATTTAAGAATTAGAATGAATGTGAAATGCAATGTAATGTACAAATTATTAAAACAATGAAAATAATTTATTTCATTAAAAAATATATATAAACTATTGCCCATTTATATTTTATACATATATATATATAAATCATATACTTATTGCTGTAAATTGTTTTGAAATTATGGTGACATACATTTTTAATTTATATTAATTTCATATTCACAGATTCATACATAATATACATTGATATTTTCTCCAGTATATCACGTTTTAAAAAATTTGTAATTTATTTTAGTTATAGTATTATTAAGATGATAATTGTATTTTTAACACAGTATTTAGAAAGACTATCAATGTTTGTAACTTTGTGATATAGCTGGGAATTAATGTACATGTGATTATTAGTATTGTGATTTCATAAATTGTTTATCCGAAATAATGTATTCTACTTATATATTCATGAGATAAAATTTAAAATAAATTTAAAACATATTCAATGTTCTATAATACTTTGTAAACATATTAAAAATATACTGGTTAATAAATAGTTCATTGTAAGTATGGTGTTTTATTTATTTTTAATTTTCAAAATGAATTTTTAAATTTATAATTTTTATATAAATAGAATTTTATATAACTCTTTTTAATAAATTTATATAAAAATGTGTTTATTATTTAGTATTAAATTATAATAAAAGAGATATAAAATACAAAGTAAGATACATTGATATATTTTATGTGATGATTTATGCCAATAATTTCACTCTCACTACTAGTGATATATTCTTTATTGTATTTTATGCATTGTATTCGTTTTTGGATGAATTATTCATTTCAAATCACAAGATTTTATGAGTTTATTAATTATCGGTTCATTTTATTTGCTGATGTACATTTCAATGAACGTGTTATCATTATCACATTGCTACATTAAAAATTTAATTAATGTTCATATATATATATATATATATATATATATATATATATATATATATATATATGAACAAAAGTATTCATCGCATAAGTTATTTAGAAAATGTGTATAAAAATAAAAAAAGTTTATTTTAAAATATGTTTTTATTTAATAATTACATGTATTCATGACTAAAGTGTTAAGTTGTATTTATACTGTACAAAAGTATTCGTTATTTATGGATACTCAAATAAAAAATATATATATATATAATTAAATCGTACATACGAAAGCTGCAATACTATAAATATGTTTTTTGGGGATTATTGGCCATCTTTAATTTTACATGAATTGTTATTTTTTAAATTGTGTACGAATGTTTCAAAAATGAAATGTTACGAAAAAAACTTGATATTATGAAGAAAAATTATTGTAAATTTATATTGTTTAAACAAATATTATAATAGCAATTGTAGTCTTAAGAAATTGTATAACGGTTTAGGATATAATTAAATATTTTAAAAACAGCCATAAATTAGAAAATTTTCTTAGAATTGGTTAACTATCTATATGTATATTACTAATGTGTGGAACAAGAAAATTTGTCAATATAAAAAAACGTAACTCAAGACGGATGTATCTGAAAATGAAGTATAGATAAAAGAAAAAATTAGAAAGTAATTGCACCTACACACTTTACATTTTGCTCTAAATAGTGCTGGATACAGTATCAGAGTATGTAGAAAAAAGTCACTTTAAATTTAACAGCATTTATCTTTGAAAATGAATGTAAATACAAAGGATTCTGAAGAAAAATTATATTTTGAAATGAAATAAAATCAGTGTCTACCAATCAAATCGTTGGGTTATTGCATGGAGACAAAAAAAATTACTTAGATAAAAAAAAATATTCCAATGACAATAAAGTAGGATATTAGTGTAGGGTTGTTACATTTGGAGGATTAGAAAGTTTATTTTTATAGGTAAAAATATATATAAGAATAACTTTTTGAATATTTCCACGAAAAATTAAAATGTGCGGAAAAATGGGTATAAGAACATATTATTTCTAATAAAATAACAACCTAAAGTATACTGCTCATATCGAAAATCGTTTATTGTTTATATATATAGCCTAACACATTAAAACATTTCTATTAATTAAGTAAATTAAGTATTTTTTTTGTTTTATCATTTCATTTTGAATGTACATATTATTATATAAAAAAAACGATTTTAAATTAAACTGTTTTTGATTTGTATATTTTCTGTAGTGGGATAAACGTGGCATTAATTTAGAAATAGCTATCATTGCTATATTTTGTAAAAAATAATATATTAGAGGTTTTTTAAAATAAAAAAATTATATCGTGAAAGGTTTGTAATATTTTTCTTAATTATAAAAATACATATTCATTATAAACTTACACGGAAAAATTAAGTAACACTTTCTAACTTACAATAAAGAGGTCTGAACTAATCGAGTATATATTTAATATGTTCTCATTATATGCCCCATGTGAAAATTTTGATGAAAAATATTCACGGTGTTTTTAAAGTCAATTTCTTGTCTACTCAGATAATTGGCCTACTGGCAGTAACGCCGGTGATATCATTTCTGATCAATGAATCAATATTTTATAAACAGTAGGGTGGCATGCAAAATTATGAATTCTTATTTATAAAATGTTTAACTGCTTATAAATAAAACTTTAATTTTTCTATATTTATGTTAAAACTATTCTATGTTATGTATACAATTGTATAAAATTTTATAATCAGTACTTTATCGACTTCTATGATTTCTGAAGACAAATTTTGTTGAAAAACCATTTCGCGGTATTTTGATCATTTCAATTACCGAATTCTAGTTTAGAGCGATCAAAGATTAACCTAGTTTAAGAAACGAGTTATTATACGAGTTTTATTTTGTGTTATTGTTTTTTTACCTTATCCTTGAGCCTGAATTTTTTTAAATATTGTTTTCTACATGTAATAGGCATTAAAAAAATAGAATCCAGCTGTATAAAACGGAAATTATTAGTTATCTTTATTTATTATTTTAACTAGAACTTTATTTATATTATTAAATCTTTAGAAGTGGCACATAAAATGTATTACTTTTGAATATATGATATTTCTATAAGTGCATTAAATATTTTACCGCCTTTCTTTGCCAAGACGGGTTTATGTGACAAAATCATTTTATCTGGATGTGTAAGTAGTACGTTATATAAACATTTTATTTGTTGATCTACCTTATTTTTATTAATTATAGAAACTTGTAATCCAACTACGGTACCTAACCTTTATTACAATTTTCCTTATCGTATTATTATTTTTTTTTATCAAATTGTACGTGGATACTTTCAGCAATTATAGAAGTGGATAATCGTGGATTAGTCTTAACTGTATTTATGATATAACGTTTTTTCCTTTCAGATAACTTTGAACGACGGCCACAACTGGGCTTTGATGTTATGATATTGGTTTTAATAAATTTTATCACTCTATAAATTGATGATGCTGTCTTCCTAAAATTGTTTTAATATTTTGGTAGCTATTTTCTTTTTCCCGTAATTTTATAATTATTTTTCGCTCTGATATACTTATTTCCTTCTTTTTAAAATTACACATTTTATTTTCCATGATATTCACTTGTATCACCTGTTTGACAAAAACTAAAGTTAAGAATAACAATCTGCATTGCATTTTCAACAATCACTTAGCCAATTGTAATGCTGAAATTAAAAAGTCTAAGGATAATAAACGATAAACGCAATTGTGCGCAGATTTTTTCTTACTAATTATTGGATGTCGCAGCTGTTTTTTGTTATTATATTAAAATTTTCGCTTTAAAATTCATTATGCCACTGTTGATAAACATCATATTCCATTATAATTGAATAATTGAAAAATATTAATTATATTTTTGTAATTTATTGCAAATAAATCTATGATAAAAGTGGTGTGCGCAGACATTTTCTTGCTAGTATATATATATTATATTAAAAGCGATACGAACTTTTCGAACGGTCATTCATAAGTATATATAGTTTATTGATGTGAAAGCGTTTTTAAAAATAAGGATGCGTTTTATTAAAATTTTATATATTTAAATATATTGACTTATAATTGTATTAAGTTCTATCAGATGTTTATAATAACTTGTAGATTATTTAGTAGTACATAGTTATTTTTTAGTTGTGATTAAATTTTAAGAAAAATGGAAAAGTATATGTATGGACTGTATACATTTATTTATCATTTTTTATTTAGTATATAGTACTTTTAATAGCAAAAAAATAAATTATACGATTTAAAATAACTTGATACTTTTACGTATTTTTAATAATATAACAATTTAATTTTAAAATAACATTGATTATAGTAGTACAAATATAATATATGTACGCACGTGTGCTTTAATACTTACTCGTGTAGTAAATAAATTAATTTTGCATTGAAATACTTCCTGATATAATAGTTATAAACACTAATATAGCATTGATTTGTCAAGCTATGATATTATATGATGGTTATTTGAATGATGCAATTTTAATGCACTGCTTCAATGCTATTCCAATTACTATTATATCCTAAAGAACATTTCGATTAATTTTATTTAGTCCTGAAAAAAATGTCAACAGAAGTGGAACAAAATTTCGTACTCTTTTGTGATTGCAGTGTTATTTAAAAAGAAATTAATACGTATTTGAACAATATATTTTTGTTTTAAGTGAAAAACCTGTTCGGTATATTTTTTCAGAGGAATGAGCGCGTGTAAAAGAAATAACGCAAAACTGTATGCTGTAGGTTAAGTTTGAATAAAAATAATTAACTTTTTTTCATGTGTAGTTAAAAATTTCGTTTTAAATGTATATTCATACACATATTTACGTATAAATTAGCACACACACACACATGCACGCACACATATATACATATATATATATATATATATATATATATATATATATATATATATATATATATATATATATATATATATATATATATATATATATATATATATATATATATATATACATTCAGACATACATACATTATTAGCCATGATGATTTTTTTTCGTATTTTCAGCTAATCACATATTTGATACATTATAAGATTAACATTTTAAAAAATTAATGAACATGAAAATAATAAAACATAATTATTACGCAAAATATAAGTATTGTAAAATATTTTTATAATAAAAATAGTAAATTTAATTCTCTTATAAAAAGAATTTTCCTTAAATTCTTAACATATTTTTATATTTAAGATGCTTGTAAAAAGAGAATAAAAACATAAACTTAATGTTTTTTTAAATCTAAGAGTTAAATAAAATAATGTATTCATAGAAATAAATATAATTATTTTTTAAGAATGTAAAGAAATTTAACTTATTTTGAATAAATAATTGATTTTTGAAAACAAAATTAATTTAAATAGAAAACTAATACGTAACTTTAAATTTTTTAAAATAAATTACTGAGATTTTTGCATATTACTGAATTATGTTATATTTAAATTTGAAAGTAATGTATGTTTTTTTAAAAAAATATTTTATTTTGTTCCAATAACAAAAATTAAATAGTTCAACATTATTGTATTACCAAGGGGGCATATATTTTTTTAAATTGAATTAATAGTCATTGAGTTATTATATTATTTTATGCTAATTTAAAAAAAAATAAAAATATATTGAAAATACTTTTTAAATTTTATAGTATTTTTTTATTTAATCGATAATTAATTATTCATTTATTTTTAAATAACTTATTTTTAAATTAATTAAAAGTACTATATTATAAAATCTGAAATGTTATAATGCAATATTTTGACGATGATGGTATATTTATTGAAATGCACATTGAATTTTACATGAATAAAGTAAACAATAAATAATTATTGAATATTATTATATCTTGTGGTGTTGTGATAATAATTAATTTGTATGAAAGTGAATTTTCCACAGTTCAAAAATAAATAGCATATCTATGTATATGTATTCACATGATAAAAATGAATGTAATGTTATATTCAGGTTATTACAAAAATTGTACGCTTTTTTGTTTAGTCTTTTGATAAAGAAAGTTAAATTCTTAAATTTATTTTTATCTCTAATTGAATGTAAGTATTTTTGATGAAAAATATTACTAATATGGGCTATTTATATAAAGTAAGTACTGAAATTGTTGTTACTTATTGAGCTATCACTAATCGATTATATTATGTAAGAAAGGTTACAAGTGATTTGTCACTATGATTATTCATACTTACACAAATGAATCACTCTTTAATAACGCAAGATTTTATAAAAATGATCAATAATTTTTTTTTGCTAATACGCATTAGATGATAGATAATTCATTTGTGTAAAATTGCGAAAGTTTTAGGTTGAAACGCAGATTGTTAATTTTTGAATTAATCTTTCAAATATCACAAAATGACCAAGTGCTTTAAAATTTTGTATTAATATATATATACGAGGTTCGTTTGATAAGTATGGTAAAAAAGTAAGAAAAACCAAATTGAAAAATTTAATTAAATTAAACAATAAATAAATTTACCATACTTATCAAACGACCCTCGTATGTACGTATAAATAAATATATCGCTAAAAATATATTTATTTACAAACGAATATTTAAATTCATCTTTAGAATCAATACTGGAAATATTCATCTTAAGTGATTTAGTGTTACAAAATTGGAATTACGTGTTGGTAATTTTTAATAAATAAGCAGCACTATTCGGTAGAGGGTGAATACCACTGCGAATAACGTAAATGATCATTACTGAATACTGAATGTCAAATGTAGGTTATTGGATTAATGCATATTGTAGGGTAAAATGATGAGTGAATGTAAATGTCTAAAAATATACACAAAAGAAATTATAGAAGGGGTCGAAAAACAAGTTTAAAAGCATTTAAATACGCATTTATATATATATATATATATATATATATATATATATATATATATATATATATATATATATACAGGAGATGAATAAAACAATGGAAATACTACCAAATGATACACATTTCTTTATTAATATCAGTATTTTTTAATTAACTTGAGAAGCTTTCAACAAATATTTTTTACAGAAAGAGTATTTTTAAGATAGTTGTTACATTTGTTGCAGCAGCTTTATGATTTTTATATAGAGTTAGTTTTAATATATGGCGATTTTTATTAATTAGATTTGATTTTTGGCTATTGTTTTGTTTAACAAATACTATTTTTCATGATTTTCTTGTTATAGTAATTTTAAACACTGATACGTTGGACACATTTAATAATGCAATAGTTTTTGTCACTGATGGTTCAGTTAAACGTTCACTAACAACCTGTTCTCTTTTAAAGTTTGTTAAATTATTTATTTTGCAGCATTAATATGCGAATTGTTAGTTAACACATACTATAATGTATTGAGAAAGACACTATAGAGTATAAAAAAAATGATATCATATCAATAAACGCGTTTAACTAATGTTTTTCTAGCATTATCAATACAGATTTTATTATATAATTGTCTACAGTATTTACTATTTTGCTTATACCTTATATATATATATATATATATATATATATATATATATATATATATATATATATATATATGTATGTATGTATGTATGTATGTATGTATGTATGTTTGTGTGTGTATGAATATAAAAATAGAATTAGATAGAAATAAGAAATAGATTCAAATATCAATAGGTTTAAAATTATGAATAATTTATATTAGTTTTATATGGCATGAAATAAGAAATCACATTGGACGTTAATTTTTTCATTAATTATATTACACTTTTACATGTTTGTATATTTTTTAGTATATTTGTTTTTGTAACTTCAAGCAATTTTAATTATTTTAATAATTTTTTTTATATTGAGAAGTCATGTCTTGTTATTAAAATGTTTTATGCAGATTAATTACTTAGTACTGTTTTTTGATCAATTAATATTTTCTCACATATATCATATTTATGAAATTTTATAAAATAATTTCAACATTATTGTATTAAAAAAATATATATTTTTACAAATATTATGTATTTTAGATACTTATTAATTTATACTTAAATTATGAAAATAAAGTGTTGGAAAGTTTATTAATTTAATTACTATATATAGAATGTTTTTTAAGCGTGATAAAAGTTTAAATTGAATCCCTATCGAAAGTTCTATTTAATTTAAAAAAACACTTTATCATACTTTTATATAATCATACACACACATGCATATTAAAGTGTTTTTTAGGTTAGATTGAACTTTCGATAGGAATTCAATTTAAAGTTCTATCACGCTTAAAACACCTATAGATATATATTATCTGTTATAAATGAGAATATTTTGAATTATCTTTAATATAAGTTATAATGATAATTGCAATATGAATTTAAAGAGTGATTTAAATTATTTTATAATGTTTATGTCTTGTCAATATTTCTACTTTGTTCAAAAATTGGTGATGCTATATAGAAGGTTATTTCTACATACTTTTATCTTTATCTTTATTTTATGTAATATTTATTGTTTACAATTTTTTTTAAACGAATTTGGAATTTATTTACTTGATTTTTTGGAAAAAAAACGAAAACAAAACATTATTTAAAGTGTGGTTGAAATATTATTATGATTGTTCCTATTTCTATAGTTATATATCAAAATGAACACGAGAGTTATATGTGTGTGTATATATATATGTACACAATACTTTATATACAATTTATTTATTTTTATTAATATATATGTTTGCAATGAAAAATATATCCACAATAAAAGTTTACTAAAATTTGCAGATTAATTCCCATCCCATTAAAAGTTTCAAAAAGTCATATAATTAAATTTAACATAAATAAATCATATATTTTATCATAATATTTTATAAAAGTATTTAATAATCAATTTTTGTTTATTTTATTTGCTGATGAATATATTGATAGCGATGTCATTATCATCATAGCGCTTTATTATAAAATCCGTAATATGATTAATTTAAAATATAATAATTAGAGGTGTTGAAAATATTAGACTTATAAAAATGTACATGTGTTAAGTATAAACACTGTTGAACTTTTGTAAATATGGGTAATTAATACATATAATTGAAATATTATTAATGACTGATTACTTACTATAAATGCAGTTTTTTTATCAAACCTCTGATTGAAAAAAGGTCAATAAAATAATTAAAAAACATTCTATTTTTCGAAGAAATAATCTTACGTCGAGTATATACAATTTTAGTCTAGGTATCTGCCATTCATTACAGTTATTTAAGATACTACGTACTCTCTCATTTCACGTGTTACTTTTAGAGTACAAAGTTGTGAATGTTCATGTGTAAACCGTAGTGTACGTTGTCATTGGCTGAGGGTGCGTCCTGGATTGGTACAACGCATAAAAGTACCTTATTGATCCAACAGTACGCAGCATCCGTTCATCTTGTACCACGTTCGGAATAAAGTTTTGAGCATATCGCAACTTAAAACTAATGACATATACGTCTATTCACCCAATACTAATGGATGTACTGTGTTGCACGCATGTGTGTATATATAATATTAATAATATATATATATATATATATATATATATATATATATATATATATATTTATAAATTATAATCATCATCATTAAAAATTATATCGGCCTATAGCAGAAACAAAGCCCTGCAGTACATCTAATCTCATTCAACTTTCACCTTCATTACGCTTCACAATTCATCTATCTTTAATAAAAAAAGACTCTTTCTTGTTCTCCTTATGTCTTGGTCTAGTATTTAATGATCTTTGTCCATTTATTGTTTTATTTTCTTGACATGCCCTGCTTTTTTATGCCCTGCTCATGTTCATTTCAGTGATTTTATTTGTTTTATTATATCAATCACCTTCGTTTGTCCTCATATATATTTACACGTTTTTCGATCACGTATTAACATTTTTTTCATGTTTCGTTGAATTGG
Organism: Neoneuromus ignobilis; assembly: GCA_029203775.1. Taxonomy (NCBI): domain Eukaryota; kingdom Metazoa; phylum Arthropoda; class Insecta; order Megaloptera; family Corydalidae; genus Neoneuromus; species Neoneuromus ignobilis. The sequence goes on from CP092087.1 coordinate 37,393,843, forward strand.
CAAAAGTCTTTATTTTATTTTTGGATTTAGTATCCAAGTTTCTGATCCATAAATACATGTAGATAGCATACATTGGTTATATGTTTTTCATTTCAGGTTTAATGGTATTTTGCTCTTCATTATATTATTAACCCTTTCAAATGCTACCCACACAGCTCCAAGTTTTAATGTAATCTCTGATTATAGGTTACAATTATACCGTGTAATTTTTCTCAGATATTTTATTTTCACAACTTGTTCCACATACTAGTCCTCTAAACATATATTTTACTTTTCTACAAAATTGTAAAACATGATTTTAGTTTTATCTCTATTTATTTTTAGTTCAATTCTTCTGTTCTTCTATAAAAGTATTGCAAAAGCATTTTTAACTCTTCTTTTTTTACATATAACTAGTTTATTGTTTGCAAGTCGTAGATATGACAGATATTCCATTTTTACTTTTATATCTTTATTTTCAAAATTTGTTTCTCTCATTAAATGTTCTAAAACTGCAATGAATAACTTGAGCGACAAACTGTCTCCTTGCTTGGCCTCTTTTTCTAGTCCAATTCTTTATGAAAGCTCTTCCATTATGATTTGCATTGTTGTGTTTTTACATCTTTTCTAGAAGTTTAGGGGTAATTTTATTCATCTACTGTTTTCTCAGAGATAATATCAAAATACATACATATATACATGCACATATATATATATATATATATATATATATATATATATATATATATATATATATAAACATACATTCAGATTTATGTTCGATTACAAAAAGTGCAAATGTTATTGTTTTGTATTTTTTTTAAAGAAAACTAATATTATGAAATAATTGGAAATTCGTTATAATATAATCATTTTTGTGTAGGATCCCATTAATTTTTCATTAAGTTATAAATTCCATTAGTTAAAATGTAGTTATTGGAATTGATGTTTTTAAATTAGCTCTAATATTTTATTTTATTTTTTTTTTACAAAATTTTTTCGAATGTTTTGCGTCTTTATTAACATCTTGACATTACTTTAAATTTAATAAAATATAATAATCTTATTCATAGTTGAAATATTATAAATTACAAAGAAAATGTTTACTCCAGCAACAAAAGATTAAAAAAGTATTCAATAATAATTTGTTATTAAGTTTTTATGGATGCCCATTTCGAAGGCTATGGCATTGTTGGTTAACGCTATATGCAAAATGAAATTACGCAGCGCTCTAATATGATGGAATGGCCATCAAAATGCAATTTAGAGAATAAAGTGAACAATTAGTGACGATACATACATACATTATATATATATATATATATATATAATATACATATAGCATGTAATATTTTAGTGAGTGATTGTGTTAAAGTGAATTTACTACTATACTAATATAGATTGTAAATTAAAATCACTCATTGAGTGTTGATTTTTGTATGTTTAATCATGTTTTCCTAATCCAATGAAACAACTGAAATTATATTCATATAAAATTGTGCATATAAAAAATTCTCTTTATAAAAATATGGAAAAGATATGTCAAACATCTAAAACGACAACCATGAATTTCTAAAACATTATCTTATCTAAATTTATTGTTGTTTTATTTCAGTGAATCGTTCAATAAATTAATTTAAGATATACTTAATTGGAAATCTTTATATTATATATGAAACTACCAAAATTTTATATATTAGGAGATAATAACACTATTGGTCAGCAATGAACATTTGGTTACAACATTACTATATTTATGAATATTACATGTTTATTATTATTAGTCATTACTTTTATCTATTCTTATAAAATTATTAAACAAAAAGTGGCTCCATTAATTTTCTCATAAATAGAACAGAAAAGCCTAATTTTTACAATATGAATGCAGATATTTAATAAAAAATTAATTTAAAGTAATTACATAGTTTTTTTTTCATTTTAACACAAGAAAATAGGTTTAAAACGGTGACTTATTGACAAATGTAAAATAAGATTTTCAATAATTAGTTACATATTTGCAGTCTCACTAAAAAATAAAAAAATTCTCTGTGGTTTAATAAAAATGAATTTTATTAAAATAATAATTTAGGCGTGTAAAGGGAGTTCCATATTATTCCAAATATCAAAATTATTTATACATACTACTTAATTTAATTTGATGATTATTATTGACACTTTATTTTAAATTTAATATATAAAACACCAACGATAAATGCAATAATTTATACTTAAAAACATGCAATTGTTAAAAATTAAAATAAAATATTTTTTTTAAAAAAATGAAAACTATTTTTTAAAATGATTAAAACATCTGTCTATTAAAATATAAAAAGTAGCGAAATTTAAGTTTTATTTTTTCATATTAATTCATACAATCTACTCATTTTCTTAGAAATTAAGACTTATTTTGAGTAGAAAGTTTAAGATGAAATAATTTCAATTGAAGAATTAAAAATTATGAAGACGTGAGGTCCCAAAAAATATAATCAAGCAATTATATACGAAAACAGGAAATTGTCAATTTTTCAATACCGTAAACTGTGATTAAAGTTAATAAGAAAAATTACTGGCGATTGTAAAATATTTTAATATATCTAAAATTGTCATCAATATTAAATAAACAAGACATAATACGTCATCAATAGACATAATAAACAAGTAATGAATAATACGAATCAGTGACAAATAAATGACTAGTTCATAACAGAAAATAAACGAGAATTAAAAAGATGGGATTCAAAGTAGTTGTATTCTACATATTTATAAATGCTAATGTTTAATTTCTGCAATATTTTAGTTATGGTAACTTATTTTGATTATTTAAATGTATTAAAAATGTGACACATTAAATAATGTCTATTTTTACACGTTTATAAGAAATTAAAACGTTTTAATTTTAGTAAAATAAAATTCTGTGAAATTGATAACAAAATTGTTTACCTATAAATACAAGAGTAGTTGATTGGGTTGTAAGCGTTATATGGAAGAGTTGAAGATAAGAAAATATCTGTTCAAATTTATTTGTATACAAATATGACCATCAAAACTACTCAATCATTATTTTATATTTCTATTTCTGTATTTTTTACAATATAGTATTTTTTCTGAATTATAAAATTGTATATTTGAGAAAAATATTTTTCGATACATCCACTACATATTTTAAAATTCATGCTTAATAATTCTAGAATGAGTTAAAATATAAGGGCATAAACAAAATTATTACTATATTACAATGTTTATTTTTTAACAAAAAATATATTTTTATTAAAATACGAGATTTGTTCGAAATGAAACTGTTTTTTTAAAGAAAGTAACTACAAATAATATAGTTTTATTTTTATTGGACAGTTTTCATTTTTTACGTAATTTCAACAATTAAAGAATACTTTTATACTCTGTTCAAAAAAGATTTTTGGCGAGGAACAAGATTCATTTACATAGCGTTTATCATTTCTTCACTTAATTTATTAGTGCACATACTAGAGATATTATTACTGATTCAAGTAGAGTACAGAGGCCAATAGTCATCTTAACACATTGTATGCGGGCAACGTCTCGACGACGTCTTTCGCATACTATTACTAGAGCGCGAAAGGCGTCGTCGAGACGCATTGCCCGCATACGATGTGTTAAGTGTGTACCACATATATTTATTTTGTTACTAGATATAAGTGATATTTAATAGTAAATATATGAAATAAATGAGTAATGAGAAATATAAATAAAAAAATCACAGAATTGTTTCATCTGCTTTATAAGTATTTTAAAGAATCATGTAGTTTTCAACTAAGTTATACAGCTGACAATAATTGATTTTTTTTTTATTTTTACGTTTTTAAAGTGGGTTTAGTATAAATATTTTACATTGATATTATCGTACATAGAGATTATAAAAGGAAATCAATATTTTTGTAAAAGTTATTATAGTTTATAAATCGTACCACCACAATGTTTCTTGAATGGAAAAAAGATAAATATAAATAAGAAGGAGATTTAAGCAAAAAGTAGAAGAAAATTATTTCAGAACATAGACATAAAAAAGAGCCTAATATCAATAATAAAATTGTATGGTGTTGGGGGTTAGTGATTCATTCCCATTAAAGTGTTTAATGTGTTATAGAATATTATATTACTATCAAAATGCAATAAAATATTCACAAAATTGAAAAAAAACGAAATAAAGCATTTAGTAATGATTGAAATAGAATCGTGGGTATGATTTGGTAAACGAAAATAAGAAGGAAATAATAGGAATGTGTTTTTCGATGAAAAATAAAATGAAAAGAATATTCTAAAGTATTGCAAGAAGAGTTTGAATGTTGAAGGAAACATATTTTTAACATAAATTAAAAAGTTAAAAATAAATTGAATGTTGAAAATAAATAATCTGTTTTAGAAGATAATTATTGTATTTCACTATTTTTTCTTTTTTAATTTTGATAGCGATGGTCGTTAATAAATTTACAATTTATTTTTTTAAATAATACTTTAATAACATTTATATTTTTTTCAAGTTGGAAGCTATTGGGTATTTATGGCACATTAACAATATATTCAGATAATATTATTGTTTTATTTGGGTGGAAGAATAAAATAATAAATGCTTTTCTTTTTAAAACCTATAACATTCAGTTAACTATTATATGTAAAAATATGACAGTCTAACTGGTTCATATTTTAGAATTTCGTGAGTATTAAATTATTATTTATATGAATTTTTAGTTGTCGAAAAAATCATTTTTTACCGTAAATAAAGATTCAATCTAATAATTATTCTTCGCTATTATTATCAATAATTATTAATCTAAAAAAATAATAATCTATTATTAATCTAAATGAATAATCTCAATTGAATGAATTAAAATAAGTATTAAATTGACTTTTAAAATTCGAAAATATAAATAATGATATTTTAAGTCTATAAAAATTAAATAATTTTTATTATTCTTATTTAAGTAATGCAGTATTCAAAAAAGTCATGTGACGATAACATTGTTTGTAAATACGTGCAAAATAATAAAACTAATGACACAAAGTTTTTGCACATTGTTTTGTGAACAGCCTTCATTTTTAAAATGGTTTTATTTTCGTAACGATTTATATCGATCGAATATATGTTAATTGGTTCAAGAATATGTCCTTGAGCTAAGAATTATCAATTAGTAGGACACATGGCATAAAAATACTTTATTTTCTGCTTATAAGTAAGAAATAATAAAAATCGATGTAATGAAAAAGATGAAAATGTAAAATTATAAGATAAAAGATGAAAACACACATAAAACAAACACATACATGAATAGTTTTTTATATATAAATATATATATATATATATATATATATATATATATATATATGAGGGTCGTTTGATAAGTATGGTAAAACAGTAAGAAAAATAAAGTGAAAAATTTAATTAAATTAAACAATAAATAAATTTACCACACTTATCAAACGACCCTCGTATATACAAATTTAATATTTACCAGTTGATTTAAATAAATATAATTTATTAAATTTATTAAACGATTAAATTACTACATACTGTATGTATAATATACAATAAAATTCAATAAATTTAGTCTTTTAATAACTTCTGATATTTGAGGTAGTATATTTTGTACTTTTTTTAATTTCGATTTTTTCAGTTTCAAAAATATACAAAATATTTTACATATGAGGATATTGTTATAGTAGCAATATTTATTATTTTAATTTTTGATACTAAAAAAAATTAATTAAAATAGAATGAGAAAATCTAACAAAAGAAAAATTCAAGGAGATCATGGACTTGATATATAATGAATTGAACAGAATTCAGTTTTCACAGTCTAATTTGAGATTAATGTACACATTATTTGATACAAACTGTTTGGAGAAATACACAAATATTGTTTGAAAAGCATTTTTTTAGATAATGTATTTAAATACATCTCGATAATTGAAAAGGGAAAAATTAATAAAATATCTGTTTTATTTAATTAGTTAATAACTATAGGTTCACTTTTGAAAAATTTGTCAATGATATTTGAGTACGGTCAGATAGATGTGAAATCAAAGTACGTACAAACGTTTTTGAAATATTAGAAGTTTGATGTATATGTATTTATAATGACAGTTGTTTACGGATAACTGAATAATATTACCAAAGAATATTCCAAAAAATAGAAAGATATAAACTCAAAACTGAATTATTTTAGATACTAAATTAATTTTATGAAATGTTATCAATAATATGAAAGTAACAAAAGAGTATTAATATATTTTATAGTAGAAAAATAATAATAAATAGTTTTTATTAAAGATTTATTTACAAATATATTAAAGGAATAAATAATAATTAATTAAAATTTGTACATAAGTAAAAAAATATTTTTTTTCTCTTATCAATTTATTTAACAATATAGTTAGGTTTTTAATAATACGATAATAAAAAAATATTTTTTTAAATTATGTGTTCTTTTATAAATTAAAATAAATAGCAATAATAATTTTTTGTTAAAATAAAGTTTTGGATAAATGTTTGTTTTCTACCTAAAAGTAATATTTATAGTTATAAAACCGTTACTTTTCTATATGTACATATACAGAAAAAAATAATATGCTATATACCGGTTTTAATGCGCCAATTATTTTAGAAATTGGCAAAGTATTATTCTATTTTAATATAATTTTTATGCAAAGGGTACTTGAATAGGACAATTATGAATAGGTATAGTTATTCTCTTTTAACTATTAAATTTTATGTATTTGTTTAGTTATTTTGTCGAACACTTAACAATAACATATATTATTTCTTTTTTAAAAATGTAGGATTTAGTAAAAGGCCTTTATTATTATTCAAATTATATATATATATATATATATATATATATATATATATATATATATATAAATATATATATATATAATAAAATTGTGCTTTCAAGAAATTTCATTTATTGTTTAATGTTATTTGAATATTATTTTTAAATAATATTTTGTATAAAGTTAGTTTATTTTAAAACTTTCTTAATTTTAAATTTCATTTACTATTCAAATAACTTATTTTTTTTATTAAATAATTTATGATACAAATCAAAATATAAACCTAAAATTAAATTGGAAATTTAATGTACTAATTATTTTTCGTATACTATAGGGTTTTCCAATAAGCGGTTTAGAAGTTTAAATGGAAATAAAACAAAAAGTATTTTGATTTTTTTATTTTTAAGCATAATCTGTGGCATTAATCTTGGCACATAATTTCATTCATATGACCATCACGACTTCGCTTAACATAGTGCATTCGTTTAGTACAATTTTTAGTCATTCTTTCACATAATTGTGTTCCAATTTCATGAATTACACGTTCAATATTTATTTTTAATATTTCTATTGTTTGTGGTTTATCGGCATAAAAAATAATTTCACATAACCCTATAGAAAATAGTCCAATGGAATTAGATCATATGATTTTGGTGGCAAATTGATGAGATTTCGTAAAATAATGGACTCATTAAACATTTAATTCAATAAATTTATTTAAATTTTTACAATTTCTAAGCGTTGTTGATGTGTTAAATGTTTTGTGATAATTTGCCAAACTATACTAAAGTGAAATGTCAAAATGAGCTTGAAAAAAATCAAACAAGGCTGTTACTAGCTGTCAAAGTCCTGACACTCTTATTGGAAAACAATACATATGTACTATTGTATTTATAATAATTTATTCAGATTTTTTAAGATCACTAAAAGTTAGGAAATAAAAATACAGTTATATCAAATATTTACTTCTATTACAGATTTTAAAAATATTAATTTTTAGTAATTATTTTAGATACAAAAAAAAATACACTTATTTACAATAAACTAAATCAAGGAATGTACAATAAACTTTTACAAGACAAAAGGAATGTACAATAAACTTTTAAATAAAAGAACAATTGATTTAAAAGGAACAGAAATAGAGGAAGTTAAAACCTATGTGTATTTAGGATAAAATATTAATACAGAAGAAATGTTTATAAATTAAGTGGACAGAAGAAGAAAAATGGAATAGTGTCAATTCGAAACAAAATTTTCCTTTTTCCTATATATTTAAAGAAAAAGTTTTTGTTCAATGCGTACTACTTAACTTACTTATGACAGTGATATATAGGTCATAAATGTCACAATAATTCTGAAACTTTAACAAAAAAACATTTAAAAATGAATACTAGAAATAATAAATATAGATAGAAAGAAAAATGAATAGATTCTAAAGAAATACAAAGTTATGAAAATTATAATAAGAAATTATATAAGAAAAGTTTAAATAAATGGTCATATGTCAAAAAAAGAAGACCGCCGATTGATGAGAGAAATGATTGATTGGGAATTCAGAAATGTAAAAAGGTCTAAGAATAGACTCGATAGGTGGGGTAAATACACGAGAAAATTACCCTGTGTTGAATGGAAACGAAAGGCTTGAAAACATGAAGTAGAAATAGGAAGACGTTGATTATATATATATATATATATATATATATATATATTATATATATAAAAGTAAATAATTATTTTGCGTACTTTATGTTAAAGTTATTTTTGGTTGATCTAATAGCGTATGTTCAATAGATTTGAAAAGATAACATTTAATTTTATTTTTTAAAAAATAATACAGTTATATATTAAGTGAATAATAAATGAAAGTACTTAAAAAATAGTTGACATTTGTTGACATCTATTTGAGATCAATTTTTATTTTCCTTAAATTAAAAAAATCTAAATCTTTAATTTACGTTTTTACTGGCGCACAAAAATGTATTTAAATTTAATATATTCAAATGTACTTTTTTTAAATTTTACTGAAATAATTATTTCAAAAAATTATAATTTATTACAATAATTTTTACCAAACGTAAAAGATTATTTTTATGAGCTTTTCATTTTATTTTAATTTCAAAATAAAAGTAATTTATGCTTTGTTGGTATTTTGTTTAATAAACATTTGATATTAGACTTTAATATCTATTAAATCAATAAATTTCAAATAAATATATTAAAAATTACAATAATATTGTGACTCATATTTGAATTTCGGTGTTCATCATTATATATTAATTTGTTAAAAAAATAGTAAATAAAATAACTTTATTCATTATGGTGGATAAGTGACAATGAAAATATTTTATAATTTATACTATTAACACAACAATAATTTACAATTATCTGACAATATTTTCTAAATATGTATTTTTTTGGGAATGTCATATTTAATTTTATGAAAAAATAAAAAATATTGTTTTTTCAACAAAATTAAATGTATAGACTTATAAAATTAAATTTATTATTAAATTTGGATTTTTTATTGGAAAAAAGAAATGTTAATGTTGTAATTTAAATATATTTTTTCACAATGCATATATTCAATAGAAATTATTTGAAAATACAATTGAATATCATAAAAAACACAAAAATATATATTGAGTTCACTGTTGTAATGAAAGAATTCCGTTATACATTGAATTTATTTACGAATTGTTGATATTTTTATAATAATGATTTATTTTGTTTATATATCATAAAGTATCTACATGGAAATGTAAAGAAAAAATAAAAACATATTTTACGTTTGATATCAGAGATGTTTGCACTTCGTGCCGACAGAATCCCGCGCTTGTTGCTCTGGAAAAATATTGCAATGCGCATACGTCGCAACCCGTCTTACTTGAAGTAACGCGCGAGCGCGTACAAAGCACATATCTCCGAAACCCTACAAAACTAGATTCCCTCCAGCCAAGCGTTGTCGTTAAAGCGTTCGCGCCGTGTGTGACAATGTGGAGTCCTCGAGAGAAGAATCGCGAGTGTTAGTGAAAACAAACAAACGGAAAGCGATTAACGAACAGACGACGACCGCATCGCCACTAGTGTACTTCTAATCTGAAGAAGTGCGTTGACCATACATTTATCAATCATCATCGTCTATCCTAAATGTCTTTACACGCTACCGACCGTAGTGGTGTTGCTATAGAAGAACTGTCGACGAACACAGAAACGAGTTCGATTGACGATGCTTCAGCAGCAGGAGGCGGAGAACCGAAACGTCGGAAATCGACATCGTCTAAGTTATCACCTGCCATCAAGGCGATAACATCGCCACAATGCGATAATAGAAAATTAGATGAAAATGAAGGAACTCCTTTAGTGACCAGTGATTCTTCAGCAGCTATGAAGAAAAAAGAAGCAGAAATTTCAGCAAGTGCGGGGGCTGATGATGAAATTACGTTGAAGCCGAAGATGAGTCTTTTAAATGGAATAACGGTTATAGTTGGCAGTATTATTGGTTCCGGTATTTTTGTATCACCGACCGGCGTATTATTTTATACAGGATCCGTAAATGCTTCTTTGCTGGTTTGGACCATTTCTGGTGTGTTTTCAATGGTGAGTTATATTATTAATTTTTTTAATATTTTTTATATGCCAACAATATATATATGTACTTAAAAATACTAAAATAAAAATACCGAATACATGAATAAAAAGTAATAGGATTTATTTTAAAATTCTTTTTTAAAAAATGTAAAAGTAAATTAAGAATATATTTATAAAATTTGCGAAACAGCTATTAATTGTATTTTTTTTAAAAAAAAAACTATTTTATATAAATTCGTTAAATACAAATTATAAAAGTTAGTTTAATTTTTATATATTTACTGAAATTAAAATTAAGGATTAATAATTATATTAATTATACAAATTAAAATTATCTGTTCTTTTTAATGAGAATTTTATTATAAGAAATGATATTAACTTAAAAAAAGTTTTACTTAATATTTTAAAATTTTCAATAAATTTATAAAACAAACATTTAATATTACTTCTATGAAAATCTATAAAAAATATATATATTTACTTCAAAAATGGGAATTTTTAAACTATTTTTTTAATGTGTAAAAATAGTATATAAATGTTATATAGTTAATAAAAAGGAATAATTGACAATTTTATTAAAATAAAACAAGAATTTTTTTTATATCATTTTTAAATATTGTGAAAATATTTTCAAAAAAATACGGGTCTTGTGATATAATTTCTAGTTTTGTTTAGACTATAAATAAAATTTGATTTTCTTTTCATAGAAGATATACATGTACAGGTGCGTGTATATATATATATATATATATATATATATATATATATATATATATATATATATATATATATACATACATACACATATGTATGCATGTTGCATATATGTGTCTAGCGAATACGATTTATACATATGAAAAATTATAAAATTTTATATTTTATTACTGAAAAATCCGATTTCAAAATTTAACATTGAAAATTGATACTAAATAACTCAATAATTTTAAATATACATTTAAAAAAAATTCTAAATAATTGTCTAACAATTAAAAATTGAAGAAAAATTGTAAAAAGTAATAAAAAAATAAAATTGCGTCAAAAATGTTAAAAAAAAATTATATTAAATTATATATATTTATATATAAATTCAATATTTCTAAACTAGTAGTTAAATAATATAAATCTAAAAATTAGAATAAAAAATATTTCAAGTACAAAATGAATATAAATGACAAAATCGATACTCTACTTAATACTTTTTAAAGGTCATTATCACAGATATCGCGTCATTTGAGTGAAAAATTGTTAACACCAAAACTATTACCTACAATTTTATATCAATTTTTATATTTATTACATATTTTTATAAAATTTATCAATTTTTAAAAATAAATTTATTAAATGAAAAATACTATTTTGAGACTATTTTTTATTGAGTTGTTAAATAATATTATTGTATTTGAAATATTTTTTTATATAAAACTATTTCATAGTTTAAAAAAATCAATCATACTATTTTATACCACGGAGAAAAACAGCACGTGCATAAATACTTGCGATAGTATATAAATAAGAAACGTAACATATAAAATTGTAATACGTTTTATTTATGTATTCAAAAATTGTTTTCCTATTAAAAAGAAACATTTTATAAAATGACTTATAAAGAATTGTATTCATGTTCAGTCTATAATATGAACAATTAGTTGATTGAAGTTTTCTAATAATCGTACATGAAAAGTCTTCAATGACATGAAACGTAGTTATTTCTATATAGATACACATATGATGAAAATCTTGTGACTTATTTCATCATATCTACTTGTAACTATTTTTATTATAAAAAATTTACATCCATATAAATTTCCATACATTTATTCATACACACGTTTAAACACACACACATATATAAATATGTGTGCTTTTCACAAGCTTTTGAAATTATTTTGGCCATTGGTTCTTCAGAGTTTATTGACCTTTGACGCATAACTAAAAGCGTAGACTTTTCAACCGCGCATGATTGGGCGTGTTATCTCCTTTCAAGTTTTTTGGTTAGAACACGTGGAATGAAAGCAAAAGCTTTTAAATATTTTTTCTGATTTATATATATATATATATATATATATATATGCATGTGTGTGTATGTATTTATTTGTCTGTTACGTTTGTATATAATGTACATATATAATAATAAAATCATCATTTAAGAGCTAATTGCCTATATGGATAATTTATATTAGATATTTACTGAAATAAGAATAAGTTCATCTTAGTACATAAAAAATATATATTTAATTTAAAATTATATATATATATATATATATATATGTATGAATAAATCCATTTACATATATGATATTTGTTTACTTTTGTTGTAATTGAAATTAAACATTTCATTGGTTAATAATCCACTACTAATATATTTTAAGAACTATATATAAATCTTCGTTTTCATTTGGATTAAAAATTATTTTTTTAAAAAGTGCTTTGAGATTCAAATGTTTTAATTTTTTTAATTTCACTATACATTTATTCATGTAATTTTCTTTCATATCAAAAGTTACAATATTTAAAAAATTAGGTAATTTGTAATTTTCTTACCTTCGAATATCTTGTAAATAACTACTTCAATTTTAGGATTATAATTATTATTTCTTTTTTTAATGATATTAAAAATAAATAATAACATAAAATAATATCACAATTATAACATTACTATAAATCAATCAACATGTTTAATCTTAATTTTATGCAAGATTTGTTGAAGGAAAAATATGGACATTTGTTTATATACAAGTATCAAAAATATTTTTCATTAAATACGTTTTTAAATTATTATGCATATCGTTTTTAATGGTATACACGTAATCTGTATGTATGCATATATATATATATATATATATATATATATATATATATATATATATATATATATATTCACACACACGCACACACACAAACGCATATTTATGCATTAGTCTATATTAATATCCTTGACCGTTTTGTGTCCTGACCTCTTGCCATTGACCGCTTTGACGTCTCCTGCATCAATCGTTTTATTAAATTTTTAAGAAATTTCTTTTCATAATATGTTCTAATTGATTGAATTTTTTTGTTTATTTGTTAAACATGGTTTTTTGTATAATTAAGTCAATATCTTCAATATATAAGGGTTGTTTGATAAGAATGGTAAAAAAGTAAGAAAAACTAAATTGAAAAATTTAATTAAATTAAACAATAAATAAATTTATTATACTTATTAAATATATATATATATATATATATATATATATATATATATATATATTACTAAAAAAGCACAATTTGTATAATCCTATGTAATATATCTTTTAAAAAGGAACGTAGATAATTAAATGGTGAAATATAATTAAAATGTAATAGATGAAGTGAAATATAGACTTGATTTTTCAAATAAAAAGTAACAAGAAATTAAACAGGAATATATAAATTATATATAGAGTTTTCTAATAAACGCTTCAGAAGTTGAAATGGAAATAAAACAAAAAGTATTTAATAATTGTTTTTTTATTTTTAATTTTTAGTCACTCTTTCACATAATTTCTAACATACAATTAAATAGAAAACCTTTTTTTTGAAATTGAAACAGTTTTATGATATTTAGCAGAAAAAATAATAACTTAAAAATTATTGTACATATGGTAATAAGTATTGGAATGAATGACCAAGTGACAGTATTTGATTTTAATTTTAAGATCCGGAAATAAATTTCCATTTTTAAAATTCCATTATCATTAAATGACAGAAAAACAAAATAATATACTAAGGTTGCAAAAATATAAGTAAATTTCTTCTTATGGTTATTGTGAAATTATTACTGAAAACATAGTAAATTATATATTTTTTTTTACTTATATGGACAATATTATTTTATAATATTATAAATTATTTACCTGAGAATTCCTGTGAACTAAGGTTACATTTTATAAATTATTAATTAAATAAAATGTTAAGTAATATTATTACGTACACGTACAAAAATAGTAAATCCATTTTATAAAATATAATTATTCTACAAAAACTTTAAACTTGTACCATAATTTAAAATATATTTATATACATATACATACATACATATATATATATATATATATATATATATATATATATATATATATATATATATATTGTGTGTGTGTGTTTGTGTGAACGTGTGTGTTTGTGTATTTTCAAAATTAAAGACACAATAAATAGACAAATTGACTTTGACAGAAAAATATTTAGTTTAAAAACAGGTCAAATGTCAGAAATGAACATGTATTTATTTAAACATATTTATTATTTGACATTAATTTAAAATCTGGTAAATTTTGGTTTTTACTCGAATTTCCCATTCCAGAAATTTGTAACTAGTTCGTGTGACGTAGTTGGAAAAAGTATTTGCAATCAATGAAGTATGTTTTTAAATAATATTTGTTATTTAAACTAAGATAATAAATATTTGTATATTTACATTACTCGACAAATTTATTGTTTTAGATTGCTATTTTACACATATAGTGGACTATATATATATATATATATATATATATATATATATATATATATATATATATACACATATTCATATATATATATATATATATATATATATATATATATAATATGTATGTATGTGTGTGTATAATTCCACTAACTTCAATTGTACCATTAGGTAGTGAAATCGGTTCTGTTCTATTTACAATTTCTTATATACGATCTTCTAAATGAAGTTACAAATCCAAAAATTGGTCCAGGACTGAGTTATATATAAGCAAATTATGAGTTCGATGCCTGACACAATTTTACATAAAAAAGTTATTAACTGGAAGAAATGTAACATTATTGAATTGAATTCTTTGAAAAGTATTTATGTTCGATTCAATAATAATTCAAATTTTATCTGTTCATCTTACTATGTCTGTGAAGTAGAAATTATAACAACTAATTCATATAAATATATTGGGATTACAATAGAATTATCTTTATTATAAGATGGATACTTTTCTTGCATTATAAGTAAAGATCATCAAAACTTAAATTTTGCAAAAAAAAAACGGATAAGAGATGTAGTATAGTCTTTAACCCATTTAGACGGAATAACGAGTCTGACTCGTAGTGCTTAACTAGATATATAATAAGTTTAAAAGCTGTTAGTGTTACAATAAAAAAAATATATATTTTTAATAAATATTGAAATATTTCATTTTGAATTTATTTTTAACTATTCACTCAAAAAATAATAAAAAATGAATGCTGCAACAGTTAAAAAAATGCTGCATTTTTGTCACGAATGTGTAAAAAAATACTGTTTCATTGGGTTAAAGAAAAAGTCTACTCGACTTTGGGAGTGTACTGTGGGAGTGTATGGGATTTATATTTCAATAATAAAAATACAAAATATAGAAAGAAATCAAAGAATGGTGACAGAGTGGTGAATTTACTTTCACATAAATGAATTATAAAATACAATAAATAATTACTGAACACTTACAACATCTTGTCGTATTGGGGTAATAATTCATTTTTTGTGAAACTATGATAGAATTTTTAATAACGTCCAATAAAAAACTCACATATTTTATTTCATCTTTAAAATCATATACGGTCAACCAAATGTGAAGCCTAGATTTGTGTTTTATTGAAAAGAAACATAAAAAATTATACACATGTTTATCTATACACCTCCCTACACAACACATGTTTCTTTTTAATAAAACACAATCTAGGTGTTTCATTTGGATGACCCAATATATTACTAAACTAAGATTGTTTGCAATTTAAGAGTAGCTATAAATATTTAATTTGAATGCATACAATCATTTTTTTATTGAAAATAAAATGTGCCTTCTGTAATAAATCATATTAAAAGGTTAAATTATTATTTTTTTCTAATAGTATTTGTATGAACATTTCAAATGGTTTTTTTATTAATAGTTTGTTTTAAAAAGTACTATTTTCAGATTATTTTTATATAAATATAATTAAAATTGTTTGCTAATAAAAATCGATGCACTTTTTCAATTGTAGATGAATAATAAGAATTTTTTGACTGTAATAGAAGTAATCAAATTGCCCATTTGGTTATTTATCTGAAAATAGTCAATGCTCTTTTGCGTATAACAATAAGGTCTGAGGTATTGACGCACTTTTTACTTTATAAAGATTTCACAATAAAACATCAATTCCGAGAGTACGTATAAATAAAAAAAAATGGTAGGCGGAAAGTTGAGCTGACCTTTCAAAAGCTTTGAAGTCGTATTTTTCCATTCATTTAACAGTACACATGAACTGATTTAAAGAAAAAATATATTAAAAAAATAAACGACTATTTTTGTACGAAACTAATTTAAAAGTTATTTTTCTAATTAATGTCTATAATTTATTATATATTGTATTAATTAAACTCAATTACAGTACTTACTAAAATTTGTTAAGAACTAAATGTTCTCTCGCAAATTGTGCTTTTTAATTGTATGGGTGGTGTATTTCGTAATAGTTGATGAATAGTAAAGTATAATAAATACACAAATCTATGCGACACATTTAGATGACTCTCTCTCTCTCTCTCTCTCTCTATATATATATATATATATATATATATATACACGAGGGTCGTTTGATAAATATGGTAAATTTATTTATTGTTTAATTTAATAAATTTCTTCAATTTAATTTTTCTTACTTTTTTACCATACTTATCAAACGACCCTCGTATATATATATATATAAAAACAAATAAAATCAAATAAAGATACATTATTTTACACATTGACACACCTCGTTTATAAAATAAAATATAACAGCAAACACAAACAATAAAAATGAATGCCTGACCAGTAAGAGGCTGCTTCTGTGAGCAATTTGGAGATCTGATTCAGTTTTATTGTGAATTTTGAAAATTTTTTCACTATTTTATGTTACTCTCAGAAATTAGACTTGATTAGAATGTATGTAAAGAATGAGCCATTACTTAATGAAAAGCACTCTTAACAGTACTGGCTTTTACAAAGTTACAGCATTAAAAGCCTAAAAATTAGTATTAATCAACTACTTGAAGATGGAACTCGCTGTTGAAACCCGTTGTTCTATAATATCAATTAAAAAGACTGCCTTTAAGATTTTAACAGAAAATTTATCATAATTTTTATTTATCATACTTTAAATGAAGTATATGGATGAGTGATTCATTTGTGTTAAATGAATCTGATGAAGTATTAAAATGAATAAACGATTATATATATATATAATGAAATCATTTATTAACCATTATTTTATCTTTAGTATTTGTAATTGAATAATAGTGGTATACTACCTGAAACATTCATTATTCCATATAAGCAATACTATTGTTTTTCTGTATAACTGAAAGATTTTATTTGATATTAAATTTAGAGGTTTCTGTTAAATGAAAACTATTGATCATCGATTTTCGACTTCACAGTATATTGAAACAAATCTTATATGAACTACACAAATCTTATATGAACGACATTAGGTTAGTTAATATAAATTGGAGATTATATTTTATCTAATTTTCTATTTATTTCTTTACAATATCAGTCATCGATAATTAGCGATTAAAAATAAAAATCGTCTAGACGTCTTTTATCCTATGAAAGGAATTACTGATTGTTATGTTAATTACTAGATTAATTGCAATATTCATACATACATACATATAAATATATATACATATATATATATATATATATATATATATATATATATATATATATAATAAGTTTAAAACTATATATATATCGCACGAACATGTATATAGTTTTAAACTTATTGTTTACGTTAAAATCGAATAAATTTTCTATATATGTTGATTAATGTCAAAGAACTATGACGGTAAATAATTTAACCTATTTATAGATTTTAAAAATATTGATATTCTATTTTTATAAATATTCGGCGTCTTTACAAGAGAATTGACACTTGTTATCAATAGGTCAAGTAATAATATAAATAAATGTCTCAAATTTCTCGACTAATATAATCTATTTTATTTAGATCATATTAGTCAAGAAATTATTAAACATTCATCGACCCATTAATTATGTTTGTTTATTATTTTTTTTGCACCCATTTTATTGCACATTATTTAATAATATACGAAAAACTATAACGAGAATGTACCGAATTAGTATGATATTTGTTATAAATTAAAATGATGAGAAAAATACATAAATGCTAGATTTTTTAAAGACGTGACATATATATATATATATATATATATATATATATATATATATATATATATAGGGTTGCTCAAATGAGACTGAAGGATAATGGCTAAATGCTTCAATCTCATTTGAGCAATCTATATTTTTATTTTAGGCTTTTATTAAGATTTAGCAATTAAACGCGTATGACAATAATACGAAACAGCATTTTTTTAAAAAAAGAAACATTGATGTATTTATAATTAAACATTCATTTATTTTATACCAGTCATAATTGATCGTTTTCAATTAAAAAAAATGTTATTTTATCACACACACACATACACACACACACACACACATATATATATATATATATATATATATATATATATATATATATATATATATATAAAGATGAATGAAATATTTCTTTCAGAATTTATTAAGCTTATTTTATTTTGAAATCAAAAGGAATAATCGAGTAAACAGACAATGTTGGTCTTCTTTTCTTCCTGAATTTTGAAAAAGCTATTAGTCTTAATCTTAATTTAGTTAACTGAAGCATTCTTGTCTTACAAAAAAAATATTCTTTCTTGATCTCTTAGAGTAGAAAATATTATTTATTTTACAAATTATTTAAAAAATCCAATGATGTATGTAATTTTGTTTATACAAAATCAATATTAGTTGAATTATTTTTATAAAAAAATTATTATATTCTCTTCAACTCAATATTTATTATATTGCTTTTATGCACACGATTTATGTTTAAAATTTTGTAAAAAAATATAAAACATCTTTATTTATCAACTTAATACTTAATATTATATTATTTAGAATAATTTCATTTATTTTATCTGAATTTTTGTTTATTTTAATGTATCAAGTCATTTTTTAAGTAAAGTTTGAAAATTTAATACAACAAATTTATAACCGTTTTCATTTTTATAGTACTATTCAATAAATAAAATATGTGCAAAGATGTATGGAAACATGTTTAGGAAAGTAAAAGAAATTAATTCAATTTAATTTATTTTGATTGGTAATCAAATATAACATTTAAAGGAAATATTTAAGGTAGTTTCAAAAGTTTAGATTAGATAATTACAGGTTAAGTGAATGTCGTTCTATTAAACTTAATGATCTGCTTCTATTGATGAACATTATGCTACGACTGTTGAAGAATTAACACAAAATAATTATTTGACTCATTAAGTATTTCTTTGTCATTTGCATAAACTTGGAAAATATCAAAATTAGAAAAATGGGTATCCTATCATTTGACAAAATCTAATTTCATAATAAGAGTAAAAATGTACACTTCTTTGCACTGTCATGAGTGTAGTTCACCATTTTTAGATAGATTAATGACTGAAAATAAAAAAATAGATATTTTATATAAATAATAAATGTCGTAGATAATGGATGACTTAGCATTAGTCAAAATAACTTTTATTCTAGAATTCTATTTTATTCTAGAGTTGTTACTGCTCAATAATATTGCAATAAAAGAAAAGACCCTTTTCGTATCCTTTTTCTTCAAATTCAAAGAATTTTATAAATGTGGTATTTATTTATCGCTGACGAGAAGTAATTAATAATAATGGAATAGGGACTGTTTTTTAAATAAATATTAATACGTTTGAAACTTCGTCTCTTTTTCTGAATTTAAAATCGGGCATTACTTATCAGAGGATGATCTGATACAAAATAAGTTAAAACATTCATTAATATTTATGTTAATTTTTTTCCCATTGAATTATCTCTGCTATCAAATATCCTTGTTTAAGATGTATATGATTATCAAACCCCTTGAAATGAAAGAAAAAATTCGATAATTTTTTTAATTTTACTAAAAATTTATTCATTGCACAATTTTAATTAGGTATTTTTGTTACATTTAAAAAAAATCAAATGTTGGTCATTGTTACCTTTGTCATACTAAGTTCCTAAATGACTTTAAATTTCTGTACGATGTTTATACTTCATTGATTCAATTAAATTTTTTTTGTTAGAGATATATGTATAGCAGCTATGAGATTTCGTTTGTTACTTTAAAACGATATTAAATATATTTAATTATTGATTTATTTTTTTTAATGAGCTAGGACGACTTTGTAATTAAATATATTAATTTTTTATTTACTACGAAGTTTTCGTTTGAATGCGCAAGCAATTCTTCTCTTCCTCTCTCTCTCTCTCTCTCTCTCTCTCTCTCTCTCTATATATATATATATATATATATATATATATATATATATTATATATATATATATATACGCGTGTGTGTATGTATGACGTAGTATGAATAATTGTATCAGATATTGATATTTTAGATAGTTAAAATGGAAACATTACCACAACGGTCGTTGACCGATAGGTCATGACTTTGAATTTAAGCTTGCAGATAAAATATTATTTTAATATGAAAATGCTTGTATCAGTTTAAAACTTCTATTTCTTATGTAAAAATGCATTTATTCTGTTATATACCTTTTAGTGTATAAACAATATATATATATATATATATATATATATATATATATATATATATATATATATATATACACACACACACAATTAGATTCGTAGTTATGAATTTTTTATTGTTGATTAAAAATAAGTTGAAGCTTAATTATTATTTTAAGTTCATTCGTCAACGAGAATTTTAAAAAAAATATACAAAAAGATAAATATATAGTTTATAATATTTATCCAGGGCAGTATAATTATATAAAAAATAATTTTATTAAATTTCTAATTCCAAGGACGAAGTGAAATCTTATCTTCTTTCAACTGAATGAAATCTTAAGGCAAATTTAATTTCTTACCCTTAATTTTCGTATTATACATTGTAAGTTTTTTTTTTAAAAAAAAGTAATAATTTTTCGTTTTAACTATGCTATTTTATAGAACTGTATGTAATTCCTTTTGATAATCGGAAATATTCAGTCTGATAATTTAAGTCAAATACAAGTTAAATATACATTGACAATTTAAGCTATTATTCAAAGCAGAGATTAATTCTTATTTTTTTTAAATATTGAAAAACTATTAATGCAGATATGAGTTATTAATATATTTTCAAGTATAAATAAAAATATTTAATGTTTAATAGAAATAAATCGAAGAGTTTAGATTTTTTTTACAATAATATATATATATATATATATATATATATATATATATATATATATATATATATATATATATGTAGAGAGAGAGAGAGGTAACCCTCGTATAACGTGGATGTTAGGTCCCATAGAAATATTACAACATATAAATTGCGTTATGTGAGACTTAGATCACATAGAAAAACTAGGATTATGTTCCGAAATCGCTTTTTTATTAAATTATATAAACAATGGCATATTTAACAAAAACATTTTTTTATTTAATTTGTGTAAGTTAAGAAAACATATAAACTATGAAACAAATATATAGTATAAAATTATAAATTGTATGTGAACTTAATTGCACATAATGCATAAATGTTTAAGGCAAAATAAAATAAAGTACATATTTTAATCGTCATTACTGTCTTCAAAAAAAAAGAAAAAAATACATTTTGTAGATGTTCTTTATTTACGAGTGACTCGTCATCACTTGAAATTTTTTGTACATCATTTACAATTCTCATTGCATACTTTGACTGGTTTAGTTATCAAGAAGTCAGTAATAAGAACTTGTTTACCACTATTCTGCAATTTTTTTTATTATGTTCATATTATGAAGCTAAACAACTATACAATTGTCTCGTGAATTTTCCGGAGCTTTCTATTGAGGGATCATTATCCGTAAAATAACTTCCTAACTTTCTTGCCAAGTTCAATCGTTCTGATAATTTCTTTGAATTGAATTCTTAAACTGACTCGTTACAATTAGAATCTTGGCAGAATTTTCCCCTCTATTTGTATTTAGTTCTACGTTATCTGTTCATTGTACAAGTCCCTCCTTATTTAAATCTGTTTCTCTACCAATTAATTCAAGAATTTCATTCTCAACCGTATTGAATGTGCAATGTTTATTACACGACTTAGCTTGACATCCATTAGGGGTACGAAATTATATTCAAGAACGGTATCAGGCCATACTTTTTTCTAGTAAACATTTAGTGTAGAGTTTTAATTCCTTAATGGTCAGAGAAATAATTTTCACACAATTCAATATTGAATACACTTTCCGCGTTTGAGGCAGTATCATGTTTGAATTAAACTCCATTTCTTCCAAAATTAATTGGAATGTTCGACGAATATGACTTAAATGTTGATATTATTTTTTGGTTGAATGGTTGAATAAATGAAGTAGTATTAGGTAGCAAAAAAGTTTTTTCTGTAATATAAATTCACTACTTATAAATACACGATACGGGAAGATGCAAATTTAGCGAAGATAAAATTTAATTTTTAAGTTGCATGGTGAAATATACATGAAAAGATAAAAGTTACTACAATATATCGACTGCCTTGTATAATATAAGAACCGCATTATACGAGGGTTATCTCTCTCTGTGTGTATTTATATATATATATATATATATATATATATATATATATATATATATATAGGGAGAGAGAGAGAGAGAGAGAATGATGATAAAGCTAATGTTAAGAGCTGCATCATTCAAAAAGTAGTCACAGGAAAATGACATTTCCACTTTACCCTTGTTGTGGTGTTTATAATGATATTTAAAAAGAGAAAGTATGTCCTTGAGCATATACTAATACAACGCATGTGCAGTAAAATTATATTTTCTTGTTATAAAAAAATCTTAGTTTTTTCTCTTTTAATATTATACTCGTAAAAAGCAAACGTTTTAGTTTTTACATATTAGGAACTGTCATTTATACTATTTAATTTTTTATATTTATTGTAGTTTATGAAATGTTTTATATATATATTCTCAGCTTCTTTTTATCCTCTGCTGGATAAAGACCATTTCTGAAACTTGCCATTTTTAGCATTTCAATTTTTTTTATTAACAATTAACAAACAATTAATTTTGTTTTTAATTTGGTAAAAAAATGCCAAAACATTTAAATTGTTGCAAAATAGTATGATGATAATTTTCTATTTCGTACATAACTTTGCACGTAGTACAAACGATTTCAAGATGGTATATAAAACTTGGATAATTCAAAGCCGAGTCGTTTCAAAACTGCAATTGCTGAAGAATACAGAGAAAAAATGCGTAACATTATTGCTATTGGTACAAATATTACTCTTAGAATGTTAGAAGAAGATATAAATGCTAGTAAAAACACTATTCCTGACATTTTAATCAACAATTTAAATAAATGAAAGGTCTGTATTCGATTTGTTTCACATTAATCAACAGAAGACCATGAAATGACTCGTATAGAACATTCCAAGTTACTTATTAAAATGCCCAAACAAAATCTATATTTTAAATTAATTGTAACTAGCAGCAAAATATGGTATTTAAAATATGATTTTGCTATAAAGCACCAAAGTGCTTAAAGGAAGTCGCCCAATTTACCAAAATGACAAAAATTATGTTTTTATAAATTGAGAATCAAGATAAGGTTGAATTGTTTTTACGATTGCAAAAGTATTATTAATTGGGAATTTGTTTCACAAGATCAGATAGTTAATAGAGATTATTATTTAAGTCTTTTCGAATATTTATGGAGAAGAATTGTTCTCATGTGACATGAATATCGAAAAGCAGGTAACTGGTGTTTTTTGTATAATAAAGGACCAATTCAAAATACTGTCTCTGGATATGAATTTTTGGCAAAAAACAATTATGTATGATTCAACATCCATCGTTTCACATAATTTGGCTCCATGAAATTACTTTTTCTTGAAATTCAATTTCTATGAGAAGGCATCATTATAATGGCATTTCACACATTTAAACTGCTGTAACAAAGGTATTTGAAGCAATTCTAAAAACTGAGCTCTGTAAATTGATATTTATTAGTTAAACATGCCTAATGTCGTATTCATATTAAAGCATTGTATTTTGAATAAAATACAGTTTTTTTCAAAAATTACCACTTTTTTAATTATATTAATATTTCGAGATCTTTTCCGATAGATTATATATATATATATATATATATATATATATATATATATATATATATATATATATATATATATATATATGTATATATAAAAGTGTAAACAAAAATAAAAATATTAATTTTAAAAAGTATTTAAAATGTATTGTATATAAGTTTAGTTTTTCAAATTACCAATTTTGTTTTATATATAGAATGACTTTAAATTGAGAAAATGATAATAATCAGTTACAAACTATAGGGATTGATTGGTGCATTTAACTAAAATTATATGAACTTTTTAATATCTGATATCGTTACCTATTGCTAGTTTAACGTAAAATGTGATTAATTACAAAAGGAAATTAAAATTACTAACATTTATACTTATGCAGGTGTAACAATTCAATACAAGATGTGTTTATAAGTAATATTCCATTAAAAGATATCTATTGTAAATGTATCATCATAATACATAAAATGTTACAATGTTAAAATGGAAAAAAAATATTGAAGTAGTATATTAATTATTCAAAGAATAAAATTATTAGTGATATGAATTACAAATGTTTCAACATTGTTAGTTTTTTATCGATTTGCATTATATATTGTCCTTTATTGTACGAAATTTAAAATCGATATGTATTAATTTTCAAATGAATTGATTAATACAGACTAATTATACAGTAAAT
This sequence comes from Neoneuromus ignobilis, assembly GCA_029203775.1. Taxonomy (NCBI): domain Eukaryota; kingdom Metazoa; phylum Arthropoda; class Insecta; order Megaloptera; family Corydalidae; genus Neoneuromus; species Neoneuromus ignobilis. The sequence goes on from CP092087.1 coordinate 37,419,070, forward strand.
TAAAAACACATTATATTATAGAATATTTCTTTATTGTATAGAGCCATCCAAATGTGACGCCTAGATTTGTGTTTTATTAAAAAGAAACATGTGTATAAGGTGGTGCATAGGGAAACATGTGTATAGTTCCTTTTGTTTCTTTTTAATAAAACACAAATCTAGGCGTCACATTTGGATGGCCCTATACTATTACAGTAAGAATTATCAAATTTATGTAAAATACAATGTTTATATTCAAAAGTATGTAAATTATAAAAATATAACATCAATAATTATTTATATTTATAAAAATATTCTTAGAATTTTTAAAAACTATACTGACCCTATTAGGAAGTCTACGTAATAATAAATGATTACTTAATCAATATTTCTAAACATTTTTAAACGAAATATACGCAAATTATAAAAAACAATTTTTTTTATTTAACATCATAAAATTGATTATTTAACCTAATTGAAACAATCAACATATTTTTCACAAAAAACAATTATTTACGCAAATATGGAAAAAAACGTATGATGTAGAATAAAATTATAAAAAAATCACTGCTTTCTTATATTAGAAAGAAATTACAAACAAATAGCAATTGACCTAATTGCGGTGTCTCTTTCTTAATTTGAAAAATGTATATTATTTAGATGAAGAAAATCGGTCAACAAGTGTCACACTAATGATACGTCTCCATTTTATAGAACGGTGTTAGTTTAAGATTGATGTTTAAATTTGTGTGTCAAGGACATTGAAATGACAAAAAAAAATTGTAAACGAAATTTGCGATTATATTTCAGATAAATATTATTTGTTTTAATATATTTTATTAGTTAAATATTATAGTTCATTATTATATATTGTTAGTGATTTTAAAACATAAATATACATACATACATACATTTATATATATATATATATATATATATATATATATATATATATATATATATATATGTAATTGGTCACAAAAATATGAATCTACACAAAACATCTAGAGATGAATATAAATTTTACAGAGTTTAACATAATTTAGGGCATTAAAAAATATTAATAAAATATTTTAACACGTTGACGCTCAATTTGAAATCGGTGATGGACGACAAAAACAATTTTTTTTTGTTAAATAGTTGATTCTTGGGGAGTTCGATCAAAATTTAATACTAACAAAATAAAATTATTATATTTTCTAACAAATTTTCCTAAAAAAATGGTGGAGGTCTATAGCCGTCATTTGTTTTTAATATCTCGATTTCTCTGATATACAAAAGACAGCTATAGAAGTTTTGGTAGCTGTACAGACTATAACGATATTTTTTGAGAATAATTTAGTAAAAAGGAATAAATATATTTTTATAAATATAACTAGATTTTTCTTTAATACAAAATTAAAAAAATCAAGAACAAAAATTTATAATAGCACAACAAAAATTCAAAAATCTATTTAGAGATACAAAATTCAATTTTGAAAAACATTTGTAACGAAAAAAAGCAGAATAGCAAATTTTATAAAAATGTTCCAGTAATAATTTCGAAAAAAAATTTTGAAGCTTCCAAAATCACATTTGAAAAGAGACTGAGACAAAATGTATGAAATGTTTGCGGCTATGCACGTCGTTAAATTCTACGACCACGCTTGTAGCAACCAGTTTCCAATTCTGGGAATAATTGAAATAAAATGTCTGTATCACTTAATGAGAAATATTTCATCATTCATACTTGGATGAAGATTAAAAAATTTAGAAGAAAATGGATTTAACACTGATATACATTTTAAACATTTATTTATAATACTAAGAATATCCATCATTTGCACCTACAATCATGAGCATTAGACGGCTATAGACGTCATTTACGTCAACGTGTTAATAAGCTTTAAAGTATGCCACGTTTAAATTAAAAGTACAATGCAAGGAATGTAAAAGAATAGGTAATGTATAATACATTTAGAAGATATTAAACATCACCTCATTCGCTTGACATAAATTCTATTTAACATTTTTGGAAAGAATTGAAAGATTTTCATTACAAATATGTTGAAAAACCATTTGCAGGTAGAATGGATCGAAATAAACAGTAATTTTATTATAAAACTAGCACATTCCATGTTATGTAGATAGAAAAATATTTGAAAACCATTGGGCTAGACAATAAAATATTGAATTCAATTCATATATTTAATTTTATAACTTTTTTTCCATATCATTTCTTAGGTCAATACTTTTGTATATTGGTTTTCATACATTGAATTGAGATGTTAATTCTTCTTTTAATTTGCTTATTACTTTTGATTTAAATGTGGTATATTTTAAAGCTCATTAATATATTTCTTACGTTCCTAAATTAAATAAAATTCTTTAAAATTTATAAAAAAATTTAAATATGTTAGTGGGCCAATATTTTTGTGACTATATATACATATATATATATATATATATATATATATACATACATATATATATATATATATATATATATATATATATACATTAATCAGTCAACAAGTCTTATAATTAATATCAAATACCTAAAATATATTTTATTTCAAAAAGTTTAATTTTGTCTAAAGTTAAAAATTAAAAATATTGTACATTTTAAGTAACCTTGTAATCATAATCATGCGTATGGTTTTACTTTCATTATTAAATGTTAATTAATTAAATTTATACGAAAATAAACACATTGTTTAATTTATGATTCAGAGAAACGAGAATTTAATTTCGATATTCATACAGAATAAATAGAAACATGTATGTAAATAAATATTTCTAATGATTACAAAAACAAGAATGATATAAGTGCTTCATAAAAGTTATTTACTATTATATATTTAATTCACAACAATGAGTAAAGGGGAACAATTATTTTGAAATTAAATTTGATGTATAAAAATAATTAATGATATATTTATACATCAAATCAAAAGACAGCAAAACACGATTTCTTATAGCTGTGATTAATAATTATTTTTTTATATTTTATATCACAATTTCAAACATAAGTTACAAATAACAATTCTTACGCACTCACTATTGTCATCGCTATCATGTTTATTATGACTTTATCTTCATCGTTTAATTTCACTACTATCAAAGTAATTTTACGAAACGGTTGTCGTTGAGTGACTAATATAACGGACATTGACCAATGTATTATACTACACAAATAATACACACTTCATTGTCAAAGTGATTCTTTTGAATACTTCAGTAATGATGATGTTACATTATTTTTCAAAAAGGACTCAATTTTTAACTATTTTCATATTATTTTATAGAAAAAAAGAATACTATGTATATATATATGCAGAGTGGGCCAAAAGTTATTACCTATTTTAAAAAAAATATCAAAATATAAGAAAAAACAAATTTTATCGATCTTAAATTAAATCTAAGTTAAAATATGATTTTTGATTAAGTTTTAAAAATAATTTCTTTTAAATGTTAACCTCCAGAGCGTTCGCAAATTTGTGCTCTGTAATGTTAATATTGATATTGCTGCTATTTCGATTTGAATATTATCCTTCAGGTCTGCTAAAGTTTGCGGCTTATTAACGTAAGCTTTATCGTTTAGATAGCCCCAAAGAAAAAAGTCAGGAGTCGTCAAATCCGATGATTTTGGAGACCACCTAAAGTTTGAATTTTTCGATTATTGAATTTTAACCGTAGGAGATCAATTGTAGCTCTGGAAGAGTGATCTGTAACTCCATCCTGTTGGAACCAAGCTTCTTTAGCATCATCTCTAAGATTTGGTAATAAAAAATTTTCAAGCATCTGTCGATGTGGAAGTTATTGGGCCCTTCCCTACAGTCTCTCTTACGGACTCAATACTGTCATTACTCCTTGAAGATTTTGGTCTGTCTGATCTCCTGCTATTGTCCCAGTATCTTCAAATTTTTGCACTATTGCGCGGATGGTTGCACCAGAGTGTAAATTTCTAGTATTGTAAACTCTTCTGAATTTCATTTGTGTTTACAAAAGACTCATTTGACTTTCAATGTGAAATATCACTATTTTGATTCTCTCTTACAATGTATAGTTATTCATATTTAATGTTGTTTTCTTTGTACTTAAATATGCAAAAAACAAAAATTAGAAAAAAATTATAACAAAAAAATTACGAATGTATTTCGTTAGGAAGTTACTTTTGGCCCACCTATATATTGATATAATGAAGTTGTACATTATATTACATTTATACATTTGATAAATTACATTTAAGTATCCAATTCAAATGAATTTTCTATTTGGAACTCTTCTAAGGTATTATCTTTGAGATATTTTAAAAGGATTTAATTTTATACTATGCTAAATTAATATTTTTGTTTAATATAATGGTAAGGGTTAAAGATCGAATTTTGTCATTATTTCCTTACAAATTACGTAGACGTCGGTAAAAAGACAGGAACTCATTATACTACTTTGAAGTACTTCTGAAATTACTGATGTCTCATTTGACAGAACGTTTTTAACTTCAAATATTTGATTCCTATTTAGTAGATCTATTTAAATCTATCGAATAAATTTATTATCAAAACTAAGAAGAAGTAATTTATTAATGATTACATTATGATAAATTTTGTTTGAGATCTTAGAAAAATCCAGAAAAATAGTATCTGTTTAATTACTTCTACCAAATACGTTTAATAAATCATGAATAAAACTCGAAGGTACTGAGATCTAAAACTATGTTAATATTTTTATAAAATAATACTGAACTTTCAGTGTTGCCTAAGGTAAACATTAACTTGTTTCATGATTTTTAACATGCTTTTTATTAGAAAGAAGTGGAGAGATAATGGTGTTAAGGTGTATGATGATGAATGAAATTAAAATTTTACATATTATCGAAATCACCATGGATCAAAATGTTTATTTCAATGGTCGCGAAAAAATAAATAATAAAAAATAAAAATTAAAGAAAATGTAATAACCCCAAATGTACTGCGTATATTTGTTCCTACAATTACTCAATCTTAATCATTTTGATAATATTTGAAGTGAACTTGAAAGAAAAATAAAGAAACATTCGATCATTAACAAAAATCAGCTTAAAACATTGTTATACGAGGAGTGACAATATTTCATTAGAACTTAACAACAATTCGTAAATTCTATGCTCTATTGAATTAAAGTTATTATTAAATCAAAATAATACTCTACAAAGTATCAATTAATAAAGTATTAAAATTAACAAATATTGATATTTACTCATAATTTTAATAATTGTTATTTTGTCATATAAATATTTTTGTGTGTTGTTTTCTTATTTATAATATTGTGAAAATAAATAATTTGGGGTTCTCTTACACAAAATTCTTAAGTATAAGTGAATAAAGTTGAAAATATAAAATTTTAAAACTTTTATTTTTAATCATGTTTTTTTCACATTTTCATATTTTAAGAATACTTTTGCAATATATATATATATATATATATATATATATATATATATATATATATATATCTTCAGAAGTTACAGCATATTAGAATAATGTTTGATTAAAATTATGCTTTCGTAAGTTCTAAAATTATTGTTTTTAAGATTATTTTTTTTTACAGATTGGCGCTTATTGTTACGCGGAACTCGGCACGATGATAACGAAAACAGGTGCTGATTATGCGTACATTATGGAAACGTTCGGGCCGTTTATGGCATTTATTCGACTATGGATTGAATGTATGATAGTGCGTCCCTGTTCGCAAGCGATCGTCGCACTTACGTTCAGCGTTTACGTGCTGAAGCCTTTCTTCCCGGAATGTGATCCGCCAGACGATGCGTCGCGTATGCTGGCCGTCTGCTGTATCAGTCAGTATTAAACCATCGTTGAAAAGTAATGCATGTTATTTTTATTGTATTTTTTTCTTATTATTTGTCTTTATATAATCATTTTTCATTAGAAATCCCGAAAATTCGGTTAAATTTTTTAAAAAAATCATAGAATTCTATCTTTTTTATTCTCACTTCATAAGAAACAACATTTTATAAACATGAAAAATCTTTACATATTTTTTTTCACATTGTATAAAATTAAAATTATTCTTTACCAAATTGTAATGAAAGTCATACATTTACATTTAAGAAACAAATTAAATTTGATGTTTAAGTTTGTTTCATCTGTTCATTTGATTAAATATACAATCATATTTTCAAAAATAATAATTTTATTTTTATTAAATAGTAATGATCATTCTTTTGTGTATATATAGTATTTGCTTGATGATTGTTCATTATCTTTAAATATTTAGTCATTATTTTATTGAAATTAAATAAATGTTTTTATTTGACTTAAAATGTTGGTTTATTTACATGATATTTTTTTAAAATTATTTAGTCATTTTTAAACACTAAATTAAACGCTATTAAAAAACTATTAAATTAATTGTTTGTTTTTATATTAGCTTGTCGTAAAACTTGTTTTTATATAGAATGTATTTAAATTTTGTGTAAAGTATTTATATATATATATATATATATATATATATATATATATATATATATATATATATATATATGAAATATTAAATAATTAAAAAAAAATCAATTCTGGTACGTCGATTTCAACAAAAATATTTAATAATGTCTTTGATTTCTCTTTGTTAAGAAGATTTTAATAAAAATGATAGAGTCATATATATTACATATAATTGTTTATATATATAGTAATACCTCGTTTAACGCTTATGATGCGTTCCTGTCGACAAAGCGCTAAATGAAACAGCGTTAAACGAGGTCATTTTAACATATAGTAAATAGAGAAAGGAGAATACGCGACCAAAAATAAACAAATTTTACTTTAATTTTAAGTTATTTTTATATTAATTTGCATAATAATATATGTTACATAACACATAAATATATGCACATAGAAATATAAAGTTCATTTTTGTGAAGGTCCTGACTCTTCTGAAATTCTTGATTTTTTTTGGGATGAAGTCGTCTAGTGTCATTTGTCGTTTTCTTTTTTTCTTGTTAAGCAAATGTTGGTAGCAGGAGATTGCATTTAAAACGCTTCGACTTGCTTTTGCACTCCTTTCAAAATCTGGATCATTTACTAAAATTTGATCAACGATTTCGGTTATCATTACCAAACTTTTACTAAGGAAATTTGTAGCAAGTTCTTTAGGTTATTCGTTTTCAGAATCGCTATTTTCAAGTTTTATATAAATTCCTTGTTCTGTCAGTTTTTGAAGTTGTTGAAATGTGCGACGAAGCTAATATGCCTTAAAATTTGTTATGACTCCCTGATCCATCGGCTGAAATTGACGACGTAGTGTTGGGTGGTAGGAAAATAATTTCAACGGGAATGCAAGTGTTGGTCGGACAAATAAACGGACAATTTGATGGGATGGCTTAGAACATCAGTAATAGAACCTTTAGTTCCTTACACGTTAGCTCCGCTATGCGACAGTCTCGATTGTTGGGCCGAGACGATCATTCGTCGCGTTACGAATCAATGAAATGCCGCGATAATTTGAATCAGCGTAAATTTTGAGCTTTTTTTTAGGCTTCCAGGAGACCACGTTATATCGAATCAGCGTTAATCGAGTTAGCGCTAAACGAGATATTACTGTTAGATATATATTAAATAAGTAAAATATTAATAAAAAGATATAATAGATTTATAATTTAAATATTATAATTAATTTTTTAAAAAACATTTTTCAAGAAAAATATCCTTCTTACGAAACCTTTAGATAATACTGTTTGTAACAAGAAAACCAATTAATTTTATATCGAAAACTCTTTTCTTGGTAAATAAATTTACCGACGAACTAGTCCATGACATCGTAAGATGGACGTTTTATGGAGTAGCTATTATGAAATAAGAATTGATGTTAAATTGTTCTGCGAATATTTGTTTAGGAATTCAATTATACTACGTATTCCAGATGGTTTCGACGCGTACACTCCAGAATTTAATAGACTACTTTTATGAATGAAAGGTCATTCTGCGCATTCAATGTATTTATGTGAATTTTTATGTTAAATACTAAATATGACTGCTTTTTTATAAAGATTATTTAATATAATATTGATCTGTGCACAAATAATTATTTTTATATTCATTTCATATTATTTATCTTTTATTTGTTTATATATATATATATATATATATATATATATATATATATATATAGGTATATATTTCGCAGCTATGTACAAAAAAAAAAGCGGATTATGACTTTCAAGCGAGTTTAAATAGTGAAGAAAAGAATATAGACAAATTATTCGATTAAGAAGTCAGTCATAAATTTATTGTGCAAAGTAAAAAGTTTCCTGAATAAGAATAATAATATCATTTTTCAAATTGACGAGTTTCTCTAAATTTAAAATAATTTTAGTTATAGTACTGCAATAAATATCTATAATTTTAAACTGTACGTTCATATATATAGCAGCTATCCATTTGTAATTGGATTATTTCAATTTATTACACAATAACTATTAACACTATAATAACTAAAACATTTCAAAATATACATATTCCAGTCAAAGTACTTGAGAGATAATTGGTTTATAGAAACACTGGTTTGTCTAAATTTGATTGTTAACTACCAAGTTGCCTTATTTACATAACAGATTGAACTAACAAAAGTAATTTATTCCTTACTCCATGTTAGTTCCTTTGAAAATCAATGTTATATAATATATGATACAAAATGTTAAATTAAAAGTGTTTATTATTCGATAAAGTGACAATAGTCCAGATATCATTGTGAAAAGACAATCATTTGATATTAAATTTTATTGCCTCAGTATGAAACTTTTATTGAATCGTACTATGCTATGTGCTAAAATGGATTTACAACAATCAGATTGCAAACATTTACAGCTTATTGGGATACATGGGGTTAAATTGTATCGTCTAAGATATATTACATCTGTTTTCATGTAAAGAATTACATTCTTCTTTATTGTATTTCAATAAAGCGTGCTGTTTTATTTTGTTTCAAATATAAAATTAAATGAAATAAAAATAGATGTGTGTATTTATTTTATTTATCGTCTTAGTACTAGAATATTGTATGTAAAATTCAAAGAAAATATTCCGAGATTTAGAATTTTTCAAAGAAAAAAATATATGGTTTTATTCTTACAAAGTAGTTTTATTTAATTTTTTCTTTACCTAAATATTATATCAAGGGTAATTTATATTTATTAGTTTCTTTGTATATTTATAAAAGATATATTGATTTATTTATATTTTGTTCTGATTAAATTGAAAAATTGTTTTGTATCAATTCAATTCAGTATCTTTTTTATACAATACTAAGAAAACAGAAATGTATATTTTTTGAACTTATTTACATTATTTAGAAATTTATTACAGAATTAATATTGTATTAGGTTATTCGAAAAAATCGATATATATATATATATATATATATATATATATATATATATAAATTTAGTATTTTAACTAAAATTTATGCATTTTTAATACAGGAACCATGATTTAATGATATTATTATCATAGATTAAATTGTTCTGGTAAAATTACAATTTTCTTATTTACTACAAAATTTTATTATTCATATTATAAAAAAAATAATACAAAATGTATTGTTGATTTCATTTTCTTTTCTCTTTTGTGATAATAGATATACGTTTGATTTTACAATATCAGATATAATTGCTAGTATTCTTTCTATATTTCATATATTTCCCTTGTACTAATGTTTTTAAAAGCTGTGTGTAAATAATTGAGAAAATAATAATTATGTATTTGTATACAATCACATTGTTATTTTTTAAATATAAAATATGTGTCATAAGTATAATCATATTAATTTTTGTGAATAATTTAATTAGAAATACATAACATGTCGTCAATTAATGCTTAAGTTTATGTTCGTGTAATAGATATAATATTGTCTTTTTGTCGAAAATACAATTGTTCTATTTTTTAAATTTTAATCCTTCTACAATATTCTCTTCTATAGTATATTATCATGTCATTGAATTTGTATTTTTTTGCAATTATATATGGTTGTAGAATTATCGACATGTAGACAGATTCTTCAACATATATTAATATTTAATTGTTACCTACTCTATTTGTGAATGTATTATCACTTGGTTCCTTATACGAATTTATAATATTGTGAAATTACAATGATGATAAAATAACAGTTATTAATTTAATATGAATTTTTTTATGAACTTTTATAATATTATCTTTGATGGATATTTGCACTTTATCGACACAAAGCTGTAATTTATCAATGTTTTATTTTTTATGACACTGGTGCTACATCAATCTTATTAATTTTGTTATATAAAAACATAATAGACGACATTCATTAAAATAATGTTTCAGTACTGTGTTTTATTAATTATAATGGTAGATTATCAAGTCAATATAGACAAATATTTATAATATAGAATTATAGAACTTGTACTGAAAGGGAATACAATTTTAATAACTTTTTCAATAAAATAATTAATACAGATGTAAAGATTTAAAAATATACAAAAGAAATAATATTTTTTGTAAAAAATAACAAATTTTATTATTTTTGTTTTTAAACATGTTTTATAAAAACATAATTATACTCTTTTTTTATTGCTCCATTATAACTAAATTTGTTGTTTATTATAATGTTACAGATTGAAATATTTAATTCATATATCAGTTTATCTGTACATATTTACTTTTTGGAACCATATTTTCAGTCATTTTTATTATATGAAAATTATAATAAACGCGAAAAAAACTTCATACGTGGATTATTTAAATAAACATAACCTTTAATTAAGATGTAATTGTTTAATGTCCATATAATATTTTTTTGCATAAGATAAATGTTACTTTTTAACACTAATATATAAGTAATTTTTTTTTCAGTATAAACTAAAGATAATTAGTTTAGTTAAAGTATAAGTAAATTTTATTTATAATATACTAATGACAATAATTTATAATTATGTATTTGACAGCAAATGCATTATTTGCATTATTATACAATTTATTATTTTTTTTTCTTTCTACCTGACTCTCTCTCTCTCTCTCTCTCTCTCTATATATATATATATATATATATATATATATATATATATATGTATGTATGTATGTATATAAGTTCAGATTTTATGATTTACAAGATAAGCATTTATTTATGACGGTTTATGTAAGTTACTAATAATTTATACAAACATGTTAAAAACAGTCAAATCGGAAATATATTTTCATTTCATTAAGTTTATTAAAATTATTTACGCCACATATGAGAACATTCAAAATTACAACACCTGTAAAATGTGGTTGGTTTATGTTCACTTTTGATATGTACTTGTTTAAAAAGAGCTTCTAAATGAGAACATTTAGGACATTTTTCTACAGTAGTATCAATCGATTTCCATGTGTCATTAATTCCAAAAACATTATCCATATTCTGAGAGTAAAAATTTCGTATGCAATAATTAATATAGTTTTTAAGTACATTTTTTTAAGTTATAGCTAATGTAAATTATTAATATATATTTTATGTGTTTTTCCATGGATAAGTATTTTAAAGTTAGACTCAAAGGTAGTAATTAGAAATTTATCATATTTGTTAAAAAATATTCTTCATCTTGAAAATAAGGTTGCAAAAATATATAAGATAGTTTAATAAAAGGTTATGAATATTTGTTTTTATCTACATATATCTAATTATCTATATAATGTGGACAGTAACACTGAAAAATTAAAAAATCGATAAATGATGTTTTCAAAAATGTGGACTTAAGCAGTATTTGTTAAAAATATATTATTTTAGATTTTAATAAGACAAATTCCTTAATTAAAGAATTGAATTTTATAAATACGAATTTATGTATGTGGATACATATAATATAATTTACCTCGAATACAATATTTTTTTATGATATAAAGTATATATGAATGTATTTACTTTTAATTCGTTATAATCTTTCATTTGAATCGGCGTTACAATATTGAAGACATATGAACATGTTTGACATTGAAAGCGGAATGTATTTTTTGGACTAATTTTAACTGCTAGTGCAATAGCACATTTCGGACAAAATAACATATTTCATACGATGAAAAATAATTGAAGTGATCTGAAAAGAAATTAACAATTAAGAAATTCGCTCGATTACCAATAATTATTTCTATATTAACTTTAAAAATGATGTCGTAAAATTAATAGTTTAATAGACGTAATCCATTTTAATTTTAAAACTCGTTTATAAAGATTACTTATGTTTTTATAAAGTTTTATCACAAGATAAAAAAATCTGGGTATATGTATAATTTCCTAATATTTGGAGTAGTAAATCGTTTCTTATAATGTCTATGCATTTTTTTTGCAGTTTTACATTTTATAAATTAATATTAGAGTTGAAATTTATGCTGTAATTTGCTACAATTCATTTTGATATGTATGTATATCATTATATTAAATAAATTAAAAGATCAAAATCTAGATAATTATAAAAGTAATATTGCAAATTTGATGTCATAGATTTTCATTTATAATACAAAAAATAGTAATTAAATTATTCAAAAAGAATTTCATTTTTTAAAAAGTGTTTTTATTTAATTTTTTATAGAAAATTTCATATAAGAAAATTATAAAAAAGTGATATGATAAAACTTTCAAAATACTACATAAAATAGACCCTTATCTAGTAATAAGATAATAGTCTGAAATTAATATTATATATATATATATATATATATATATATATATATATATATATATATTAAATATATAAATACATTTAACCATTTTTATATTACTATTTATTGAAAAAAATTAATACAATATACCCTCTAATATCACCTATATATATATATATATTATATATATATATATATCATATATATCATATATATATATATATATATATATATATATATATATATATATATATATATATATATATATAAATATGTTATTAAAATTAAATTTAATTGCATTTGTACTATACTTTTGAAAGTATTTATTAAATAAGTCCGATCAGTGAAAAAATATATATTACGGTTTATAAAAACTCCATATACTAATGATTTCTTGTTAAACTTGTATTATTCTTATTTCACGAATCTTACGGCAATTTCGTAATTGAATACTTCATTAAGAAAAGAATTTTTTTAGCTTAATCAGCTTGGAAAGAAAATCCGATTTATAATAATGACATATAATATAAAAACTACCTAATAACTTACTGGTAGATAAAACAAATAATATAAAATACATATATATTTGAATGAAATTAATCAACTTGTTGCAAACCCAATTAATGGCGTTTATAAATCTATACCAATACATCTTTATACCCCTCTTTATCTTTCTCTCTCTCTCTCTCTCTCTCTATATATATATATATATGTATATAATCTGATAAGTATGGTAATAAGTAAGAAAAACTAAATTGAAAAATTTATTAAATTAAACAATAAATAAATTTACCATACTTATCAAACGACTCTCGTATATATATATATATATATATATATATATATATATATATATATTAAAATTAAAGTAAAATGATATTTTCATTTATTTTATTAACTTATTTGAGTGAAAATATGTGTTCTTACAATAAAAAAATTGTAGTATTTTGACGGTATGGAATATTTTCATAAAAATATCACTATTCACAATATTATTATTCACAATTAATTACTATTCATAATAATAATGATATACATATATATATATATATATATATATATATATATATATATATATATATATATATATATAAGGTGACTTAAATGTAACTAAAGGATATAATTTTCAGTCGCGGTTTACATACTACAGTCACATAAGAGAAACACATGCACGCACATACACACACACACAAATATATATATATATATATATATACTTTTTTTAATTTTCAAAAACAATTTAAATAATAATTATTGTCATTAATTTTAAGCTATTATAAAACAGAAATTTGAGTTTGAATAAGGAGTAAATTATCAACAACAATTTTCATTTCATAATTATCTTTAACTCAAAAATGAACATCTGTAATAAAAATCTCAAGAGAAAGGAAAGAAAAATGGATAAGAAGCTTAATTAATCATCTTTACAAATCTTTAAGATTTACATTCAACTTATTTGAATGATTTTGTACGAATATACTGTCATAAATAAATTCTTTATATTTTTCATATTATTAAAACTGTAGAAATAATTAATTGCATATATATATATATATATATATATATATATATATATATATATATATATATATATATATATATATATATATATATATATATATATATATATATATATATATATATATATATATATATATATATACACTAATAAATTATAGAAATTATTATGAAAATCATACATCAATTATCTATTTGTAATAATGATATTCCAAAAAATATATTACTAACGTTTATTGTAATATTTGTGCTATAAAAATGAAAATCTACACTTTGCAAATTTAATAAAAATAATAAATTTGTACTGACTTGAAAATTAAAACAATTCTTTTAGATTATTTTATGGAAATGTGACTGATTTTTAATGTTATACCTAGAGATATTTGTATTTTTTTATATTCTGCATGGATATTTTAATAATCTGTTCTTTTACTAAATAATTCAAACGAGTATATATTATATTTTAAACTGATCATAAAATATTTTCTTGCTTCATTCTGAATGATTGCTTGTCTCCTAGTAATTTAAAAATATATTTTGTTAAAACATATTTGATATGAAAAATGATAGTGAATTTTGTTAAAAAATAAAAATCATTTCATAGTTAAATAAATAAACAATAGAAAAGAACAGAAAAAATAAATTCTAAGAAATATCATTATAAAATTTATCTATACAATAATTATTTTTAAGATATAATTAAAACTGTGATTTATTATACTGGTATAATAAGCAATATATATTTATTATTAGATGAACAGAATAGGAAATAAAATGTGTAAAATGTTTCTGTCATTAGCGTTTAAAAATTAATTTTTAATTCGACAAAAATTTACATAAATATAATATTACAAAATAATTTCAAGATTAATTATCAGTTGAGAACCATACACCCGTTAAGAATTGAACCTGTATGAAATTAAATAAAACCTTTTATAAGAAATTTAATTTAAACCTTTTGTATGAGGCAGAATATTGAATTGAAGTATTTAAAACTCAGTTGTGAATTATTTCCGGTTTTATTAATGAAATTTTTTTGCATACTTATTACTTCTGTACAAGACCTTTAACAAAAATAAAATTTAGATAAAAGGTTCATGCGTATTAAAAATATAAAGAGCATATTTTTGTAGGTTTATGTACATATGCGTATGTACATATTTGTACATATATATATATATATATATATATATATATATATATATATATATATATATATATATATATATATATATATATATATATATATATATATATATATATATACATCAATACATCAGATATATATATATATATATATATATATATATATATATATGTAAATTTAAATTCTTGTTCACAGTTATGTTTTATTATTTGTTTACAAATTTAATATTTTCATTTTCAACTAAAAAGAGTTACTGTTTATATTTTTTGAAATTTCCATTTCATTTAGATTAGAAGATAATTTCAATATTCTTTTATGTGTTATTTCTTTTCTTTTAAAAAAATGTTTATGACCATACGGAATATATCTGATAATTTTTAATATAAAATTGATCAATTAATTAATTATAATTATGATACAATGTCATTAGAAAATTACAAGTTGTTACTGAAATATTAATTATGTTTTATTAATAAAAAAAAATACTTGGTATTTTCATATTTTAAATATTTTTAAAGGTATGAATTTTCAATAAAAATTAGAACTAAGTAAATGGTTAATGAAATATTACAAGAGCTGTGTATAACTTATATTTTGACATCCAAAATATATAAATAATATCTTTAGTTGTATTACGACAACAATTTTTAATAAGAAGAATGATGTATCGCCAAAATTTATAAATTGGAAAAATACTGAAGTATAAAAGAATACAATTTTTATTTATGTATTAAATAAGTACGTTAGGAGTTGAAGTACTGAAAACATTTCTATTGTTAAAGATTGAATTATAATGATGTAGATAAAATGGAACAAAAGCAGAAAATATAATGAAATCAATTTTAATATTAAACGTTATTTGTTCTGTTTGACGTAGCAATGTATTTTAATATAAAAATAAAATGTATTTGGATTAATGTAATGTATATAAATGTATATGTAATTAATGTATCTATAAGAAAAATTTAAGAGTACATTAAGATTTTAAATTTGTAAAAATTAAAAATTATGAGAAAATTTTATGAAATAGGAAAAGAATAAATTCATATAAATATTAAAAAAAATATATTTTTTAGTTGTGAACAAAAATGAAAATTAAATTTCTCAATGAATTATATAATATAAATTAATATTTTTTTACAAATAAAACTATATTAATAAATATATTTCATTTTTTACATAAAACATTTTAAAATGTTTATTTACAATTTTCAATTATCCTTTTTGTTTTAAGCAACAAATTTTTAAAGTAATTCAAATTGACAATTCAATATTTTTAAAACACACATACATACATATATATATATATATATATATATATATATATATATATATATATATATATATATATATATATATATATGTTAATCAGATATAAGAGATAATGAATAGGATTGTAAAAATGTTTTGGTAATAATTATTTCAATAGTACTTTTGCGTCATGAAGATTTTACGCCATTAAATATGTTTATATTTCTTATTTACAGTGGTACTGACGTTCGTCAATTGTTGGGATGTAAAATGGGCCACGCGTGTACAGGACGTGTTCACCTACGCAAAGTTACTTGCCCTATTCATCATCATTGCCGCCGGTTTATTCCAACTTTATAATGGTAAATATAAATTTAATATTCTACTATTCATTTATTCGCCGCATTTTCAATGAAGCTGTAGAAGCAGTGTGATGTTCGTGACAAGAATATTCCTCATTCTCACACTTGCCGCTCAATTGATTTGTTAAGTACATATTACACCACACACACACACACATATTTTAGACGTACTAGTTTCATTCAATTTTCAGTACATATATATATATATATATATATATATATATATATATATATATACATATGTGTGTGTGTGTGTGTGTGTGTATTTAAATATCAACACATTACGGTTCGGGCTGCTTGCGCAAAAATTGATGCATGTAGCCGGCATATTTTAAAGCAATTTAAAGAAATCTTTGAAAATTGTAGAGTTGAGTTGAAATTAACTGTTATCTTTTGCTTTGATTATTATCAAAGCACGCAGTATTAGTCTAGTCGATAAGAAATACTATTTTCAGCATATTTTTATGTCGCAGGCATTTAATGCATAGTACACAAAACCCTATTTTGTGTCTCCGGAATTTCACTAGTAGTCAACAAAAAACATATTTTTATGTCTCCGGATGGTAATGTGTTAAGATACAAAATTGAATAATCTTAATATTTGATAGCAAATTGAAATATTTAGTGGCGGATAATGCATGAAATAACTATATTTTCAATTAGACAAATTTAAATGTAATTGGTTCAAAGGTCAAGTTCTCTGCTTTATAACTATTAAATTGGTTTATAACGATTTGCAGTATAGATAACTATTATACCAGTTTTTATAGAACAGTGAATAATTTTAAAAAATGTATTAATTATACCATTGTTGTATATATATAAGTTTAAAATTAGTAATTGACTGTTGCTTATATTTTAAGAAAACTCTTTTTTATTGAAATATTGTACATTAAAAATAATTATCTTCGCCTTACTGAATTATAATCACATGACTTTGTACAAATTTAATAATTTTTTACTTTGTATATTTTTTTTAACTGAATAGTTATTAGAATAACATTTTATCATATTTTAACAAACGAAACATTTTTAGTAAAATACGGGAAACAATTTAAATTACTATAAAATTCAAACATATTTTTATTATTCGACATTGTTATTCATTTTACTTAAGAACACAAATGATAATGGTATGGAATGTTTTATGACATTCTAATTATTTCGCATAAAATTAAAATACAATGCAAAAAATAAATAAAAATTTTAATAATTTGTAATATTTTACGTATAACAATTCAAAATTTAGATTTATGTATACATTAACATTCAAGGAATGAGTTCAAGTTCATACTTTCGTGTTAATGTAATGTAATAATAGAAGTGTAATTTTATGAACAATTTTCTACTTAAACACGGGAACAATGCTATTAACAAGAACGTAAGAAGTCATTCTGTTGTAAAATTATAAAAGAGTACTAGATATTAATTACAGAAATATAAAAGGAAACTGCAACGATATTTTTTAAATTAAATTAAAAGCACAGTTATTACTTCATTCGTGGTTTTAAATAAATATGCATATTACAAATCAAAAATAAGGTCACATTTTTCTTTTATGTATAATTTTATACACTAATAATTATGAATGAAAATATAAGGCTGTAATTCTTTAATAAATGCTACAAATGAACTGTAATATGCTTATTATATCTATTTGAAACATATGTTTATATTAGAGTATGAAAAATTCAGTCTCAAAAATATTGTAGTAATATGAACGAACAGTATGTATAGTAGATTATTCTTCCTTTTTTATTTTAGTGACTTATTTATTATTATCATATTTATATGAAATGTATAATTTAAACAAAATATTTCAGATATTTTTAGGTTAAAATAACATTATTAAACTAATTAATTAAATACTTTTTTTAACGCCATTTAAACTTTTGAAGGGCTTATTGGAAAACTCTATATAACAACAACTCTTTATTATTTTATCTAAATAATTATTGTCGTGTCCTCATAAAACTATTTTTATTTTATTATTAACTGTTATTGTATATGTGAATAAATGATATTAATGCTTCTAAAATAATTATTTAAAATAAGAACATACAATCAGTTCATAGAATTTTGAATCATTTTACATGATTTGAGAAATAAAATATTCTGTCGGTAAATAATTAAATATTATAACTACATGGTGTTAATATTTCAACAAATTTGATTTTTCGAGTTTATTTTTCTGCCATTCAACTATTATATCATTTTTATTTATTTTAATATATTTTACATGATTTTTTCAAAAAATGTCACATAGAAGATATAAATATAAGAAAATATTCGTAAATTTTATATTTATATTATATATATATATATATATATATATATATATATATATATATATATAATGACATGATATATTATTAACATATATTTACGTTTGCAAATAATATAGATTTAAGAAAATCAATAAATTTATTTCTTTTATATAATGACTAATAAAGTAATTCTCTATGAATAGTTAAAGATAAGAGTAGATGAATGATTGAAAGTAAATATTTAATAAAAAATTATACCTCTCAATAATTAGAAATATTTTAGAATAAA
This sequence comes from Neoneuromus ignobilis, assembly GCA_029203775.1. Taxonomy (NCBI): domain Eukaryota; kingdom Metazoa; phylum Arthropoda; class Insecta; order Megaloptera; family Corydalidae; genus Neoneuromus; species Neoneuromus ignobilis. Next base: position 37,438,527 of record CP092087.1, read on the forward strand.
AATAATTACTAAAATCATATTATATGGTTTTATTTTAAAGATAATAATACTATAATTTAAATGCACACGACTAATAAAAAAAATAATTTATATTCGAGCAAGTTATTTTTTATTATTCAAGGCAAACGCAGTAAAAGCTGAATTCAGTAGTTCTGTTATATAAAATTTCAAAAAAACAAATTCAAGAATTCAAGAAAAGATCAGAATTAATTCATTGCAATTAATCTAATTCTATTCTATTTTATTCTAGTAAATCATTTATCAAAAAAATATTTTTTTTCGTTCAAATACATTTCGGATTTTTTTAATGATAGACAAAAAGCAGTTAATAAGAATACTAGAATCGTATTTTCTTTTAACACCTAGATACATAATTACAGTGCCTTTATTAAATATCGCACAATTTGGCTACTACAATTATAAAACATTAAATACGAATACCAAAAGAACATTTTTAATAATATATAGCACTCAACTGATTTAAATACAACAGCATTTTATTAATATATTATTGTAGTCAGAAAATTTCGTTCTTTCAGTAGATCTGATATTAAATATTTACTTCAATACAAATTGTATATATATATATATATATATATATATATATATATATATATATAACTATATGTGTGTGTGTATAATTAAATATTAATTTAAATTTGTTAACATTATCTACTCACACCAACAATTTTTTTAAATTAATCCACATACTTTGATGGAATAGAGATTTGTACATAGATTTTGTATTTCTTGAAATGTCAAATTACTTTTTATTATATACATACAATAATAAATATAAACTGGTTGCTATGAATATGTGAAATTAATTTCAAACAAGTTAAGTATAAATATCCAGAAAAATCTTTTTTTAAATTACTTTTATTTAAAACATGTATTCATATACAAAAAAAATTTCAAAAATAGAAAATATTCTAAATATTGTCATTTTGTTGTAATATAATTTTTTAAATAGATAGAAATTCGTTAAATAATCTACATAATTTTAATACATTACATAATTGAAGCCCATTTTAAATAATAAAATTTTACTCACGTAATTTTTTCACCGAGTATGGAGATTTTTTTCTCTATTAAATTATTTAATATATAATTATAAAAAAAATATTTGCAGTTAAATTTTTTTATTACTAGATACAAGTTTTTGTTTATTTGATTTATTAATTATTGGAGTTAGTAATTTATTTATTAGATCAGAGTTTTTAACCTTCAAAATATTTTTTTTTATTTTATTAGATGGAATTTTATTTCAGTTTATTAATATCATATATATATATATATATATATATAAATATATAAATTTATATATATATATATATATATATAGAGAGAGAGAGAGAGAGAGAGAGAGAGAGAGAGAGACTAAAAAAATAACTAATATAAAAATGAAAAGGAAATACTTAAAATTATAAATAATGAAAATGTAAAACTTAAAAGACTTATTTCTGTATGTTGTTGGTTTTGCTATGTAACGAATCGTACGTGCATTTCTAACGAATGTAGTTGAACATTTGAAACATTGGTTTGAACGAAATTTATTTCAATGTTAGGTAACTGCTCTGTTACAGATTGAATGATAATTTACATTCATAAAAAATAATGAGCATTGGCTATATCTGTCTAATGTGATATTTGTGGATGTATCTAACTTGATTGCATCCAGACGATATGAATTATCCACTTGTTACAGGTCGCACTGAACATTTCAGTTTCATCAATACAACAACGGAAGTGACATCAGTGGCATTGTCCTTTTATTCGGGATTATTCGCCTATAATGGATGGTACGTAGACATTCTTGATCAATTAGTAGCAATGGCATCGAGTATTCGCTCTTTGCACAATAACTGCTTCTTAATATACACACGTTTCTTTGTATTCAGTAAATTACGATAATGTGAGTTATTTTTATTAAGACTTCCAGCAAAATATTCCCATATATTATTGTAGTTTATGTTTTAATCAAGTTTTATATATTTTTTAAACATTTATAAAACAAGCCTCTTAATCGTTTATAAACTAAATTTTATTTTAATCTCATTTCTTTAAATTTCTACATAACGTATCAATCATAAATTTAGTTGCTATATTTAAAGTGATGTATTTAGATATTCACTTTACATAACATTGAAGAATTTAAAATTCTGTATTCAAATTTTTTACTGATTATTAAATGATTTTAAAATTTGGCAAATACAAATATAATTTAAAAAAATAATATAATCTTCGATAGATTAATTTAATGGGATGTTATGATGTGATAATATTTAAAAAAAATGGAATCATAATGTAAATAAAATAACAATACGTTATTTATATACGAGAGTCGTTTGATAAGTATGGTAAATTTATTTATTGTTTAATTTAATTAATTGAATAATTTAATTAAATTTATCAATTTAGTTTTTCTTACTTTTTTACCATACTTATCAAGCGATCCTCGTAGGATGTTTTTTAAGCGTAATGGAACACATATGCATATGCATATATATATATATATATATATAAAGAATGTTTTTTTTTAGTTAGACAGAACTTTCGATAGGGATTCAATTTAAAATTCTATTGCGCTTAAAAAAACACCTATACAGTTATATTTGAAAATATTTCCTAATTTCAAAACAAATTAAACGTCTATAAAATGAATTACCTAAAATGATAATTTAAAATTTAATAGGTAATATGAGAAGTTTATATGATTTTTTTTATTATATCATTGATTTTTTAAAATATACAAATATAAAACATGCATAAGTGTATATGTGTGTGTATATATATATATATATATATATATATATATATATATATATATAGAGAGAGAGAGAGAGAGAGAGAGAAATTATTTTACAATAAAAATAACTGCAAAAATTAATAAATGAAGAAAATAATCTAAAGCTGTACTTGAATAAAATAACCTATGCTATTATTTTATTAAAGTAAAACAAATATTTTATAAAATATAAAAATGAACTTGTTAAAATATATTCATAATTACATACATACATATATACATACATACATATATATATATATATATATATATATATATATATATATATATATATATATATATATATATATATGAATTAAATTACATTTTTAAAACAAAAATAAATGGTGAATAAATTTCAAGTAATGAAAAATGTACTTTTATAAATTAGTATCCAAATTTATTACACAAATACAATAATTAACAATAAAATTTAAATGATGAAGAATAATACTACTTTATATCAATATGAAAAAAATGTGAAGAACATAGAAAGAAAAAAGAATGAAATCAAATTGTATCAAAATTAATATTTTATAAAAAAAAACATTTACAGAAGAAAATATTAAATAGAATAAATAATACAAAACCAATAAAAAATAATTGTTATTAAATAACGTGTAGAAAATGATATCTGAATTTTTTTTTTTTGAAAGTTGTTTGAAGTAGTAATTTAATAGTGCTTGTAATGTAAATATTCTTTAAAATTATATTCGATTATATGAATCACAGCATAAATATATACTCCTACGATTGATACTTTCGACATAAACGTTTTAATATATGTAAATTGTAGTGCTTTGATAGCAAATGATATGTTGAATACGTGAAAAGAATTAAATAGTTATGATCTGAATCATATAAACATTATGTACAAAAGTTTCAGTTTTTGATAAAACTATTAAGAGATCTTTTTTTAAAAAAAGGATTAATAATTTTTTTTATACAAAACAAATAATATATATATATGTATGTGTGTGTGTGTATGTATACAAGTAAATAATTAATTTTTTTATTAAAAAATACAGTATTTCTACAAAGTATTTATTTGTAAGAGTATTTGTTTAATTATATAATTTTTAAAATATAATGTTATCAAAAAGATTTTTTTAATTGGTATGGAATGTTAATTCACATAATACCAAACACATAAAACTTTATAAATGAGTTTTATAATAACTTTTAATTTCTCGATAATGTGCATTTCGACTACAATGATGACATCTGCAAAGTTTAAAATTACAAAATATTTGATTTTAAATTTATTTATAATATTTTATAATTAATGCATGATGTCATTGTGCTTCAAAATGTGTATTACAGAAATTATGAACAATAAGTAATACATATTAATTATAAAATCCTGCAGTATTAGATAATTAATTATTTGCTAAAAAGTAAATGAACTACAACTTAAATTAATTGTACGAGTAAAAGAGAAGTTATTTCAAATGTAGCAATCAATTTCAGTTACGTTAGATCTAAATGTTAAATAAATTGTTATTTGTATAATAAATTACTTTGGCTAGAAAATTGAGATGAAATGTATAAAATTGTATAAATAGCTATAATATAAAATTTTCCAATAAGCACTTCTGGCGTTTAAATGGAAATAAAACAAAAAGTATTTAATTAATTAGTTTTTTTATTTTTAAGCTTATTCTATGACATGAATGATCGAACACAATTTCATTCATATGAACATCACGACTTCGCTTGACATAGTGCATTCGTTTGGTCCAATTTTTAGTCACTCTTTCATATAATTGTGGTCCAATTTCATGAATTGCACGTTCAATGTTTATTTTTAATGCTTCTGTTCTTTGTGGTTTATGAGCATAAACTAATAATTTCACATAACCCCACAAAAAATAATCCAATGGAGTTAAATCACCTGATCTTGGCCAATTGATGAGTCTATTTCGTGAAATAATGGACTCATTAAACTTTTGTTTTAATAAGTATATTGTTTCCATATAAATGTATAGGCACTTAGTACCGACCTGTTGAAACTATATATCGTGTAAACCATTTTCAATCATGTTTGGAAAAAAAATCATTAATCATGGTTCGGTAATGCACTCTATTTACTGTAAATTGATCTCCAGCTTCATTTTGAAATTTTCACTAACAGAAGCAATATTGGCCTCAATTCTTGCATTTCTTGGTTCTACAGGCACTGTTGTATCATGTAGAGTAAAATTGTTTTCAAATTTTTCAACAATTCAATAAATAGCACGTTTATTTGGACGTTCGTGTTAAGTTTCACAAAGCGCACGATAAGTTTTACGAACCGAACATTGATTTTTATAACAAGTTTTTACAATTTCTAAGCATTGTGAAGTGTTAAATATTTCATGATAATTTGCCTAACTATACTGAACTGAAATGTCAAAATGAGCTTAAAAAAATTCAAACATAGCTGTCACCAGCTATCAAAGTTCTCACATTCTTATTGGAAAACCCTATTTATATATATATATATATATATATATATATATATATATATATATATATATATATATATACATTTACAACATGTACAAAAATAATGCAAATATACTAATATAACTCATTTTTATAGAATAATTATGTGGTTTTTAATAAAAAAATAAAATAATGTTGTATATATGAATGTATGTACGAGAGTCGTTTGATAAGTATGGTAAATTTATTTATTGTTTAATTTAATTACATTTTTCAATTTAGTTTTTCTTACTTTTTTACCATACTTATATATATATATATACACATATACATATATATATATATATATATATATATAGAGACTAACGCACATAAGTCATGGCACACATGGGTAACATAATAAATTTATTGATATAATTCATTGAAGTCGTTAAATTAAAAAAAAATATTTAATTGAAAATAAATATAATATTCATTAAATTTATTCATTATATTTATTTTTAATTAGATATTTTTTTAATTTAACGACTTCATTGAATTATATCAATAAATTGCTTATGTTATCCATGTGTGCCATGAGTTATGTATGTCAGTGTATATATATATATATATATATATATATATATATATATATATATATATATATATATATATATATATATATATATATATATATATATATATATATATATATATATATATATATATATATACATATATGTATATATATATATATATATATATATATATATATATATATATATATATATACATATTGGAATGTATTCTATTAATAGATTATATTTTATAATTTTAGGAATTATCTGAACTTTATCATTGAGGAATTAAAAGATCCTATAAGGTAAGTCCCATTAAATAATACGAATATTACTATTTTCACCTAATAGTTCTATGAACATTATATATGCCAAGAAAAAATAGATTTAATATTAAATGTCATTTATTTTAATAGCATGCAATAAACTAAATGTAGCATAAAATATGGGTACAGCTCGTTTGAACTATTTACTTTATGTAATATACTCATAATCAGTGTTGAGCAACTTTTTTATACTTACGACCCTCATACTTAGACTGAAATTTTACGCGTCCCATTATTTGTTGTTACCATCATATTTTCTGAACATTTGGTTTGAGAATTTCAACATGAGAATTTCTCAAAATTTTTATGACCCCCAATAATTTTTCTGTTACCTCTTGAGGCGTCGCGATCCACAGGTTGCTCACCATTGATCTTAATTAAAATACTCAAAATGTATTAGTAACGTAAATTGAAGATGTTTTTAATTTTAATATTATTTATTTTACTTGCAGGAATCTTCCATTAGCTATCGCCATTTCATGTACATTAGTCACTGTAGTATACGTCTTGACCAATGTAGCTTTTTATACTACATTATCACCAGCTGAAGTATTGGGCTCAGAAGCTGTAGCTGTATCATTTGCTGACAGAATATTTGGGCCTTTTGCGTGGACCATACCAGTATTTGTAGCATTATCTACATTCGGTGCTGTTAATGGCATCTTGTTAACGTCTTCCAGATTATTTTACGCCGGTGCGTGCCAAGGACAAATGCCTGAATTGCTCACAATGATACAGACTCAAAAATTGACACCTACCCCAGCCGTGTTAGTTATGGTAGGTAAATATTTTTTTATCTGCATATACACTGACGTGCATAAGTCATTGCCATATGGGTAACATACGCAATTTATTGATATAATTTAATAAAGTCGTTAAATTAAAAAAATATATAATGAATATTACATTTATTATCAATTAAATATATTTTTTTTAATTTAACGACTTCATTGAATTATATCAATAAATTGCTTATGTTACCCATATGGCAATGACTTATGCACGTCAGTATATATATATATATATATATATATATATATATATATATATATATATATATATACATATATATGTGTGTGTGTGTATTTGTAAGAGATTTTGTAATAGATTTCATGTTTGTAAAAGAATTTGTTAGGAAAATCCTTGATAATATCTGTTCATGTAAATGATTTTAACACTAATACAAAAACAAGAAATTAAATGTTTGTAGACATTTAAGTTATTTTAATAAATCAAAAAATAAAACAGTCTTATCAGAAATAAGAAAAATAGTTAAATTATTAAGATATATAATTTAAATGAAAATAAAATTATGAAATATATAATTATACCATAAAAAAAGAAAGGATATTTTTGTCAAGAAGTGAATTTTATGTACAAAGTTTAAGCTACGTAATTAGTCAAAATATGTCCCATTTACTTCTATTACACTTCCATTTGTATTTTATGACTAATACGCTATTCTTGAAGATGTTTAATTTTTTTTTGATGAAATAAACTCTTCAAAAGTATGAATGACATCGACGCAATTTAAGAAGTGTTTATTGCATATAAATGAATACAAGTTTTTGAAAACATGTACATCCGTTGATGACTTTACTGCATAAATGTTCAGAGAATAAGATGAATGCCATAAAATTCCATATCTAAATTGTAATAATTTTTTATTGTTATTTGCAAAATATGAGGTCTGATGTTGTTATAAACATAAATAATATTAATTAGTAATACTGATTGTAATTCATTTAGTTTATTTATTATTTTTCTGTTCATATTAAAAAAAAGAATGAATAGTTTCCTCGGTGGTATCATAATAAGCATAATACTACAATAGTTTAGGCGTCTGTGTTATGACTTCTTTGGTGTCTAGTTATTCGCCAGGTTGTTTTTGATCACCGTAAAGAATCATGTTTCCATCACAAATACCGATTTATTTTAAATTTTTTTACAGAAGTCACAATTTCTGAATTACGTTTAATTCGCACAATATCTATTTATCTAATTTTAATGTTTCAAACAATTTTAATTCAAGTCATAGAGCATCTAAGATAATAAAGAATCTCGCAGTTTTAGAAAGATCAGGTTAAATAATAGCTTTTAAATAATCATTCAAAATGATAGTATATGATTTTTTAAGAGATTCATCTCATTTTCATCATTTAAATGAAACTTTTCATATTGATGTTCAATGATGAATTCATTAATCGTTTCTAAGTTGAATGTTCTATTAACGTTTTGAGTTGTCTTTGTGAATTATACACAGTTTGGATTTTATTCCAAAAAATACTTAAATTTCTTTCGAATACACTATATTGCAAATACAGAACAAAAATGAAATAGAAACATATCAAACATTTCTCTAAATTAACGACAAAGCAAAAATAAAAAAGAAAATATTACGAAAACGCATAGTTGCGGAAAAATGATAAGAGGAATTACAAGAAATGAATCATGGTGCCAATGTCATATACGCGACTCGTAGGTCTATATGTACATCCTTGTTTTGAATATCACACGCAGTGTTGTTATTAAAGAAATATTGTGAAGTATTGCATTTAATTAAAATGAATTTTCAAAGGAGGTTCATTTTACCTACTAGTTTTAATAAAAACACACAGTGTAAATAGAATTTTATAAACAAAATACCTATGTTGATAAAGTAAATTGGTGATTATGTCGTAAGCACATTCAAAACCTGTGTCGCGATGCATTTACTATGCAATCAGTTTTTGGTCGCACTTTGTTGTAATGAAAAGTTAAGTGATTAGTTACATTAATGAATATTACAATTTTTTTTATATATACACTAGGCAAAAAATTATCCGTACACTAGTTAATGCAGCATTTATTTTTACTAAAAGATAAAAATAGTAATATTTTTAATTTTTTTTATTTTCTATATTTATTCTTCATAATGTAATAAAATTACTATGCTAGCCAATTATGTCTTAAAACAATTAGAAAAATTACAAAAAGAAAAAATCACATAATTAAAATACTCACAAATATTTAAAAAACTGATGAGTTTTTCATATTTTAGCCAAGTTAGGCATTGCGTTAATTAGTGTACAGAGACTTTTTCTGCCTAGTGTATATAAAAATGTTTAAAAATTATATATAATACTTCTGTACAATTATTTTTTTTAATAAATTTATGATGATTTTTGATACGTAATTAATTAATGAGTATTGAAATAATTGTAAATAGTTTTTTTACGTACTGATTTATCGAACCAAATATGTGTAGATGTATTTTTTTGACATAGGGTTGTATTTTATTGCCAGTTTGACGTAAGAATATATTTTATTTTATTTAGCTATAGAGTTAAATTATTATACATACGTCACATCACATCAATCCACTACTGGGCGAAAGCCTCAATAAATGCTACCATTCACTGGTATTTGGTCATATTTATCACGCTGATCAGGCGGATTGGTGAATTTTTTTTTTATTTGGGGTTTACTCCTTTATCTTTTCGACAGTTATTTTTTTACAAGATGAGGTTGTTGACCTTTATGCTCAACCCTCGAAAATAATGAATTCTCTGACTGGGAATTGAACGTAATCTCCCACATGATGCAAACCATTGTGTTACCCAGTCGGTATACATACATATGTACATATATGTAAATACATACGTTTGTACATTTAAAGTACATACTGTGTTTATTTATTAAAATTGTTATTTTTTCGTCTACTTATATACAGTTAAGTTAATAAATTTTTCTTGTATATTATTATTTTTTACATTTTCATATTAACATAAAATTATATATTTTACAAGTAAAAAAATATCCAATAATTACCTGTTGAATTTTCGGATCCATAATTATTTTCAATTATATGCAATTGAATTAATAAATTCGTCTTGAATTTTATACTTTTTATGATTATTTAATATTTTTTCAAAAAATACATTATACACTTTGTTAGATTATAACCAGTAATGATTGAAGTTTAATTATTAACTGTCTTTGGAACTGTGGTTGATTCACTTATCACAAATGAATTTTAACCCCAACACTACAATTGTTATAAAGTATTCAATAATCACTTATTATTTATAAATATGTCGGCTGATGCGCATTTCGATGGCGATGCCAACATTGTCAGAGGCTTTTTATTAAAATCAGCCGACATATTTATAAACAATAACTGAACAATAAGTAATTATTGAACTCTTTCTAACCATTGTGGTGTTGGGGTTAAAATTCATTTGTGAAATTTAATTACTAGCAATTTTGATAGATACTAAACTTTGCGTTTTCATTAATCATATTAACTAAAATATTAAAAAGATTATTTATAATTCAAAGTGATTTAAGAATCAATTTAAGAATCGTGAAATATTGCTCAATAATCAAAAGTTTTTGAAAATCATTTCCATTGAAGAAATCTTGTAACTTTTGACAGCTATACTTACATGGTAATTATTAATAGACTGACTTCTATTGTTCCTAAGTTTTATACTTAAACGAATGGTTTAAATTAAATAAAAGACTAAGTAAATATTTTAACTAGCTGTATAAAGTAATATGAGCTTTTATTATTAAATGTCAACATGTTCTGAATAAATGATTGTCTGAAAGTAATTTAAATAAACTGATAACATGCTGCAACTAACAAATTTATTCTTATCAGGCTCTTCTATCAATGATGTATTTGACGGTGTCGGATATATTTGCTCTAATTAATTACGTTGGATTTGCTACATGGGTATGTTTTATATATATATTCTTATTTTTTTATATTGTTCATATATATATATATACATATACATATATATATATATATATATACATATATATATATATATATATATACATATATATATATATATATATATATATATATATATATATATATATATATATATATATATATATATATATATATATATATATATATATATATATATATATATATATATATATATATATATATATATATATATATATATATATATATATATATATATATATATATATATATATATATATATATATATATATATATACACATACATACACACATACAGATATATACAGGTGCGCGCATACACACATTTATCGTATAATAGTTGCTCTAAGATTAATTTCATTTTAGGAACTATGAAACATATATTTTATAAACAATAATAAATAACTACTCACTGGTTAATAGTATCTATTTGAAATTAACAATTAATACAAAATTTTAATTTTGTTTTGTTTACCTATAACAGTACTTGCAGTTTATATATCAATATTTTACAAATTAAATTATTTAAAAATAATTTCATAATGTTTAAAAGATTAATAAAAAATCTACACATAGTTTTATGAAAATCATGACCAATGATCGAAAAAAAATATTAAAAATAATAACTATCGTACATCAAAGTAGAATGTTTTTTTATAGTATTTAATAAATTCAAATATTTAATATATTAATTCAAAATAAATATATAGGTCATCCACATGTAACGCCTAGATTTGTATTTCATTAAAAATAAACAAGTGTATAGAGAGTGGTTATTTAGGATGATGTATAGGGAAACATGTGTATAGTTTTTTTTTTAATAAAACAGAAATCTAGGCGTCATATTTGGATGACCTATATATATATATATATATATATATATATATATATATATATATATATATATATATATATATATATACACACACTTTTAGAATATTCTTAATTTAAGAAATTATCCGAACTAAACAAGTAATAAGAGCATTTTCATTGAAATAATAAATTTTATTTTTAATATTATATTTATTACTTATTTTTTTTATTAGGTCGTGTAATATGAAATGTCGGATTTCTTTGATTTTTAATCGAAAAATCCGACATTTCATATTACACGACTTAATACATACATACATACAACGATTATTAAATAATTTATTGTAATTTGTTTACAGTTAAGCATTGGTGTCTCTGTTTTATGTGTACCGTGGTTACGCTGGACACAACCTGATTTACCAAGACCAATTCGAGTGAATCTTGTGTGGCCCGCCATATACCTCATTTGTAGTTTATTCGTTACAGCAGTGCCAATGTATGCGAGCCCTAAAGAAACTGGAATCGGTTGTTTAATGATATTAACTAGTGTTCCTGTCTACTTTGTATGTATTTCATGGCAAAATAAACCCCAATGTTTTATGAACTGCACAGGTAAATATTATATTCATTAATAATATTGATAACATTTTATCCCTCTATCAAATAGGAATTTTTGGAAATTTGATAGTTATTTATTTCAAATTGACACAATAAGTAGTTTGTCAATTTTTCTTTTAAATAATTACTCTATAGAATAATTTTATACAATTTTAAACATTGTTATACACCCTACTTAAAGTTAACAATAATAATATTTATATAAAAAAATGTTCAGTAAACTATTTACATGTTATTGTCTTGCAAAAGTATCAATATTTTTTTTTAATGAAACAAAAACCATTAAATTAAAATATTGTTTATGAATTTTAATCCATTTTTAACGAAAACAATAAATATACACTTTACAAAAGTTCATCATATTGAGAAATATTTTATTGTCATCGCCTGTATTATTTTTTTTCCAAAAATAGACATATAATTATTGGCATATAATATTTGAAATAAAAAATCAATTAAGAAATTAATTTTGTCCCAAAATTTATTAATTTTTTAATTCCATTCAGAAAATTAAAATATGTCCATAATAAAAAAATCACGTTCTATAAATTATTTAAACATAAAAATATCAATTTATCTTTGAATTTTGCACCACAAAATTATTAGCACAGATGATGACATTTTTATAAAATTTGGTCCACATCATTAATTTTAGCTGTTAACATAAAAAGTTTAACACGTATATAGTTTCAAACATTTGAGAAGGTTACTAAACGGTAAATACTATTTATTAATTTAAATTGAAGAAGAAATACTATTGAAAATGAAAAAAAGGAAAAGAAATATTTTATTACTCGGTGGCTTGCAATACGTTTGGAAAAACCGAATATATTAGGTAGCAATTTAGTAATATTAGAAATTGCATAAATCGTCAGATAAAGGAAAAATAGAATTGAAAATAGAACATAAAATAGTTGAAATAAGTTAAACAAAAGTGATGAACGGTTTATCTAAGAAAAAATATATAAAAACTTAAAAATTAGTACACTAAATTTAATTACAGTACTAGAAGATTTTTCTAATAAAGTCGTTAATTTGGAAATTGTCGGAAGAATATCAAGTAGCAAATAATATAATAGATTTTTCAGAAAGGAATTGTATGCTAATTCACTGCGTGTGTGGGCGGGGGGGGGGGTGAAGGGGTAATGGACGAGGTAAAATCTGAAAGTAATTTAACAAAAAACTTGATTTAAAATGTTCAGTTTCAAGAGTAAAGTTCAGATGAACTATTTAATAGAGAACAAAATTATTTTCTATTAAGATAATGTACCAAAACATAATACTTACTTTATGAGCTAACGGCTACTATATAACTGTCGAAAAATTTTGAAAATTCGTCTACGTTTTCTGAATATTAACATACATGAGAATATTAACATATTAATTAAACATATATGAGATTAACTACAAGTGAGGATCAGACGCATTCAATTAACAAAATAGTTTATTGCTAAACTGAAGAAAAAAAAACGGAAAAAATAAATATTTTTACACAAAAATAAGTAAATTCAATGCCAAGAAGGTTGTGTAGTGTCATTAGATAATCTTAAAGTAATAATAGACTGCAAATAAAATACGTATTTAATCATATTTTTCTGTTTGTACTAATGTTTTGTAAGGCGAAAATTTAAGTTAAATTTTTATTGTTCATATTTTATGTTTTAAGAGTTAAAATAGCGTTATATCTCTAATTTTGAAAAGAAATAACTGAAATTTTTTTTTAGACAAGTTGCGTTTTATTTTTTTTTTATTTCAAATATTTTGTAACAAGAGTTATATAAGAAACTATATTTATATTACGTCAGTTTTTGTTATTTAACGTAATTTATTTATAACAGTGGAACTCTCTCTTTGTAATTCGAGAATGCTTTCAGAAAAATTAACAATAGCGTTTCTTAATAACTTCAATATAACATTTCTATTTTTTTATAGTTTTCTAAGTAAATTATACAATTTTTTTCATCTCAAAAGGTTATTATACTTATTA
>CP092087.1:37457786-37522786 GCA_029203775.1 Neoneuromus ignobilis
ACATTTTATTTGTTAATAAAAAATATATAAACATTCTGAGTTATTTCTAAGTAGAGACTCCAATAATGTTATAATTAATTATTTAATTTCTATTAATATTAAAACATTTAACTCTGTAAGCTTTAATTGTATTGTATTAATTTGGCATAAACATAAAATAATTATTGTAATAGATAATACATAAATGTATAGGTGTTTTTTTATGCGTGATAGAACTTTAAATTGAAACCCTATCGAAAGTTTTATCAAACCTAAAAAAACATCTTTATCATACTTTTATACATACATAATCACACACGTATATATATATATATATATATATATATATATATATATATATATATAAATATATAATAGAACTTTCGATAGGGATTCAATTTAAAGTTTTATCACGATTAAAAAAACATTCTATATTTTAAATGTGCAAAAATATACAATTATACTTTTTTATTTTTAACTGTATTATTATAAGATTAAAAAATATAAAAAGTAGTTTTATATATATATATATATATATATATATATATATATATATATATATTTATACACACTTATTCACGTAAATGTGTTTGTGTGTTTATATGTTTGTATAGGATGAAATTTTTCAGTACGTAAGAGAGATAGAGAGAACATTTTTAATACATTTTTATTAATCTCAAAAATAAAACAAGTAATAATTTTAGTATTAAGAAGTGGTGAAAATTATATAAATTAAATCTATCCTGTATTCTTATTATAACGTATATATAGTATAATAGAAGGCTTCGTTATATTGATTTTTTAAAAATAAATGTAATTTACAATTAATTTTTAATATATAAAATTATCTGATGAAAAACGATACTTAAATACAATACACACACATACATACATTACATATATATATATATATATATATATATATATATATATATATATATATATATATATATCCAAATTATTAATTATATAACTTTAAATGGTATTGAATTCCTTTATTTCATTAAAATCTTGAAAAATGTCTTCTGTATTATAATTTCATTTATTTTGAACTAATGTTTACCCTTAATCTATAGTTTATATAAAATGGGATTTTTTTACATTTTATACTTTTCAGTAAAAATTGTTTATTAATTTTATGCCTTAATATTTTGATTACATACAATAATTACATGTATTTATTTGAATACATGTATGTTATGTATTTAATTACATTATTCCACAGAAACATTAAATATTATTAAATTTTCAATGAAAATATTTCGAAACATAAATTTTATTTGAAAAATAATTGTTAAAAACGCTCAATTATAAGATGGAAAATTAAATGAAAAATTAATATTTTTTTCTAAAACATGGTAAAATTATGTCTAAATAATTCGCGTAGTAACTATAATTAAACGTGAAATATATGAATGTAAAATCTATTGATATAGCATTTCAAAATGTCTTTACATATATATATATATATATATATATATATATATATATATATATATATATATATATATATACATACAAACACATATATCTAAGTAATATAAAAAGTAATATTAACTGCATTAAATATATATTACATTTCTCTCTCTCTCCCTTTCTCTACTTTATATATATATATATATATATATATATATATATATATATATATATATATATATATATATTCTAACTGTTCATGAATTAACGCTCTGTAAAATTATGAAAATAAAAAGCAACTGAAATAATAAACGCAAAATGTCATTAATATTAATAGCAAAATTATGTCTACTATAAATTGAAATAAATATAGTAAATTGGTAACAGTATTCAAGTACTAAGAACTGCGAGCAGACAATATTTTCATACATTAATGAATATCAAACAGAGCGATAATTGAATTATTTGCATTTTATTTCAAAAACATGAAAGTGTATTAAGTATTATTGATATGTTTGTAACAAATATTTATTGAAAAAATAAGTAAAAAAGATATTTTATGTAACACTAATAATGATGAAAGACGTAATAAATGCACAGAAAAAATATTATGTATGGTAAAGTTTTCTTTAGTTTATTTCCACTTAATATTTAGATATGTATCGATGTCGAATGTAATCTGTAATATTTAACTATTTAATTAAAATGACGACAAATACGTAAGAAAACATTTGTCAATGAAACATTCATTGTTTATGTACAAGAAATCTACTAAAATTATATACTGATTTTTTTGTAGACTTTCTTTGATCGTTTATATTACTTTAAACTATTGTTCTCGTATTTTATAATAGATAATAAAATGGAAAGAAACAAATAAAGTGTAATGAAAAATATAGTAATATTTCCTCATTTTAAAATCAACTTTTAATCTTTAACAAAAAATATAGAAAAGAAATACATTTTTGAAAAGACATTGTTTTTAATTAAAAAATCATTGATATCTGTTTTTAAAATTGTTTATAAAAATTAAAAATAATAAAAACAATGATCTGAAAGAATTAATTTTAATTCGTTTCTTAATGTAAAATTAAATAAATATGAGACCGTTTTCTAAATAAAATAAATTTTATTTTTTATTTGTTAAAAGTTTAATAACTGTATTTTTTTATAAAAAAATATTGCCATATTCTATTGTTTATAAAATAATTATTTATAAATTGTATGGTTATATTTATTGAAAATATTAAGTTATTTTTAATGTTTGTGTTTGTGGAGCAGTTTCTATCTGTCAAAAACACTAAAGATGGTGTATTTATTGTAGTTGTAATAAGTATAGTGCGAGTTTACATTTGACTGTAGTAATTGGAAACTGCTTTAAAAATAAATATAAATAAATAATTGAGCATGAAAACTTTTAGTTTTACGGACATGTAAAGACCTGTATGTATATATATATATATATATATATATATATATATATATATATATATATATATATATATATATATATATATATATATATATATATATATATATATATATATATATATATATATATATATATATATATATATATATATATATATATATATATATATATATATATATATATATATATATAAAGCTTAAAGTATTATTCAGATAGTTTTGTTAACAATAAATAAGCTATAACGTATGAAGGAATGAGATAAGTTGTTTCATATTTATGACGTTACAGTCTCTTAATATAAAATCAATTTGTGTACGAAACTATACTATTGGTCTGACTATAACGATGATATTATACAATATATTTAGATATTAGACGAAACATATTTGTAACATATCTATTTTGTCTCTCATTATGTTGATTGTATCTACAAGAATCGACAATAATATTAATTAGTGAAAGTAAAAAAATAAATATTGTTATTTTTGAGGTGATTTATGTAATAGATCACGAAATATATGTTATAAGTGTTCGTAGTTGTTTTGAATTATACACTTTTTATTACACGTATTATTATTTAAGTTGATTTATTTTTACTAATTATAATTTGTATGTATTCAGTTATTAAATATATTTTTTTAATCATTTGGGACTAATTTGTTTCTGAATATAGTTAATTAAAAAAGGGTTTTTCCGTATCACGCATCTTTATTATATAATATGATTCATAAACCTGTTTTTTAAATTCTATAAAGTAATAATTATATTCGTTTTGGTACTATACTATATTTTTCATATAAATACATATATCATTCTTCCCAACATATAACATTTTATAAAATTTTACAATAGCAATGCCCTTATTACAGTGCTTTATTATGAAATTTGATTTAATAATATAACGCTTTGACTATAATTGACAATCAAAATATCTATCAGGGAATAAATTGGGTAAGTGATTATTGAACACAAAAGAAATATTGTGTTAAGGTGAGTGATTAATTTGAGTTAAATTTATAATCACATTTTTCTACAGTTTTCTCGTTCATAAAAGCATATCTTTTTATTATTAATTAAAGTTTATTATTAAGTAAGACGCTTTTTGTTCGACATTTATAATATATAAAATCATCTAAATGTGACACCTAGATTTGTGTTTTATTAAAAGGAACAAAAGAAATTAAACACCTGTTTACCTATACACATGTTTCTTTTTAATAAAACACAAATCTAGGCGTCACATTTGGATGACCTTATACAATGATTCACCACCAAAATTATTTATGCTATATTATGGAAACGTATTTTACTTTGCATAGAACTTAAGACAAAAAAGAAGTTTTATGCTAATTTATTTTTTAAATAGTAATGTTTATTTTTCAATATAAATTAATTACAAAAAAATGATAATTGAAAATAATACATACATATACACGTACATCAAGAATAAAATTCCTTATAGGTAAAAATTGTATGAACTGGTTAAAGTGGGTTTTCCCTGAGTTGGAAAAAATCAATTGTATATGATTTTACTTGCAGTTGTTATTTAAAAGTTTTTTTTACAGTTTTCTGTAAAAACCTTGTAGTATCTAATCAATTTAATATAATCATTTTTAACATAGATATTTATTTATAAAATTACAGTAAAAAAAATAATAAAATCAATTTAATAAAGGTTTACACAAATGAATTATCACCCTCAATACTACACAATGTTATAAAGTGTTCAATAATCACTGATTGTTCACTTTGTTGTTTATAACAATAATAGGCTAATGCGTATTTTGATAGTGAATCCATCAACGTAATGCACATTAGCCTATTGTTATAAACAACAAAGTAAACAATAACTGATTAGTGAACACTTTGTAGTGTAGGAATGATGATCATTTCCGTGAAAATTAATTTTCCACAGTTTCAAAACAAATAGTAATAAAAGTTGACAGGGGGGAAAAGATAATACTACAAACAATTAGTAATTTCTAGAATAATTTTTTTTTGTATATATATTTTTTTATAAATATATACGAATTTAACTGTTATATTTTTTCCATACACGGTTTATTTAAACGGAAGAAATCATTACTTTTACTGTTATTTTGAGAATTGTATAAGTAAGTTCTTTTATAATCCTAAATATATGACAATAATCTTTTTTAAAAGGTAAACAATACATTTCTGTAAGGTTTATGATTCAAGCTAAAAATTACTGTATATTTTTACAAACTTATTGCATTTTGTTTATGTTTTTAAAATACCAAGATACTTTTCCACACAAGAAATATTTATTCACAAATTTCAATTTACATTGTACATTTTAATGAAAAAATTGAATTTTATTTTGAAACTATAATTTATCATTTTTTATTTAAAAAACAAAAACAAATAAGGTTATAACAAATGTTTACATGAATTTATATAATAATAATAGCACATCTGTTCATATTTGTAAATCTGATGATAGACGTTCTAGTAATAAATGATTTTTACTTAACTGCTACATTTTTTAATATCAATTTAAGGATATTTAGTGAAAAATTCAGCGGTTTAAGAATATTAATCATAATATTTTCATTATAATATATATATATATATATATATATATATATATATATATATATATATATATATATATATTAATAAATCAAGAGCATTCCAAGTCTCTAAAAGTTAGAAATAATCATTTAGAAATTTTTAAATAAGATACTGTGTATAAAATACAGTCAAATGCAATAAACAAGAATATCTACTTAAAAAAGAAATAACCAAGAGTTGCAAATATTAAATCTTTGGGTCTTATTTTTCAGATAAAAGAAAAATGATGTTTAAATCTTTTAATTTTTGTATTTATTTTTTGAAAATAAATTTGGTAAACATACTTTTCTAATTATTTTTTTATTAGATTCAAAAATAGATTTTTATAACATCACAAAACAAGTTAAATAATGAAACTAAAATTTGGTGTAATGTTAACTGATGTTTATCAGGTAAAAAATATTTCAATTAAGTTTTAGTAGACATATGATATTTCCTATATTAAAAATATTGAAAAATATATTCCAAATCTTTCAAAAAGATAAAAATGTTATGAGAAAGTAGAAAAAAAATAAACACCTAAGTGAAAACAACTATTAAAAAAATAATTATATTATTATAATGTAAAAGATGAGGCTAACAAATTAAAAAAATAAATAAAGTGATATTCCTTTTTTTAATATTTGTAATGTACTATACTAATAAGGTAGTATATAATAGTAATAATGGCAAATAAATGATGATGGTAGTCACTTATATTTTACAACATATTGTATTACCATTATTTTACATCATAAGTCTAATAAGTCAGAAATAAAAATATGTTTTCCTTTATATGAATTATTCTAACTAGAAATTAGGTTTTAAAACAACAATTTTAAACGATCATCAGATGTTTTAAATTCCTATATATTTTTAATTCATTTTGTAGGAGTATTTTATTCTATATTTTCCTTACAAAATGTAACTAATTAAAATTATAAGTTATTAGTAAGTATAAGATGTTAGTAAATATTACTAATAATTAAAATTTTGTTGGGCAATGAAAATAATCTTGTAATTGTAAAAAAATATTTTAAGTTTATATATATATATATATACGAGTATATTAGGTCTTCCGGAAAGTTCTGTCCGATAATGATATCTCAAATTTCAAATATGAGTTATTTTACAGAAATGGAATTTACAAATTATCATTATGCTGGGAAACGGTCATTAGTAATGAAAAAAAAAATATACTGTTCAACGAATATATAGAAAATGAATTACTTTTTTTAATTCAAAAATGGATAGAACTTTCTCGTAGACCTAACATACATATATTATATATACATATATATATATATATATATATATATATATATATATATATATATATATATATATAAATATATATATATATTATCGTTTTTTCAACTTTTATTGTCTTTATTATAAGAATATATTTTTTCATAACATTCATTAAAAAACTGTTTAATCCAAGCTTGCAAACAATAACATACATTTTCTCTGTAAAGAATTAGCATTGAATAATCAACTAATTTTTAATCAAACGGTAATTCATATTGGGGATAATCAAAATAAACTCTTCCTTATTATTTTATTTATATTATAATTTTTATAATGATGAATTCAAATTATTAGAATCCTATATACATATAAACACAATAACATACATACATACACAATTATTTACATATTAAAAATTATATATATTAATAAAATATATTATTAAATTCAATTGAAAGTTTGTATATTATTTTTTATATTTATTTAAACAATGATTTACAAATAATGTAAGTAATTAATAAAAAATAATAATGTAATATCTCTATTTCACAAATTAAAATAAATATAATAATTTTATATTGTGTAAGTAACAAATAACATTTTTAATTGAAATATTTCAACTGATCAAGTAACAATTTTTTTACAACACAGTTTGACAATAATGTACTTATAATATAATTTGTCTTCAGCTGATTAATTTCTCATAATGGAATTGCCACTCTAACATTATAATCAAGCATTTGCTCTTTTATATGAGCACTCCGAAGATAATATTATCAACATCGAAATGTATTAGAGCAAAAAAGACAATGCAGAATATTTTAGTAAAATCTTGTGACATTAAAATAATATTTTTTTTATAAAACTGAATTAAAAGATGTATATAAGAATTCTTTATATTAAAATTGCTTTGTATATATCAATACATAAACAATAAATAATAAAACTATTAAATATTTTATAATTTAAATTGATGTATAATTTTATATAGTAAGTGAAATATTTAAAATATATAAATTTTTATCTTATGTATTATTATCAAACATTTTAATAATTATACATACATGTTTCGCTCTAAGGTATACATATATATTTATATATATATATATATATATAAAATCAATTTTACATTACTCTACATAGGTTATAATAGTGTGATTTTATAAATTTTTATTTAATTCTAGTATATTTGAAGTTATCAAATAATTAAACTTATTCCGTTTCAAAAGTGAATATTAAAAGTTTTTAAAAAATAGTATTTTGTTTTATGGTTTTATAGAAGATATTATATGATAATGATCAAATTTTAAATTTAACATTAATTATAAACTACAATTCAAACCGATGATAACTTACTACAATTCAATACGATGATAACTAACCAATTTAAACTCTCAATCATTAAAGGTTTTTTGGTGTGTTGGAATTTTTTTTTGATTAATAAATTGAAATCATTGTTCAGATTATAGATGCTGCACAATCATGATCTTTTTTCTGTCACTTTAATAATCTCAATCTCAGATTACATTCGTAAACCCTATTATCATTACTGATGTTTCGTACTATAAAGATTCAACTGAAAATTTTTAAATACTATTTTAAAATTTCACATCTATGTTTTTAAAGGATGAAACATGTTTGTAAAACATGTTTTTGTAATGTTTTTATAAATAATACTTACTTTTCAATTCCATGGCTTTTTTTATAAAGTTAATTATAGAAAATATTTTATATTTAAATATATACCATTATTCCTAATACATTACAAATTTATGAAAATAAAAATTAATTACTACAAATAATACAATATATTTAGAATTATACAAACATTCTATAACGTTATATCAAACATTCTGTAAAATTACAAACAATACAAAATTCATATTTAATGATCAAGAAAAAATTACAGATTGTATTCATCTAAGTATATATAAATATACTTTATTCATGTAAAATATATGAATACATTTTACATGAATAAAGCAATTACTTTAGTGTTTTATTATCATTTATAAATCTTAATCACTCATTTTTTAAGTACCTCATAAATAAACTAAAATTTTATTCATTAATAGATTTGCATAGTTTCTCGTAGAGAAATATTTATTCATATTTATTATTTGACATCGTAACATACAATAGTTTCAGAATACGATAATTAAAATGCATATTTATTATTATTATTTTAGATTTGAATACAAATTTAATTTCTAAGTAATTAACGTGATTCTTTTCGATTGATATTTTTTTTCATATTTATAACATTATTAATTTCGATTTGTTGTTTTTTATTCTGTTTTTTCTTGTTTTTTGTTCAGTTTCAATATTAATGTTTTATATATATATATATATATATATATATATATATATATATATATATATATATATATATATATATATTTATAATATGAAAGTAAATATGTTCATTAATGCCTTTTATACATTTTTATAAATATTTAATCTATACAAAAATAACTTTCTTGTGTTAATATTAGTTGTTCAAAATTTGAATTTATGAACACTCACCTTATTTTGTTATATGATATATTCTGATTGTTGGTTGAATTGTCACAATAAATTTACATTTAAATTACTGCTTCTTCATTTACACGTTATTGTACGAATATACTGTCTTTCTTGTGTTTGAATAAAATTATTTTTAACCTCACTTTAAACATCTGTTTTCAACACCGGTTTGTTATTGAATGTCAAGTTTATCAGAAAAAAAATTCGTATTTACATTTATGTTAAATATTTTAATTTTGTAAAAAATACTCATACAAATCTAATATATAATTAAATTACATAGTATTATTCACGAATAATTGATATTTATGAGCATTTTGAGTTGTAGATTAAATCTTATGTAATTAAACTTTTCAGTAATCAAAAAAATACTTTAAATGTGTGTATATGTATATATATATATATACTTTTAAAAGATAAGATAATGAACTATAAAGTAATGATCCTCAATACCACAAGATTTTATAAGTATCCAATAATCATTTATTGTTTATTATAATTGCTTAAAAGCTAATGTGTATTTCGATTATCATTGTCAGAGTGCTGTATTATGAAATTTGATTTTATAATGCAAAAAAAAATGATTTTCAATGCAGTGTTCTGACGATGACAGTAAGATTATTAAAATGTACATCAACTTTTAAGCAAATATACTGAATGCTAAGTGATTATTGGACATTTTTATTAAATCTTGTGGTATTGAAAGTAAATGATTTTTTTGTGTTAAAATGCATTCACCACAGTATTAAAACAAAAAGTACGATTTTGAAAGGCAGTGTCTTGAAAATGATAACAAAGCTATTGAAATGCATACCAATAAATAAAATGACCAATAATTGAAGTTTTTTTTTAAATCTCGTTGTTTATGTAAATGATTTATATGGATAAAGTGAATTTGCTACAGTACCAAAAAGAATATTTGACAATATTCTCAAACAAAAACTTATATAGATTTTTTAAAAAAATAAATTGTTTATGTGAATATTATTTTTCAAAAAATTCAAAATTACATAATTATTTCAACGTATCTGCAATAAAAACGTGCAACATTTCGGCGATCCGTCTGTCAGTATTTTGATGAATCATCAGTGTGACGGAAAACCAGCGAGCCAAGCACCTCCATCAAATTGTCAATACAGCTGGGTCTGTTTCTGTGCGGATTATTTTAATGCGATTTTGAACTTATGAGGTTCATATTTTTTCTTAATATCTTTTTATGCAATTTTTTTCGAGAATCCTTTAAGCGGTTATTTAATTCAACGAAAAGCTCTTCAGTTTTATGAACAAATGAAGGAATCAGAACCATTTACTTCCGCTTCTCAAATTGATAAGGAATTTTCGGCTAGCAAAGGATGGTTAATGCCTTAAGTGAAAATGATATTATTGCATTAAGTTTAGATACCGTAAAAGATTTAGAAAGGGATAATGAAACAGAAGTAGAACCTGTTCCCTTCACTGCAAAAATGTTTTGAGAAGGTCTTCAACTTTGTAATCAATTGGAAAATCATTTTCTTGTTAATGACACGAATTCTGAATGAGCTTTTAAATTCCAACGACAGCTAAATAATTGTATGTCTGAATATCGCGAGCTTCATAAACAATTAGTAAAATCATCGTTTTAAAGTTTAATCACCGATTCTTACATTATCGCCAGAAAAATTGACACAAAACGAGACAAAAGTCGGCGCTAATTCTGTTTGTGTTTCCTCTAGTGACGAATCTGATTTTACACCAGTTCACAAACGAATCCGTATATTTTCAAATATGTATGAAAAAATGTAAAATAAATTACACATTTGTATATATTGCTTTGAATGAAATTAAATAGTTAATAAAAAAATAAAGTAAAAAAGCTATGTTTTGTATCAATTTTATTCAGATATTTGAATTTTTTTTACATTCTTTATTTCCTCATTTTTATATGAATTTTAGAGTAATTTCACTTTGTTGCTTTGGTTTTATGCGGTTTTTGAAAATAAGGTAACGTATTCTTAATTTTTCAACGTAAATTGTCTTTTTTTGTGCGATTTTTTTTAATGCGGTTTTCTGCGGAACGTATCTACCGCATAAAAACAGACCCAGGTGTATTAGAAAAAAGGTTCGCAGCACAGTTCGGCATATAATTCAACGAGCACTTCACTTTCATTGTTCGAAAATATTACTTATTAAGAATATTATTTATTAATATTATCATCTAAAAATATGATTGTTTATGTCAGAGTGGTAAATTATTAATTAAAAATCACAAGTCTGATCGTTTTCAATCTGATTTTAGAAGTTTTCACTGAAGAATGTAGCGATTTGAAACTATTATTAGAAAGAATATTCCAAACTTGTTTTTTACAAACCAATTTTTCATAATTTTTAGAGGGGAAATGGTTTCTACCATAAAAAAAGAAACGCTGTACTTTAATTAAAATCCACCTAGGTTGGATATCACATAAGTGTTAAAAATTGAAAATTGTGTTTCACAATTCATTAGGATTATTGATTCTGAAATACTTATTTTGTACAAAACAAGCAACTTTTTTCTCAATTAATTCCTTGCATTGTATTTTATAACAAAATGAGGGTTCTATAAAATATGTTTATTAATATTTTACATTTACTTTAAATCATCGTTTAAAATATTTTATCATAAAATTACGATTTATTTATTTTTTTATTTGAAAATAATGAAAATAAATCAAAATTTATCACATTGTAAATATTTTTAAAAACACAAATAACCTAACATGTTTTTAAAATTGAACAGAGTAAATAAAAAGAGATAATATATATAAAAAAGATATAAATTTACCACAAAATATATTTCTTTCAGTACATTGTACATACAATCCAGAATATTACAAAATCTGGAATTATAACTAATATTTAACTTTTTACAAACTTACACAGTAAATATATTTATATATGTAAACAAATAGTAACAATTACTATAAAAGGCATATTTGAATATATTATTTGTAGTTTAACAAATTAAAATTCTTAATGGCTGGAAAATTATGTGACAAAATGTTCCAAGAAATGTTTAAAAAAACATTTTAAATAGGTTCTTTCAATTATTATACAATTAATTATGTCAAAAAGTAGCTTAAATGCTTTTATCACTTTTTATCAATTTTTTATGCTTTAATGAATTTTTATTTGTTTTCGAAAAAGAAACAAAAATCTTTATTTCACAGTGAATTTATTAGAAACTATTTATTATTGTTAATCTTACAGAAATTCTTTTAAATGCCCGTCTAAAATTAAATCTGCCAATTTTTCGTACATCTTTGATTATGTATTTGTTAATCAAAAACTAATTTAGTAATAGTATACAATCATATCGGATTTTGAGCATTTTTTAATTTCAATTTCTTTCTTAGTTATTTTTCATATATATTTTGGTGATGGATCAAATTATAAAAGTCATAATATTATAGACAAAATATACAATTTTTCATATAGAACTTAACTAATGAACTTCTTGCTGTTACCATTAATAAAATTCCTGTTGAATATTTGCTAAAAATAAAATTTATAATTTGTTTTTATTATATTTAAAAAAATTCTAATAATTGTATTTACAAATACTATTAAAAGTTACTAAAACAATTATGTTCTATGAAAGGTTAATAGACGAGGTTATAGCTGTAAATTTTCTTCATTTCTGTAATACCAATCTGTTTTTTTTGAAACATATTTGACACATCTTACATGTATACGCCATTTATTGCTATAACTGTTGGTTAAATGTTTTTGTTTGAATAAATATTGTTATCAGCAAAGGACGTTGTATCCGTAATAATATACATTTGAATTATATGACAGTGTCTTATGATAGACCTGAGCGACTTGTTTAAGTTTGAACTCGTGACTATTGGTCATTTTTTTATTCTCTACTACATTATCGTTAAATATATAATTGGAATATCATATTGTTACATTAAATTCATTTCAATATTTTTACAATTAAAAATCAAATACATAAAAGTATAATATATATATAATAATATAATTAAATATTGAGATTGTATTCTTTTATTTTATATTGAAATTAAATCGAAAAAAGTGAAATACAGATGAATATATAATCAACATATGGAGTTTTTATGTATAACATGCTTTAATATTTATTAAAGATATGTAGGAAACAGTCAACATATTTAAAACTATAATTTCATTAATAAAATGCATAATATAGATAAAAATAACATTATCTTTTGATTTTTTTCAGTTTACTTTTTTGTCAGAGGTAAATAATACGTGTATATATATATATATAAAATTTAAATTACAAACGAGTTTCCATTTGTACACGTGTTCTGGTAAGTGAAGAACACTTTGTAGTTATTGGAGTAATCTTTTGGTAAGTTAAACTTTATACTATCAGCGGCTAAATAAGTCGCACCTATAGCACTTCTTGCTGTTAATCGTAATAAAGATAATTCTTTTATTTCTGGAGTTTGTTTCATTTGATTCACGAATCCATTTTTGATCAATTCCCAACTGAGCCAAACAGATCCGACACAAACGACATGGAGGCCACCTGGTCTGCTTAATAAACATTGTTCAGCTTTTGGGTATAATGCTTGTATAGCCATTGCTATCAACTTTCCGGCTTCTTCGAAAAGATAATGACATAAAAGGTCACCTTTTTCTGCCAATCGGGCTAGTTTTAAACACAATGCTGCAAACTTTGGTTTATCAAATCGTGCATAACAATGATCCAGTAAACCTTGACGATCTTCTACTTCAAAGTGTTGTTTTATTTCTTCCCATACGGCATCACTTGGATATGGAGGTTTTATTAAATCATCATGATCGTCGAATACGGTTTTTATGGCGCGATGAGCTATCCACCATGCTGAAATTGAAAGGAAATTATCAAAATTTAATGTGGTTAAAAGGATTAGGATGAATTTAAAATTTATATATTATCCTTATTTATATATTCGTGAAATTTATATTGGTATAAATTTAAGATGTATTCATGTATTTACATATTGTTAATTAAAAATGATTTCATTCTAAATAAGGAGCAATTAAATGAAAAATATATTTTGAGTAAAAATAAAAATTTACAAATATCTACAACTAATTTCAAAATCACAATGATAATATAATGTTTTTAACATATTAAGTCATTTGAAAACTAAATGCTGTTTTTGAATATATATATAGATATATATATATATATATATATATATATATATTTAATCAATTATGAAATTTCTGTCATTTTTGATAATCTCTTTTCATCGTGTTGGCAGCTTCTCAATCATATTTCTAAAGAATTTCTCACGGTTCGATGCAAAGATTGGTTCAGATATTCTTTGATGTCACTAATATTGTTAACGTTTTTTTAGGCGCTACTGGAGAGAACGAAATAAATTTGTCAAATGGTGTAATAACAGTTAAGTAATGTGAATGATTGGTACTATTTAAATTAAAGTGTTTTAATTTCTGTTGAGTGTTAGTTACAATTTATTGTCCTGGATTGAGGCGAGTTTTTTTTTAATATCTGCTTTTAGACTGTCCCACTGAGCGCAGAATTTTTTAGTACTTAAGGTCTTATTTATTTCAGAAGACCCATAAAAATATGCCTGTACAATCTCTCTATGTGTAAAAAATTTTTTTTTTGGTATAATCTAGCTTTTAAAATAACATAGACAGATTTTCTATTTTTAGACTAAATTATTTTTTTACCTTATTGAATAGTAATTATTCCTTATCACCTATAACTAAATAACCAAAACTGGATCATTTTTGTTACAATTAAGCAACGGAATATTGTGATACTATCAATAGATTTTTTTTAGAAACAAGATGAAGCATCAATATAATATAACGGCTCACTATACCTATCTTCTGTAAGTGGTTATGTACTGCTGATTTCGGTATTTCCAATATACATGCAAAAAGTTCAATTTTTCCGTCTTTTTTATTATTTTTATATGAAATATGTCGTCATTAAAATTTCGGACAACTTCGATAACTAAATTTCCTACGCGAAATCTAATAAAATATTCTTCATCACACACGTCACATATGTTATTCAAAATAGTTGCTGTGTAGTTTAATTTCTTCAATTCTTAGAACGTTGAATGGCGGAAATGCTCTATTCAATTTTGATTATTAATTTAATTTTGAAGAACCCTTTATAAAAATATCGTCATATATATATATATATATATATATATATATATATATATAATATATATATATATATATATATATATATATATATATATTATATATATATATATATATATATATATATATATATATATATATATATATATATATATATATATATATATATATATATATATATATATATATATATATATATATATACATATATATATATATATATATATATATATATATATATATATATATATATATATATATATATATATATATATATATATATATATATATATATATATATATATATATATATGATTGGATAGCACAGTAGTTTGCATCATCGCGTGTCATAAGGGAGATTGCGTTCGATTCGCAGTCGGAGAGTCCCTCACTTTTGAAGGTTGAGCATGAAGGCTGACAACCTCATCTTGTAAAAAAATAACTGTCGAAAAGATAAGGGAGTAAACCTCGAATAAAACATCTTCACCAATCCGCCTGGTCAGCGTGGTGAATATGATCAAATACCAGTGAATGGTAGCTTTCATTGAGGTTTTCGTCCAGTAGTAGATTGATATGGGCTTTATGATGTGATGTGTGATTATATATATATATATATATATATATATATATATATATGTATATATATATATATATATATATATATATATATATATATATATATATATATATATATATATATATATATATATATATATATATATATATATATATATGTATGTATGTATTGTCTTTATTATTAACCTATTAGCAGACAAATTACGATTCAATGCGATGTATATATTAAAAATATAAGACGAATTTTGTGAAAAAACAATAAAACGACACGAATTTTTTGAATAATCTATTACAATAAAAGATTTGCAACTCTTATTAAATATTCGGAAATACCCCACTTACAATAAATTTAGTATTACAAAAAAATTCACAACAAATAAAAATGAGAAAAAATAAATATTTTCAATTTAACATAATATTTATAAACATAAAAATAAATGGTTTACCATGAATAGAATAATGTAAATATCTGATTAGTTTAGGAAATAATGTATGTGTGTGATTTTAGTTGAACGTATTTTTTTTTTATTTTATTACTTTCAGCTTTTACAAAAATATCAAATAAACATGAAACAAATATTTTAAAATAAGAAATTATTGTTTTCTTAAGTGACAAAATGAATATATAATGACAAATTGTGATTAATAATGTGATTTTAGAAAATAAGTAAATAAATATTAAAACTTATAAAACTAAACATTTATTCATTTATAAAATGAAATAAAGGAGATTTAAAACACTAATATTCCATATGAAAAGACAGACTTTCATGTGAAAATAAACTAGATAATTAAAGATATATGTTTAAAGACAAGCAAGAAAGACGTAAGAAAAAAAAGTGAAATAATTTATTGGATAATGAAAAGTGTAGTTATTATGACCTTAATAGAAGAAAAAAATCCAATAATGTATAAAATGAAAAAAATAATAATTTTGTTCATTAAAAAACGTATATGCAAGATAAGAATTTTGAGAAATGAATATAATAAATTAAAAATACTTTATCTACTTTACAGAAATAATATATGGAAAAAGGAAGGTACTGAATTCAATAAAGAAAACTTGTAACTAACTATAAATCAGAGATGATTTTATTATAGTATATCTTGAATTGGATTTAGAATAATCATTTCATTTTAGCAAATACAGGTTAGTATGTTTGTATTGATGTCGTGAAATATAATTAAATGATTTATGTAGAAAAGTTTGGGTTACAAAATAAAATTATTCTTCTAGAAATTTATGATCGTTATTAGTTTTGATTATTTTAATCCTAAGTATTTTTGAGTGTTTATACGAGTATATTATGTTACATTAAAAAAATGTTTTTCTTAATTTGATGTATTGGTATTTATTGAGAAATATTATAAGTAAACGAATATTGGTAAATGCAAAAAAATATTTATTATTCCTTTTTTTCTCTAAAATCGAATTTTCCACTATCAAAATTTTAAAATACGGACGATGGATGGTAATTTTTGTGACTAACTGAATACAGTTGAATAAATGGGCGATAAATATATTTTAACATATAAATACAATTTTTGGTCTATAAGTATATTTTAATCCAAAAAATGGGCATGCAATATTTTTATAAACAGAGTTTTTTTAGTTGTCTATATTTTTTATTTTTATTATTTAATATGATAAAATGAATAAAATACAACTATACATTGTTTTACTAATAATTTCGTTTATATAAAAATAATACATACCACTTCCTTCATCACCTAATAAATAACCCCATCCACCACACTGATGTCGTTTTCCACTCGGATTTATTAGAAGGGCATTGGAACCTGTTCCTGAAATGAGCACTAGACCACCTGCAGGTTCAGCTGTTGCTAACGAGCCATCGGTGTCACTACATACAACATATTCTTCACTTAGATGAGGAAATCGTGTTTTAAGTCCATTCACTAATGCTTGATTGCTTTTATCTTCTTCACAACCACTAAGTGCCAAGCACTAAAAGAAAAACAGTTGTTTAATATGTATATGTATATGTATATATATATATATATATATATATATATATATATATATATATATATATATGTTTAAAACGAACACTTTTTGATCAATGAATTCTCCTATCTGTTTTCACCTATGATAGTGAAACATGTGTCTTAAATGTCACAATAATTCAGCGACTTCTGATAACATAAACAAGCATGGAAACATGTATGTTAGGAATAATATGAAAAGATAGAAAGAAAAATGAACGGATCAGAAAAAACAAAAGTTACAGATGTAATGAGAAAAATGAACTAAGTCATATAGCAAAAAGGAGGGATAATCGATAGACAAGATAATTGATTGATTGGGAATCTAAATATATAAAAAGGCTCAGGAAAGGATCCATGTATAGATGGGGCAGAGATATAAGGAAATTCGTTAGAATGAATTGGAAGAGAAAAGTATTGGATTCGTTAAAGTGGAAAATTTTAGGAAAGATCTTCATCCAGCAGTGAATAGAAAGAGGCTGATGATATACATATAAATTGATTATGAAATATTTATAACATTTATGGTATTGGAATGAATAATTCATTTGTGTTACAGTGGAAGTAAATTTTTTATATTTTTTTAAAGATCAATGTTTGTCGGTTGGTACGAAAGTTTTTTTTTAATTTAATAAATGCTTTTTTCATATAATCGTTAATATATAAAACTACTGTTAATGTATCTTCAATTAAAAGTTTACATTGTTTCATTTTTTTAGTAGTTAATTAAAACTTTTCGAACTAAACAAATATACTTGTATTTTTTACACATTACAACGTTATATAACAATAACACGATTACTTTTATTTACCTTGTTATTCATTATATATTTATTAATGTAACTATTTAAGGCGCCATTCACTAAAATTAGAAACGCAATTATGTCACATATACACCTACATATTATTAAAAGTAATTTAAATTTATAACAGAAAGTTGTATATTTAATCAAAAATATAGAAAAAATAATATTTTTTTTGATTGAAAGTCAAAATTTAGAATTTATTGTTATTTCTTTTTAGTAATTATTGTTATAACAATAAGATATTCAAAAATTAGGAAAGAGAATATGCAAAAAACTTATAAATATACGACAGAGTAATTATATATGCAATGCAACGAAAATATTAATATTTTTGGTTTAATATTTTTAGATAGCAATTAATACATTGAAAGTTTTTATTTTTTGTAAAATTACATCATCTTGAATGTAAATAATTCTGTTCTCTAAAATTTTAAATATTTTTCTTTATTATACGTTGTGTTAAAACTTTTTCATCAAATTAACATATGATTGTTATAACAGTTTTAAATATGCAGTTTATTACATTGTATTTTTTTAATATAAATTTCTGTCAATAAAAATAATATATCACTAAGTTTACTTTTTTTTATATATATCATACTTTAGATTTATAAGTTTATTAAAGGTAAAATAAAATTATTCGTTTTATTTATTTGTAGTACGTATTTGATAGTAGACTATTGTCTATATTTTGAAATTACTAATAAAAGATGAAATTAATTTGCAACAGCCATATCTACTATTCGTATACACATCATAGATGTATATAATTTTCATTATTTAAATTAAGTAGAACACACGGCATAACAAATAAGTAATTGATTATTGTTGGTATATATATTTATGATCAATTAAGTAATATACATTTCTATGAATTGTTCAAGCTTTTAATAGATTACTATAGGGATTAAGATAACAATATTGTAGATCCGAACTTTACAAGTATTATCTGTTTAATTATGCCCGATAAGTTGTTTTATGTTAACTATTAATAACAATCATAAATAATATCTGACACATCTACGTTGTTCATAAAGCAATAATCAATAATGAACCTAAAAAGATTTAATGGAGCTTATAGTATGAAATATTAAGCAATACTAAGGTTAATAGTCTGTATTAACTGATTTTTGAATTAAATATATTTCGTAAATTACTTATCTAAATTCTCATGAACGTTGTATTAAACGTAAGATATTTTTTTTAATTATAAAATTAATTTCGAAATCACATTGTGATCATATAAACAGAAAAGTTATTTTACATTTTTTCATTATTTCTTTTCCTTAATAATGAAATATAATACTCATTTTTGTAATAAATTATCATTATACTAAATAATTATTACAAGATAGTTATAGTACAGTTGCTTAATTTTTAATAAGTAATGGATGAAAGTATATGTGATTGAGTAAATGTAGTATTTACTAATAGCATTTTAATTATAAATTAAAAAAACATGTCTATGTAGATACTTTGATTAGGATTTAAATCAGAAAAGTAAAATATTGAATCGTCTTTTGTAGAGAAAGGGTTTTTGTTTATTATTATTCCATATATCACTTTTATTAATTGAAATCTAATAACTAAAAGTTTTATTAATTTAATGAACTATATTTAAGTTTTTTAGTAATATTGTAGTCAAATTAAAATACATATTTTAGTTAAATTTTATCAACAAATGGAATTTTAAAAATTAAATCAGAAATCTCACAAATATGCCAAATAGGTGTTAAAATAATTAAGTACTATTTTTTTCAATTACTTTTAAGTTATTTACGTTGTATGGAAATATGAAAAATTCAGAGATTTTTTACGCGGGACATGAACAAATGACAAAAAATTAATTAAGGCTGTATAAATAGATATTAGTTTTTGAATTTTAAAATTCATCTGTATACATAAGGAATGTTTTGTCAATTTATTCAAAATATAACGAATTGGATAGATATTAAATTACAAAAGTATGGACTAGCAAAAAAACATGATGAATCAATTTGTTTTACACAATATATATATATATATATATATATATAATTTAAATAAATAAATAAATTGTAATTACCAAAGCGTTCAATGGTACATCAGGTGATATCCCTGCTTCTACTTTTCCTTTGTTTACCATATCAGCTATTCGTCTTTCACATTCGGCCATACCTAACATCCAATGATTAGTACCAGGTCCTTTTAGTGTTGAAAGAGTATTTCCACTCCCATCCACTAATACCAACATTGAATGTGTTGCTCCACTGAAAAAAAATATTATTTTTAAAATGCTTTGAAATAATTAAAAGTTTATGTGCAATGTAAAATAAATATTTTAATTATATAATAAATATTAAGTGCTAATGAGAAGTTTCGGAAAACATAGACTAGAAAGAATTATTGTATGATTAAGTATGTTCTCTTAATGAAGATATAAGTATTAGAAGAAAAAAAATTGTACGTACTACTAGAATAAAATGTATCGTTCTTTAAAATACACAAAAGCTTTAATCAAACATATTAAGTGTTTTTGTTATTTATTTCTGTTTGACGGCAGTCATAAAACTTTCTTTAAAAATTATTTGTGGTTTTATATTAGAAGTAATTTCCATGTTTATATATATATATATATATATATATATATATATATATATATATATATATATATAATATTTTCTTTAAGGAATAAAAAAATAATAAGATTCCTGTGATCTCCTTTATATTTAACTCTTTTAAATCTCAAATCTTAGGATATTTTTTTGCGTGTTTTATGTTACTATTAATTCCGACAGCTTGCATTCAGTACCTAGTTATCTTCAATATTTATAAGTTACAGCGTAAAATTTCTCAAGGAAACTGCAATTCTAAGATACTTGTTTTCACAGATCCAATTAAAAGACAAATTGTAAGTGTATAGGCAATCAGTATCAGAGCTGTAGCGTCAGAGAATCGTTTGACATTTTTGCAAGTTAATTCTCACTCTTCAAATATTGTGATACGCAGAAAAATTTCTCAGACAACGTTGAAGATAAGCGTTTTGTTGAGAAGCATTACGTCAATATTATGACATGTTATTGTATTAACGAGTTTAGTCACTTAGCTGGATATGCCCTCCGCGTTCCAAAACAGCACATTCAGAGAAGCGAAAATACGTTTGCAGTTGAAAAGGCTTCCAGGGAAGGCTGCGATGAGTTACGTTAGAGCTGGCGCGGATTTCTCCATGATGGCAGAAGATGTGATGGAGCAGTTCTTCCTCACAAAACGTCGTCTCGACTTTCCACAGGATTTGAAGTTGTCGAAATTACTACTGATATAAAATATACGAAGAAAACTAGTTCTAAGGTCTCAAATATAAAAGAGTTAAATACAGGGAAATCAATAGGTAACTCAAATTAAATTTCTTAATTTATTTTATACTCATATTTTTTACTTATTTTAACACTAATATTTTATTTATATTTAATTTTGTGCAAAACAGAATACAATATAGGTACTTTTTTATCAAATTTTATTAGTACTAATATTTGGATTTAATACTTAATATTATCTGACATGGATATTAAGAGATTAAATTTAATTTGTAGTGATGAGTCTAAAAAGAAATCTTTTAAATACAAGTTTATACTTTTATGTCGTAATTACTATTATAAATCTTTGTGAGGAAGAAAACATTTAGGATTTATATCAATATAAAATTATCATTAATAAAGATAACATCAAACGCGTAGAATTTATTATATCAACTATTGTAATTACGATTGAAACAAATTATAAAGTTCAATAACTTAAAAATTTTTTGTTAACAAATATTTCAAAATGGTATTAAAGGTATTTAACATTTTAGAGATACAGTATATCACAAGAATATTTATAATTTGTACTTTTCTTTTACACACACACACACACACACACACACACATATATATATATATATATATATATATATATATATATATATATTATAACAATAATTATTTTAAACAATAAATAAATGTTAACTTATTTTTACAACTCATGCTTTTATGATACAAAAATATATATTTTATGTTTTCTTACTTTAATGACAATTATTTAATGGACTATTTTGCTATTTGTTATGAATTTTTCACACTGCAGATCAAATTGTGAGGCAATTTTTATACAAAAAAGTATTAAAGAAACATTAAATATTACATAATCGAATTAAAAACGTGCTTTACTCAGGCACGTACAATAAAAACAATACATTTCTTAAGAAAAAATTATGATGAAGAACTATTTTATTTTTTCTCAAAAAAAAAATAAATAAATTTATATATCATAGTTTTTTTTTTAAAATTTATATATATGATATTAACAGATATTTTTCTTTCCAATTATAATAAAAATAAGGGGTTAATCAAATATGAATATTACGTACATCATAATATATTATTAAATGATGGAACATTAAGTAATTATACAATTTTTCAATGAAAAAATTTAATATTTGTACAGTTTATTGTATAAATATATATGAATTATTCAAATAAATTGACTTGACGCAATTTACATTTTTTAATATTAAATAGTATTTCATTTTAAAGTATTATTAAGTTTTATATAGAAATAAATTACGAATATTACACGGTGATAACATTTTGAATATATAGTACTTGCAGACAATAAATAATATTTACCTTAGTTCAAAACAAATCAAGTATATGCAATTTGCGTACAATTAGTATGCTTGGAACAAAGAAATGAGAAATTGGTTATAAAGAGATAAAAGATCTATCGATTTATATTCTAAAAGCTTCGCTTTGTTATTGTAACTATGAAATTCTGATGTTTATCTCTCTTACATAAAATAATACATTGCAAATAAATTAAAAAAGATAATGTATCTTTATAAAACTAATATATTAAAATTTAGATGGAAAATATATAATACAGGAATAATACTATATGCGTCTATGTTATATGTACACACATTCACGTATGTATGTATGTATATATATATATATATATATATATATATATATATATATATATATATATATATATATATATATATATATAAAATGGTTCGATAAAAGAAAATTAGAAAAATAGCGAGTAACAATTTTTTAGAAATTTTTTTGATCGTAATTAGTATTACACTTTTTTTTAATGACA
The DNA here is from genome assembly GCA_029203775.1 of Neoneuromus ignobilis. Lineage (NCBI taxonomy): Eukaryota > Metazoa > Arthropoda > Insecta > Megaloptera > Corydalidae > Neoneuromus > Neoneuromus ignobilis. The sequence goes on from CP092087.1 coordinate 37,481,616, forward strand.
CCCGTATTTTTTATAGTGTCTATAGAAAATTAGGAATTTTTTAGTTCGGAAGGTTTAATGAAAATATTTTATTTTGATTGACATTAATTTAATTTTTAAAGTTTTTAGTGAAGTTTCATCTCTGGGCGATATTGGTTTTAAGAAATTTAGACCATTTCTAAAAGTTTTAATGAGTTATTTACAGTGCACTTTTATTTTTATTATTAATCATGTTTAGTTGTATTTGAAATACGCTTTTATTTTCATTAAATATAAAAAATATATTCAATCGCATTTTTAAAGATATTGGTTTTGTCAATCTTCTTGAATGTTATATATTGGTTAATTTAAATATGTTTTTGTTATGAAAATATTTTTGATTTTTAATTTCTTTTGTAGTTTTCTGCTAGAAAAAGTATGTTTGCATACTTAAAACAATGATAGCGAACTCAATAAAAAAACAATAGTCGTACTTTGTTCACTGAATTCAATTTTAATTTTTACGATAACAACGGATGAGGTTCATTTAACTTTAGTTTTATACATTTTTAAAATAATGATTAATACTAACGATTGGTAACAATAGAAGAAAATATGTTGAAAAATAAAGAAAACGTCAATAAATAATTGTCAGTATTATTCAGTGTGTTATATATTTACATATATATATATATATATATATATATATATATATATATATATATATATATAGATATATATACGCACACACTTACACATATACGTGTATGTATGTATATTAACTGATTAATTTTTAATACAACTAGTTTAAGATAATCATATTAAATTAATATTATTTACTTATATATATCTATATAAGAATCATATAAAAGTCGTAATTAATAGTCAATAATATGATAATCTATAATAAAAAGTTAATGGTATTAATGAAAGACATTAAGTAATTTAGCTAAATCATAAATTTAAATTGTAATTACTTCAAAGTATTTATGTACGCTAAATATTTTACTTATGTGATCTTATACAACAGAATATTTTTTAAATAAAATATATATTTTTATTAAGAAATTTATCATTGATATTAATTATTTACAATTAAATCAACTATCTAATTACAATTTTTAAAATTTATTTTTAATAACAAAAATGTCTACATCTATCCATTGTATTACAATATAATATTTAAATAACTGTATTCTAAATTTTTTATATTAATGCATCAATAACATTGTTGAAACTGTTTATGTAAGTGTTACAATTATTTCCAAATGATTTTTTTTTAAATTTTGAAGTTTTGGTTTAAAAATATCTTTTTTCCTTTGCTATATGATTTTTCGAAAGTTGAGTGAGCTTCTTTCTGTCGCTTTTTAATTTTATGAATCAATCGCTATACCATCAGGTAGGTGATTAGTTTAGCTAGTGAATGTTTTTTGTCAGGGTTCATTTTTTTATAAAGGAAGTTCAGTTTTAAGGTGCCGAATATTTGCCCCATATTCCCTGTTTTATTATTATCAAAAAGTATCGTAGCATTGTCATCTGAGGCACATGGTAGAATTTATAGATAAGGCAAAATAGCTACTTTCTGCTGTCACAGTGTTTTCTAGAATTTGACTCTTACCTACTTCTCTGTCAGTCAGAACCTCTAATGTTACTATCTGACTTTGGCCGGGGATTTAAAATAATGATTATTAAAAATGTTTGTAAAATATAATTGGGTATATATATATATATATATATATATATATATATATATATATTTAAAAATAATAATAATAATAAATTATATTACGATAACATAATATTTGTCACAAACAAAATTTACGATTTTATTTTTTAACAAAAGAACTTATTTCCAATGTTACATGATGTAAACTGTTTAATAGTTTCGTTTATAATAACATGTTTTTTTCAGAAAAAAGAAAAGAATGTTTCGTTAATGTAATGTAATCGTTTATATAAAACATTATATTTAAAAAAAATAATATCAAATACACTAAGTTTAATGTTTGTTTTTTTTAAAAAAAATTCTTAATTATTTATCCTTTCAAAATCAAAAAAGATAATTGGTAACCATGAGTTTATAAAAAAACAATGATATGTAACAAATGATGCATGTAATTTGAATGTAAACAAAAACAATATTTTTCATGTTGAAAAAATTAAAGTAAGAAATAAATAATTATGTCAAAAAATATTTTATATCAGTACTTTTATTTTTCATGAATTACATAAAATCAATAAATTGCTGTGTATTAATTAATTGTACTGTAAAAATATAATGTAACATGGAGTAAAATATTTTTATTTTAAATACTATATTACTTTTGATATGTTTTTATTTTAAATATTGCACTTTTTGAATATATTGTATCAAAGTTTTTCTTAATGTATTATTCGTTTATTACAACTTACATTTTTTCTTTAAATTTTGTCTAAAACAAATTAAAATTCTATTTAAAGTTATTTTAGATTATTGCTTCTAAATTATTGATGCCCACAAAATATCACGTATTCTTGTGAATTATGTGAATAATTTTGAAACTGAACAAATTTCATTCATAACTGTATTGATTTTATTCCATTATTTTAATCATTTATTCAACATGTATTATCATAAAATATTACTGAGCCTTGTTTTTAGCATAACTAACCTAACATCAATTCGATTGAAATGCAAAATATAAATGATCTGAAATTTATATATATATATATATATATATATACATATATATAATTATACGTCATTTATAATATCATATTACAACTTTCAAATTGTTTTCGACCTAAACAATTTATTTACAGTAATTCACTTTATCGAAATATATTATATAATATGTAAAATAGAAGTTTTGTTATTGCGATCTTATTCTGCATTTATTTATTTTTATTCATCCATGTTCTGGCGATGTTTAGTTGCATACAAATGTGGATGTCAATTTTATATAAATTGAATACATATTAATATGCAAATATAAAGAATAGTCGTAAGCTTAGAATGATTATTAAAAACATTTATTCTAATATTATGAAAAAACTGTTATTTCGTAGGTTAATTTAAAATGATACAAATGCAATTTAAAGAAAATTTTAAATTATAAATATTTTGTAATTAAAAAATAATAATATGGATTGGTATTCAAATTATCAAGTTTTTACACATAATGGGTGTGCTTATATGAATATATATATATATATATATATATATATATATATATATATATATATATATTTATATTCTCACATCTAATAAATTTTTAAAAATAAAATCTGTCTTTAACGAAAAAAATTATAAAATACCGTCAAACAGGAAAAAATAGAAATATTGATACTATATCGAAATAATAATAGAAAAATAGAATCAGTATAAAAATAATACATATAATAACTTTAAATAGTATATGAAACTGTTGAGAGATAATGTAGGAAACTATGTATAAAGACGTTTAAAAAATATAAAGAATATATTTAGCATATTAAAATACTATAAAATGCATTGATAATTCTTAAAAAAATATTTTCAATCATTATAATAAAAAGAAGTATAATATACGTATATTAAAAAAAATAATACTGATTTTATGTTACGAAATATTTATATGATTTTGAATTTTAGTAAGTGTAAAAAGATTATAAAGTAAAAGAACTAAACATATTTCTTATTTTAATATGTATAATACTGTAATGAAATTTCCATATAAGTAAATAATAAATTTTGTTTAAATATTACAAATTTTATTTCAAATATCAATGCATATATTAAAAATATCAAAAATTTAATTAAATATATAATTATTATAAGAATTTTTATGTTATAAATACCAAAATATATAATTATAAATTTCCGGATTTCTCAACAAAAAAAATGAATTTATTAGATATGCATTAATTTTCAACATGTACAAATTTCGATTATCAATTACGACACAATAACTTGACATTTTTGTCTTTGAGTTAAAATAAACTTCAATTCGCGTTTGGACATCAATAAAAAAACATTTCGCAACAAGAATTCGGATAATTACAATATGATCTATACAAGAGAAAGTAGTAAAGAAATATACACTTTATTTACTATAAAAAAGTGAACTATAATTGGAAAAAATTATATGAAATATGAAAAAAAACTATTATTATGATTATTTTCATAAAAGGAAAGATTTTTGTTTATACTTGAAAGTCGTTCATCTGATGGTTAAAAATTAGGTTAATAACTAGTGATTTTTCAACATGTTAAAAAGAAATTTAAAGTTTTTCAAACAATCAATGTATTTGAAAGTACTGGTTTTATTAATAAACCTATTTTTACTGCAATTTTTTGATGAAAAAAGTAATTTGATATATTAAAAGTATCTCAAAATATTTTATAAATTCAAATATTAATTTAACTCACAATTTTTTGATGAAAAAATGCATAAGTAATATAATATGTAATCAATTCTCCATTGTTTTTTAATACAGTTCCTATAATTGTATTCGTAAAAAATGATATGTTATGAAATAAATATGATTAAAAATCTATTATGGTATCAAATGCACACATAACACTTTCAATAAAAAGTTAGAATATTTTTTCGTTAAAAATAGTTTTTATGATGGTTAAATTATGTAAGTATGTATGTATATGTGTATATATATGTGTATATATATATATATGTGTATATATATATATATATATATATATATATATATAAAGAGTAAGAGATATTGTATTTATATACCATACTCATATATAATTATCTGTAATCATAGAAGCAATGATAAATAAAGGTTAAATGAGTGATTTCTCCTGCAAAGTATATACTCGTACAAGAATCTTTTTGATTCATCTATGAATTATATATTATTATTAATAATACTAATAAAAAATTATAATAAAGTATAAACATACACAAAATATAATAAATTATTTAGCTAAACATAGTTGAGATTTATATGCAATAATATATATATATATATATATATATATATATATATATATATATTTGTATTAAAAATATAAATATAAATTTCATTTAGTATATTTTATACTTCAAAGTTGACTTAATGCTGTTTTTAATTTAAATAATTATAAGATTTTTTTATAATAATGTAAATTTCTCTCATAATTAAATTTACATATTTTGGTGAAAAATTTTTTTCAGTTCATTAAATTCACTTACTCTTTTAAAGTAATAGATTTCAAAACGAGTTAGATGAAATCGGTTTATAACAACGAAAGATTAAAAATATACTAATGAAAAGATATAAACAAAATTTACTAATTAATACCAACGAAGTATATGAATGAAAATTTATTAACGAAACTATAATCAAGAACAGTAATGACATTTTATCACAAATAAATTACTTTCTCAACACCATAATATTGATTTTATTAAACTATTCAGTAATCATTTATTATTTATTTTATTTCCTGATACGCATTTCAATATTCATGTTAACATTGTCGAACATTGCATTTAAAAATTAAAGTTACATAAGAAAATTGAATAACACAACGCTTTAGTGATGATTGTAAGATTACTGAAATGTGCATCAGCAAATAATGTGATAGTAAGTGATAATTAAACACTTATAAAATCTTACGATAATGGAGTGATTACACATTCGTGTCAAAATGAGCTTGTCATATCACAATAACTAGTAATACACTAATAAAAATATATTGGAAGTATAATATGTTTTGAAGTCTAATAAATGTGCTGTTTATTTTATTTGAAAATTAAAAAAATAAGGTATACTCTTTTAAATTTAACAAAATAGTTAATAATATTAAAACATTAAACATATTTTAAATAATCGTTACAAAATAATTATGTAAAAAATAGTAACTATTGAATTAAAAAATAAATACCAAAATAAAAATTACAGTTTTAAATTAACCATATTTCTTGATAAAAAAATAATTTTTGTAAAGTTATTTTAGTCATATTTCTAACTTCCCACTTTCTTCTCTCTCTCTCTCACACACACACATATATATTGGTTTCAAATAAAATTCAAACATATTCATTAATTATTTATATAAAACAAATATAATTTAAGTTCAAGAGAAAATTAATTTATTTATATTAAGATACAATGATTTTAATTTAAAATAATTCATATACGAGAGTCGTTTGATAAGTATGGTAAATTTAATTATTGTTTAACTTAATTAATTTAATTAAATTTCTCAATTCAGTTTTTCTTGCTTTTTTACCATACTTATCAAACGACTCTCATAGATGATTATGAAGCAGATTTTCGTATTTTTTGTTTAATTATTTATTTTTAATTTCTTTTTTACTAATAAAAGGATTTATTCGCGTTACTGTGTCATTAAAGTCATGTATTTTTTAAGAAAACTTTTTATTTTTTTAGGATGAACTTATTTTTTTAAATGTTTCTTCAATTGTTGGTCTCAAGCGCCTAATTTCGAATTTTTCTTAGTTTTTTTAGTACTTAAATGTTCATTGCAAATTGAAATATCTTGTCAATCTTCTTTTTTGTCCATTTTTCTAAAATTTTTTACTTTCAAAATATTTTATATTTGGTATAGTATAATAGCTATTATTTCTTGTTTTTTCTATTTCATGAAACGATTTTTTTCTTAAAAATACTTAATTACAAGTGTTCTAATCATTAATGATGTTTATCTATGCTTCCTTTTCATTTCAATAAAAATTACTTTTTACACAGACTGAACAAATTTGAATACAAGAATGATATTAACATGCACATTTCAAAAATAATACAAAATTAAATTTTAGAATATTCTTTACTGATATGATGAACGCAACAGAAAACCAAATGTCCAAATTTTATTTTGACATAAACTTAAGGTTATTTATTCTTTTTCTCTTAATGTGAATAAATTATACCTTTGTTGTTGTGGTTTACGCTGAATGAAAATCGAAGTACTTAAATAAAAACATTTGTTTTCGAATAGACATTTTTTATTATTATTTTACATTAATGACTAATATTTAAATGTTTTAGTGTTATATATATATATATATATATATAAAGAAGGAAATAATAAATAAGATATATTCAAAGACAAAAAAATGCAGTTTTTATTTACACATTGTTCATGCCAATTGATGATAACTCAATATAATTGAACTTAGACGTCAAATAACCAATTGCTATTATTATAAATGGAGGCATTTCACTTCAACCAATCAGTGCAACAATTCAAACAGCATCAATGTCTGAATCAGGATGCACAAAGAAAACAATTGTAAGCTATGATGATATAATAATTCTCATCCTCATTTTCATCGAGACAACGTCAAATGCGTTTGTCAAACATAACAAGTGTTCGCCATTTCGTGACCCTTCATTTTTGCAAATTGAATGCATGGTTTTAACTACATGTATCATCATTATAAATTCAGTTTTATATTATTTAACACGTGTTAATTTATTATATGCATTTGTGTGTGTTTTATATATATATATACATGCATGCATACATACATACATACACAACACATACACACATATGCATATATATATATATATATATATATATATATATATATATATATATATATTAAAAAAAACAATTACTTTCAACATTAGAATTAAATGTTTTATTACTTCTTTATTAAAAACTGAGTTCAAACTATTAAAAAATAAATATTTTAGTTTATAAAAATTATGAAGAAACTAGAGAAATAAAGAAATTTAAATGAGTAGTTTTTGAATAAAATATATAATAAAAAGTAAAAAAGTATTATTATAACTTTTTTTCGTAGTAAGCAATTTTCAATTTTATATATATTTCAATTATTCCTTTCATTACCCTTGAGATAATTTATCATAATGACAAATTTAAAACACTTTATCGTTATAATTTGTTTTTGAACGTCATTGTTTGCTACTCTAATAGCAGCATGTAGCCTTGTTTACAAAATAAAATATTTATGGTTTCTGAACATATTGATTTCCGTCATTTATAATTTCTGTTTTACGTAAATTGCATATATTGAAAAATATATACGAAACAATATAAAATAATATGTATGCATACCCACAAATAAACACATACACATACACACACACACACACACACATATATATATATATATATATATATATATATATATATATATATATATATATATATATATTGTATTAATTTCAATTAAAATTCAGAGTTTAAAGATTATATTTTACTTAAATTTATAAAATTTTGTATATACAAAATATCATATTAAAGAACCAACGTTTAAATTCTGTATAATACAATTATGAATTATTTTTTTATTAGATGAATATCAGTAATATATTTAAAATATTAAATAATACTTTTAATATATGAAAGAATAAAGTAATATATCAAGTAGTTTTTCTTTTAGGAAAAATATTTTTTTATTCAGGCTTTTTTTAAGTCTGACATTTTTCAAATAATTATTAAATAATTTATTGGTTAATAATTTTGAAAGACAACTTAAAATAAATTTTAGTTTTAGGGTATTCTAAATTGACTTAGAGAAAAACTACGGTTAATACAATAGATGACATCACTATGTACGACTGTAAAAAAGGTAAAGAAAATGTTTCAATTCAGTAAAGAGACAAAAATTTTAATAGCTTTGTCAATTCTAAGTAGCACAATAGTCAATTAACTGCATAAAATATATTCGACTTAAGATCAAAGGTTAAATGAGCGAAATTCGGTAATTTAATGTGGTCAAACATAACAGTATAACAAGAAATTGTATATTAAAAGATACATTTCTTTTAGGACATTCAAATATAATATCTAGAATAAATTTATTGTTAAAAATTGTTCACAATAAAAGAGAAAAAATAGTTAATATGAGAAATACTAATCAATATAAAAATAATATTATAAAAAACTGAAATACAATATAAACTCTAACTCCAAAATGAAATATTTTAATATTTGTAAAATATATGAAAAAATATTTAAAATTGTAAATCATATACTTCTATTATAAATTATGCATTTTATAAGTTTACCTATGTAGTTCACAATATTTAAAGATCAACGGAAAAAATCAATAACAAACTATAAATCATTATTTTGAAAAATTAATTTACTTTTCAAAGAAAATTTGTAAAATAAACAAATAATATTTTTGATGCATTTTACTTGTTTAAATAACGTTTGATTTTTTTGTGATTATCTTATCGTATATTTGTTTATTAATCCATATAAAGCTGATTTTATTTGCTGATATTCTCGATTGGAAAAATAAAGCACTATTATGTTTTGTTACATATAATAAAATATTAATATTGTAGATATTTAAATTAAAAAATTCTGGAATATTTTTTATATTCTAATGTTGTCATAACATGTAAAATCTATACAAAATATAATTAATAAATGGACTGATAATGTAACAAATATATAACAAATCTATGTTACATTGTATTTTTTATAGTTAAATGTTATAATATGAAAAATAAATATTTTTAAAATTCATCATGTATTTGAAAAATTACTGAAAATAAAAATCTGCTGAACAATAATGCGTTTTATAAACAAAAAAGCGAAATAATCTTAAGACACATTCAATTTTTAACATATAAATTAATATATTGTAATTAAAATAAAGAATGATATTATTTAAAGTGTATTAGTCATTTTTTATATATAAGGTTAAAATTCAGAAGAAACCTGCCTTTAGCCACAAAATTATTATAAAACGTAAAATAAGACGGAAAATTTATTTGAAACCAAATTATTCATTTTTCCTAAGCAGATATTAATATAGACAAAGATTTTTGAAAATATGGGTGATTTTCAATGAAAATTTTTAAATTATTAATAAAAATATTTCACTGATAAAAAATATCTTTTTCTAATAATTTCAATTCGTTGTAATTTTATAATCATGGTCTAACTATTAAAAAAATAGTTATTTTTTTATTATTAAGTAAATCATATTTTTAATTATTATATTTTTGTTTATATTATTATTTTTGATACATATTCGTAAATAACGCGATGTATTTTTTACGGAATTAATTTATTTCTATATGTTCTCGATATTTATGTTTGATTTAAAATATTCACGATTTAATAAACAGCACTATATATAAGTATTAACGAAATAATGATGAAACATTTAATTATAAATAAATGACAATTTATATATATATATAAGTATCAATTATTTATGATTACATTTTTCATCAAAAGCGTTTTAAGGAGAAATATTTATAAATATAGTTTTGAAAAAGAAAAATAATCGTTATATATAAACTTCATAAAATCAATTAATGTATTTAAAAAATACAATATTTTAATTTAAATACTACTTACGTGTATTGATCAACTTTTATTTGTACTGGACAAATGAAATAATTCTTATTGAGAAATATTTTGATTATTTCATAAATAAATTAAATACTTAAAGTAGATGAATAAAGAAGCAATATACTTAAAATACTTCTTGTTCATCGGGTATAAGAAAAGCTTAACTCTTACTTCATTATGATACGAATATTAAACATTAAAACATAACTGAAAAAATAATGTTGCAACTAGTAAGGAATTATTTACTTATAAATACAATAGAAATCGTTACACTAGAATGATTTGAATTTTATGCATTTATATAATGTAATTTTAAAAAATATGTATTGATACAAAAATTAACCGAGTACTAAAACCAACGAAAAATTTTTGAAAACATTTTTTTTATAATAATTTTGACCTTAAAAAGAATAATTGGATATTTTCTTTCCTTTAGAAAATACGAACAAAAAATTAAATTTAAAGATATATACTATTATTATTATAATATACTTTAGTTTATTAAAATATAAATGAAGATAAATTTGAAGAAAGATTGTATTATATATATATATATATATATATATATATATATATAAATATATAATGACTTATTAAAAATAGAATTTTTATTATTTATTAATATGATTTGATAATTTTTTAACAATAAATACATGTAAATATAAATTAGCAATAAGCTATTTAATTTACTTTTAATTTAATTACAATTGACTCTATTAATATTTTAGTTAAAATTAATTATTGAAATTACTATAAAAAATTAGTAGAAAGAAACAAAGATCCTAATTGAATTAAGTATAAGAAATATAATAATTGTTATGTATTTATGTATATCTTTATAAAATTAAAAATTTTATTCAATTCTCGTGAAAATGAAAAATAATTAATAAAATCTATTATTGAAAAAGATAATGCACAAAAAATCAATTTTGAGTGTAACTGAGCATATATATATATATATATATATATATATATATATATATATATATATATATATATATATATATATATATCATATTTTATAATACTATTTTATGAACCATACTTCATAATTAATTTGGCAGTTCACTTACTGACTTTTATTACTGAATGGTTTATTATTCATTTTGTTTTGTCATAAACTGTCCTGATTATATTGTATTATGGACTTTGAATGTTTCATTATTAAAGAATAGAGATATCTACGTATTTTTCTTCATATTAAGCAGTTAAGTAATAATACTGATATATTATTAATCTAAGACAATATAATAATTAAATCGATATAAAAATATTATATTTCATAAAATGCACTTCGTATCATATTAAAAAAGTTATATGTTAGAGGAATATTTTAATTACCGTTCGAAATTAATAACATAAATAATAAAAATATTCTTTTGTACTGAAAGATTTTTAGAGTAAAATTTGTACTACAGTAATCATAGTTATAGTGTATAATTAAAATTAATTTGAAAGATTGTATAAGAACATATAGGAAAAAATAGTAGAAAAAATTCTATGAACAAAAATTTGAATCAACAAATCAAGTTAAATTATTTTTTTTATTCAAAAAATGAATTCAACTATGTATTTTCCTCTAAAACATAAGTATAACATTTAATTATTTCGTTTAATTTCATTTCACTGAAGTGTATATTTTTTAAATAATATTTAATTACATATATTATTTAATGCAATTAAAATCCGATAATTTTAAGATAATGTCAAATTATGGCCTAAGAGGCTGAACAAAATATTTTTTCATATTAACGAGTAACTAACGAATATCAGCACAATAAAGCTATTCATATATTTTTAGATACAAATAAAATGGTGCATCATAATTCAATTTAAATATATTATCTAATATAAAAATAAAAGATAAGAAGCCGATTTATAAAATCAAAATTATTGTGTTAGCAATAATTTTTTCTTTGAATATTGGGAATTCCACATACAAGTTTCTACTTTATAAAAATAATAATATTCAATTAGTAATCTTTTCTTGATAACCTCTTTTATACTTTCTTTTTCCTTTATATATATATATATATATATATATATATATATATATATATATATATATATATATATATATATATATATATATATGCATGCACACACACACACTACTTATTTAGAAGAATAGTGGCAAGTATTTTTTTTAAAAAAAAGATTAATTTTGCATTAATACAATATTTCAATAATTTTTTGCCAATAAACTGAAATGAAGAAGGTAATATAATTTTCCAAAATTTAAATTTTCGAAAATATATTTTATTTATTAAAACAAATGAAATTTTCATTATAGATAAATTGATATAAATAATAGATATTTACTACATATATTATTCTATACAATGGTGTAATTTAAACATAAAAATACAATAACGAAATACTTGATTTTTAGGGAAGAATAAATCAATTATATTTTTATTTGTAGGAAAATTGCAGATTTCACAACAAAATCGAAATTCTCAATTTTCGAGTTACGCTGGCCTTCCAAACGAACAATGTAAATTTAAATAAGTATACTAATACATGTTTCAGCAGCAGCAGCAGCAGCAACAACAGCCTTTATCTATTCATTGCTGGATGAAGACTTTTCACAAAATTGTGCACTTTCCGTCATTCAATGCCTTTATTTTCCATTTTATTTCGATAAATTTTCTTATGTTTCTGTCTTATCTATCTAATAGATTCCTTTTGCGCCTTTTTATATTTGTGTATTTTCATTTAATAATTTCTCTTGTCTCTCTTACTCACCACCAAATCTCTTGCTATATGACCAAACCTATACTTGCTGTAACATCATCCATAACTTTTGTCTTTTTGCAAATTCACTATTTGTGTCTCTAGGTTATATATATATATATATATATATATATATATTTGGGTAGAGAGAGAGAGAGAGAAAGAGAAATTAATCGTACAAAATTCTATAAAAATTCTAATTTTTAAAAAATCCTAATTTAAATAGTAATTTCTCGAATAATATTTATTAAATGTTTTTGTTTTATTCTTATTCAAAAAATATATTATTTATAACAATTTTCACAATTTAAAAAAAATGTTTGTTAAAAACTTCAATAGTGCAAAATATGTGACGTATATTTACACGATAATATTTTTTTATGAAATATTACTTAAATTTTCATCTACAGTAATAATAAATGAATTTTGATACTTAATTTAAAGAAATAGTATTCTGTTTTGTACGTAGTTAATGATAATTAATAATTTTAAAATAAATGAATATAATATTTTTTTTAATTGCTATATAAGAAATAATTTATTAGTAAAAAGAAAGCAAATAAAAGAAATAAAATCTAAATAAATATGTTTATAAAAACACTGGTTTTTAACATATTTCATTTCCAAAAGAAATTATTTTTTAAATGTGACGAAAGTAGAATTTAAATTTAGATGCACGATTAAAGTAAAAAAGTTCAGTATTTCAAATGCTACAAAGAAAATATAATGAAAATAGAAGCAAGGGTTAAATATTAATACTATTTAGAAAAACATAATTATACTGTACAGAAATAAAGAATTACTAGACTCTGTAGTGAACACATACTAAATAATAATATAGTTTTATAATAAAAATGAAGTTTCAGAAATCATTTATTTAGAATAAAAAAGTAATTAATTAATTGTCCTCAAAAAATATTTCTAAGTTATAAAATAAACTGATCATCTGTTCGATCATTTAAGACTTGTTAAAGCCATTTTATTATTGCATTTAATTATATAATTATTTAAGAACACATATAACCTATTTTTTAGTATATTGAATTATTTATCAATTTAACATTGATCTGAATTTCCTATAACGAAATATATTATTTTTATTGAATAAAGAGATACTATATTTCCTGGTTTCATAAAGAATGTGTGTAATGTAAAGGTCTAACGATTGTCATGGAAAAACAGTTATTCAATCATTGAAGGAGTAAGAAGGTGTTACTTAAATTAGAACGTTTTATATTATTTACATGAATGTTATTGATATGTAATCATTTTAAGTAAATTTTTGTTTTTTAAAAAATAATCATATATATATAGTAGCAAAATATTATCAAGAGAGATTCATTTCAATTATGTGATAATTAAATGATTTATTACAAATATATTTAATTACTTGCTTAATATAAGTTACAATACTAAATATAATAAATTGAATACAGTTTAGGATTACAATTTTAAATCTAATACATTATCGTATATAAATTATTTAAATTAAAATTAAACTAGATTTTCAAATACTAATTCTATTATGCGTATCATGTTATAAAGGCATCGACCTTGATCACTATTATATTTAGACCTTACCTTTAATTAATTACAAACTAATAGTGAGTGTTACTTTTTTAAAAAAATCTTCATAGAGAACACATGTCTGATCTAACTATGTAATTGTTTTATATGTTCACTGAATAATAATTTATCAGTTAAGTTTTCATGGTCAGAAAAATTATAGACAATTATTACGGCAAACGTTGTGTCATTAATTATAAATAACATTCATCGCCATTTCGAGAATTATAGCTTTAATAGGACATAAATTATTTTCCCGGCAATAATACCCATAAAGAATATTATATTGTCAATTATTATAATTGTTTAAAGATAATTTTAATAGAAAATGATACTTTATATATTGTAGTATTAAAATTTTCAGAATTTAATGACTGTTTTAAATGAAATAAAATATTGATAAATGAATATATTTTTTAAAACAAATTTATCTCATATTTAATAGAGATTTACTTATATATATATATATATATATATATATATATATATATATATATATATATATATATATATAAGCAAATGATTTGTGTGCGTGTATAGTGTTTTAATTTTTTCTGTTCACTTAAGTGCAATATATTTACTGATAATTAATGTAAATAACTTTTAAAGTTCTGTTTAATTTTTTTGTAATAAGATTCAAGAGAAAAATCCAAGACATACAAGCTGAAAATGAAAAGAATTAAATCACAAAGAATTTTCTTAAAGTTAATACACGAACAGACTTTAAAATGGTTAAAAATAAATGCACAGCATGTTTTTGATGTAGATGTTTTTGTTTTTGTATATCAATAATTAAATTTTCCAAATCTTCGACTTCTAAATATACTAATCTAAATAAATAGTAATACTGAAAAACTAAGGACATTAATTATTAAAAATAACCCGTAATAAAAATTATGATTTCATAATAAATAAATATGTATAAAAATAATTTTATTTTAAAAGAAATACACTTTAAATGATATAGTTTTTTACATCCACTCGATCTTTAAATTATTTAAAAGAATTGATTAATATTCTTTTTCTCATAATTGTTCTTCTGTATCTTTTTTTGAAAAATGGAAATTGACACAACAGTGTCATTTTTATACAATATACACATCCAATATACCTTCTCAATACTTTTAAATAAAAGCAAAAATGGTATCTTCTTAGACAAATAAAAAATATTTCAGTTTATTTAAATCAGGATTAAATAAAAATTCATTTACAAAGACTTTAAATTATGTATATACTTTATTTTTAACTGTGTTAAAATATTTATAAAAAACATACATGGACAACTTTCAAATGTCACAGTCGGCAAATATCTTATTAGAAATGCTAATTTGAACGAAATGTAAGTAACGAAATAATTAAATACTGGTATAACATTTTATTACAACAGCAGAAGAATATATTTTTATTTTTCTATCTGTTGTTTAACCTCTAAAATATATAGGCTATAGATCAAAGATTGATGTTCCCGAGATGACCTTTGTAGGTTAGTAGTTTATATAAATGTTGAAATGATTTTTTTTTTATATTCATATGAGAATTTATTAGTACACGCATGTATATAATTGCGTTTATATACTTTATTGTATGCGAATATAAAGTAGACAAGAATAGATAAGCGTTAACATAAAGAAATGGAAAAAATATTTAATAAAAATAATTATTTTAATAATATGGATGAAAATAGAATTCTAATAGTAGTAATATTTTAAATCAAATATATATATATATATATATATATATATAAATATAAATATAAATTATATTCTAGTTATTTATTAAATAAAGTAAATATTTTGCACAAAAACTGAATTTATAGTGAAAAAATGTCAATCATCCTTGATGAGAAAGCCTTAAACTGGATTAGGAATTTCATATATGCATATAAAAAGTGATATTTCATTTAATTTGTTAAAAAGAACTTTTGATTCTAAATTGGAAAACGTTAATTATGGAACTCAGATCTAGCAATTAGAACAAATTTACAAATAAATGGAAACAATTATAAAGCAATTGATAAAATAATTCGAGATATTAGTAAAGCAACATTGAATTATGATACTTTTTGAAGTGTTAAATATATACTTCAGGATGGAGAGCATTAGTAAAATGATTGAACATCTCAGAACTATAAAAAAGACTGGAAAATGTTCGATGTAAAGAGAAATGTTTATTTAGTAGAACCTGAAGAATTAAATACGATTCACATGTTAAATATAATAATAATAAATAAAAATAATTAAATTAAATAATAAAATAATAAATAATTAAATTTCCTGAATATATTAGAAAACATTTTTTTAAAATAATATAACGAAATTAAAACAATACTATCCATTTATGAGTATCTTAGATTAATGTGGTAAAACTTGAAAAATTAATTTAAAACGATTTATTAATGATACAAATTAAAAATACATGGTATATTTTTTATTAGATGTAATTATCTGAATTTTACAAAACTATAGACTATAACTAATATTATTATATGGAAATTATACCAAAGAAATGTTAACTCAATTAACTAAATAAGTATTGTAATTATATTAAAAAGTATTGATTTTTAATATTGGTTTAAATGGAAAATAAAAATCTAGTAAAGTTTTACAACTCAATTATGAAAAAGATGACGAAATCACTTAATAAAAATAAAGTCTCAGAGAACATAAAAAATTATAATAAAACATTTCTTTTAAGTAATAAAATAAATATTTTTCTTATTTAGAAAGTAGTAAGTATATTTAATTAGTAAATATGTTGAGTTTGTATTTAGAAAAAAAGTTTATGACATTTTTGTAAGTACAGTATCATTATTACAATTTCTTATTGTGAAATAAATAACTATATACATATTTTAGATATACGATTTAAATGTATTTTTTTGGAGAAGAATCCGCACTGAATAATATTTGAACTATTTTAGATGCCAAAAACTATTTAAAAACAATTATTAATAGTTATCAACAAAACTAACAATTTTTATCTTAACATTATCTATTTGGCAATGACCTACTAAAATATTTCTAATTATTTTTAATATCATTCAAAAAATAGATACTTTATTAAATACAAGAAAAAGATAATAAATTTCATCGTTTGATTACTAAAATTCGATTTTTATATTTTTTATATATTTCATATGAATGTATAAATTGAAATTGACTTTTTTAGAACTATGATTTAATTCCGTAATTAAACATTAAAGATGTTTTTGTATATATATATATATATATATATATATATATATATATATATATATATAATAGTAAACAATATATATTTTAATAATTACACAATAAATATTTTTTCATTGTTTAAATTGATTATATCTCTTGTAAGAATTGATTAAAACAATATTTTTATTTAAAATTTTATTTGAAACGTACTTTGAGCTAAATATAATTGCAACATTGGGTTTAAAAGATAAAGTGCTAATAAAAATTACCACGATTATTTTTGTAAAATAAACGTCAATGAATTGATAATAGGTACAATGTGTCTTTAAATATTGTTATAAATTAAACTTCCTGGAAAACGAGTTAAAACTTAATCACCAGTACAATACAATGATTAGAAAGAAGCAATTAATCAATTGAATTTTTACGCAGAAAAATGCTTCATATTATGAACTTATCTGTAAATTATTTTTTTTCTTAATCAACATCGCAATTATACTCATATAACATAAACCAGTTTGTTTCGAAATACTGAACGATTTGTTGATAACAGACAGTAATGAAATTTTAACTAAAATATGTTTGAATACATATATATATTTATAATAACTTTTCGAATATTGGTATAACTACATATTACATTACTTATTTACTTTGAATCATTTAAAGTATTATAGGAATATTGAATTTCTAAATTTTAAATATGTATATATATATATATATATATATATATATATATATATATATATATATATGTTTTAAAATTAGAACATTTGTAATCAAATAAGAACAATAGACTTCATACACATTGAAAGATAAATGAATATGATATTCTCAATCTTGAATAACAATGACATGATTCATTTTTAATTTAAGGATTTTCAGTGTCAATAAATATCTGAATTGCTGTACAGAGTAAAAATTTAATATTAAAAATGATATATAATAACAAGAAAAAAATTGAAGTTAAAAATGAGAAACATTCGGACAAGAATT
Source organism: Neoneuromus ignobilis (assembly GCA_029203775.1). Lineage (NCBI taxonomy): Eukaryota > Metazoa > Arthropoda > Insecta > Megaloptera > Corydalidae > Neoneuromus > Neoneuromus ignobilis. Next base: position 37,500,327 of record CP092087.1, read on the forward strand.
AAATAGCGAAAGAACTCTATTTTATTGTATGTTACATTAATTTTTTAAAAATAATAAGAATACATCATTTTATCGTGAACAAATGTAACAAAGTAATGATATGTATTATAAAGTATTGTAGATTAAGAATGCAACATAGTAATTATAAATGCAATATAATAAAAAGATATCTACAAAAACTAATATAAAATTTTGATAATCATAGTATATTTAAACTAGGAATGAACTTTGATGAATAAAATTTTATGAATAAACATATCGTAGATAAAAAATCTAATGTTAAAAACACTCAAATTCAATTGAAAACATTATGTTTTTAATATCAGTGATAATGGGAGATGATAATATAAATACATATTAGAATAATGTGGCATATTTATTTTAAATGAAAAAGTGATTAAAATATTATTTTTCAAAACATGTATAAGAAATATAATAATTTAAAATAATTAATTGTATTAAAGACATTTTTTAAACCAAAATAATTAAAAAAAAATATTTAAAGTGCTTTTAATTTAAATACTCAGTTTAATCTTTTGTTAAAAATACTAGTTATTAATATATTGGCATACATGTCAAATATGTGGAATGTAAATCATCAATGTTCGAAAATGAGAAATTTATATTTAATAAATATTCTGTCGATATTATTTTCTATAGTCGTATTTCCACATAGTGAATACTTTTACAATAGATCATTATCATTGAATATTGTCAATGTAATAGGAAAAATTTGCAGTAAAATTAAACGAGAAACTAGACTAGAGATTTATTTTACGTCATTATAATTGAATGTTGCAATAATCAAGGTCGATATAATTGGCTATAAAATAAAATCTTCTTCTTTGAATGCAGTTGTTTCAAGTTCATTTTTCTATTTTTTAGTTTTCAGTTGAATTTAATGTCAATTAAACTTCCATTAGAATTTAAAAAAACATTTTTTATTAGTTAAAAAGTAATATTTTTTACTGCTGTCATTACATATACACATACTCAATGGAGGTATTCACACTAGTCAACATTCATACAGTATTCACGTCCATTACCGCTCGTTTCACACACTCTTATCAACAAATTCCACTACCTAAAAAAAATTAGTTTTCTGGTAAGAGCGTGTGAGACGAGTAGTAATGGGCCGTGAATACTGTATGGATGTTGACTAATGTAAATACCCCCTAAGTATGTATCTATATAAAAATAAATATTAAAATTATTTTATCGTACTTTTATAATACAAAAATTTCATAATATATAATAATTTGGCATTATGATTTAAATAATTTTTAGCGTATGAATAGCTACTTTAAAACTAAACAAATATTATTTATATTCAATAATTATTCAGTATTATCTTTTTTAAATATGTTCATTTCGAAGACAAGGCTGATATATTTAGATTACAATATATTGCAGTTTATTGTTCCACTCTACGGATATTATAATAATCATCCAAATGTGTTAAAAGTTAACCATAAATATTTTTTTAAAAAATTAATAAATTCTTGTACTACTAGAGTAGAGATTTATTTACTAAACATTGTTACAAGATGAATTTGTCAGAAAAAACGATAATTATTTGTTTTACATACTTTTTTATATTATAATGAATATTAGTTTGACTAAATTTATTAATTATACATGATATAGAATAAATTATTTATCATCTTAACTATTTCAGTGTTATGTAAAATTACAGATTTTTTAGATAACTAGTTTTTTTATTAAAAAATACAATTAGATAAAATCGAATTTAAAAATGTTTATGCTGAAAGTGTGATCAAATAAACTGCATTTTTACTAGAAGTTATTTCTTATATATTATGTTTGATAGAGATGGAATATATGTTTACAGATTTAGAATGTATTCCTTAAAATATTATCTTTTATTAGTATTTAATTAGTAAGTTGATAACTATTAGAAATTCGCCAGTGTGTGTGTTGTAATAATTTGTTTATAAAAGTTTCTAATGCGTTTTAATTACGATATTTTTATATTAGAAACATGAATTATTGATATATATATATATATATATATATATATATATATATATATATATATATATATATAGATAGATAGATAGAGAGTTTCTAAAAATATTTTAATTTCTGACATTTTTACTATTTTTAAAATTTGAGATATTTCAAAACTGATGACATAATATACATGGTTTGATATCTCAAATTTGTCGAAGAAATATTATACAAATTAGGTCTAAAAATAAGTTTAAATATATATAAAAAAATGAATTATACCAAGGTAAATAATTCAAAAGTTATTAATTTTATTCACAACTAGTATTACTATTTTTTCATTTGTATCAGTAGTTCAACTTCTTAATTTTTTTTTAATATTTTTTTTCCTTTAAAGATGATGCAATAACAGATTTTATAGTGTTTTTTTAATAAATCATTTACAAAAAATAACATGCTCTATTATTATTATAGGTAAGTGACAAAAAGAAATTACTGATATTTTTAAGTATTATGAAATCCAAAATGTTATTAATTTCTTTGTGCTCGAATAAAATTGGATCTTATCTAAATATCTTTATTATATTAAAAACATATCTACATCTGAATTTTATTAAGCTGTTAAATAGAGAGGGAAAATGACTGAATTATGCTCTGCCAACAATATTAACAGTTTATTTAACGGTATACGAGTATTTATACTACACAAATATATCTATTAAGAATACTGGAATAACAACATGAACAAAACTAGTTTTATAAAAAAAAAATCATATCCAGTTATAATACAAAACATTTATAGATACAATAAATTGTCTTTCACTTTTTAAAAGATTATTTTTATAAAATTTATTGAACGTCCTTGATGGGTATATAAAAAACGCATAATGAATGCATAAGTAATATAATACTAAAAATCTCACGAATTTCAAAGTACACACCTCTCCACTGTCGTTGAACGGTTCATTGACTACGCAACCATTCTGACATTAAACATTCGTATACTAACTTGGAGGCTCGTACTTTTACGTCACGAGCGAATGTGTCGACTTGTCCTACACTATCAGCAAGTTCATTTTAATTGATATACTTAGATTGTCAAACATTGTCAAGTACAATTTGAAAATTGATACAGAATAATTCAAATGTTATCATTTCTTTTATTTAAAAATAATAAAATCACAATTAAATAAGACAATATAAATATAATTAAACATAGATTCACTTTCATGAGTAAGTATTTGTATGTGTTATGTGCATGTATATATATATATATATATATATATATATATATATATATATATATATATTTATATACACATACATATAAACATAAACATGTAGGCAATTTGTGTACATACGTATGAGAAACGCGTGTGTAAATATACGGACACACTTTCAATTCTAATTACCTAATTCTTCAGGAATAGATTACCTGTTATAATAATATATTTTTATGTGAAATTTGTAATGAGATGAATAATTATATTATTTTAAATTTTTATTAATTAAACGTTAAATTTAGTACAGCACGTTTATTAATTTAAAATAAATTTAATTTCATAAGATTTTTGTTTAAATTTATTTATTTTTTAATTTGCTGGTTTCATAAATACATACTTATGTATATGTATATGTGTGTATATATATATATATATATATATATATATATATATATATATATATATATATATATAGATATACATACAAAAGGGTTTTAATTTTATTTTGGTACTAATTCGGCCAATTTATATTTTAACAATAAAATTTATTTTTTTAAATTATTGTATATGAAAATGTGTAAATTAAAAAATATATTTTCACTAATATTTCAATTAAAATCTAAATACATTTTAAACATTTTATTTGTTTTAAGGATATTTATTTTCGAAAATATAAAAAGCACAACATAGCTTTATACGTACTATAAAAAGTTAATACGAAAATAATATATAGTGCAATAAATGCATTTTAAATAAAAAAAAAAAACATACACGTCGTTATCTTTAATAGCAATAAAAAAAATTAGCAGACAACTTAAAACCTAATACAAAAAATATGTAAAAATAAGTAGCATTAATATGGATTAGAAGGTTTTTTTTAAAAAAATTATATAATATGTAAGTGAATGTTATGCATAGATGTCAATTTGCTACAAGTGTTCTGATCTACGATCAGTATACAAATGAGTAACCCAAAATTAATTATGGCTTCAAAAAAGTGTGAAATTACTAAATTAAGATGCTACAGATGCATGCTATAGTGAGCTTATACCGGTCCAACAAGATGAAATTGTTAATGATAACCAATTTCAGAGTACATACAGCAACTTCGAATGTTTACATTGACAATGTGAATTTCTTAAATAACACTTTTCTAATTTGTATATTACTATCTTAGTGGTTAAATACGAAAATTATTCGTACTTAGATAAAACTACCCGATTGTACAAAGGCGAAAATTTGTGCGCAGGATATTATTACAAACAATATATATATAATGGATTACAAGATGCAATAATTTGTTCTAGAACATTTGTAACTGTTACGAACAAGTGTAAAAAAATTAACTATTTCATCTTCATTCAAAATTTGTTTCTTTCATTATCCGAATTATATCTATGTTAACTGAAAATAAAAAAAAAATATTTTTCTTTATTAATGATATATTTAATAATGCTGTTTACTTTTATAAAGTTGTATTTTATTAAAAATTATGCATGATTGCTATTATTATGATTAATCTCAATAAAATGGTTAAAAATATTTAAATCTTTAATAAGACTACTTAACATAAAATATAAAACAACGCCAAAAAAATTTGAAACAAGTAAATTATTTTTCAAATTGTCTTTATATAAAAGTGTTTTTTTGATTACAAAAAGAAAGCAGTGTGAAATATATATATATATATATATATATATATATATATATATATATATATATATATATATATATATACAAATATACACATATACACACACAATGTTCTTGCAGAATACAAAATGTAATATGTTATGTAATTACTTTCAAAGAAATCATGAATGTGAAACCTTAAATGAAATTTGTAAATAAATTTATTGATAGATAAATAACAATAAAATTAAAGTAATACTAAAAGATTTTGTTGCACTGACTTATATCAAGTAAAAATATGTGAAAACTGGGAAAATAAATAAATATGTTTATTTAGATCAACTTGTTTACACAGTTGAGCTAAATAAAAATAAAAAAACAGTTTCTTGAAAAAAGACAAAAAATAATAAAATAGAGGCTATCGATTGAAAATGCTAACGTGTTATAGATTACTATATATATATATATATATATATATATATATATATATATATATATATATATATATATATATATATATATATATCATAACTTATCAATATATGTGCTTTAAAAGAAAAAAGAAAATTTCAAATTAGAATTGACTAATCAATTTGTTTTACTAGAAGACGAAGAAGAAAAATACAAAATTAAATTGTCCATGCTATTAAAATATATTAATGAAAAAATAGGGCGAGCCATAGAAATAAAGTCCGGTGAAAATATTCCAGAAGGTACAAAATTTTAATGTAGAAAGACGAAGCATGAAATCAACAGATAATGTAAAAAAACTGAATACATAGAATTAGGTAAAACATTGAGAAAATGTATAAAGGAAAATATTTAGAAATATAATAACAAACCAGTAAAAAAAATTACAAAAATTACACAACAAAATATTATAATAGGAGAAATAATCAATTGCTCTAAAATTGGAAGATGGAAGCAAAACATATAACAGAGTCACAATAGTTAAAAGAATAGAAGTATTATACACTAAACTATACAAATATGTATATAAAGAAGAATGTAGAGAAGAAAAAAGATATACATGACTGAATGTTCCATCAGTTCCGGTAAAAGTTTCAAATATCATTAGTCTGAAAAATGGGAAAACTACTGAAAATGATGGAATTACAGTCGATATTTTCAAACTGATAGGAGGAAAAATGAAAAAGTATTGATTGATGTTTTCACTCGAAATTTAGAAAAAAGAAAAATGTCAAATGAATGAAATGAAGTTATATTAATTCTAATTAGCAAAAAGGGGACAGAGAAGACTGGAAAAGAACTATCGATCGATCAGTTTACTTCAACGATACATACATTTTTCATCAAAATTATTTCAAGACGGTTATAAAGTCAATTGGATTTTTTTCACAGCTACGGGAACAAGAAAGATTTAGAAGTGGATTTAACATTGTAGATTATATTCAAGTGGTAGGGGAAGTTATTAGTCGATTCAATGAGTATCAAATACCACTCTGCCTTGGATTTATAGATTATTTATAGATTATGAAAAAGCATTCGATTCAGTCAATATACCAACGATATTAAATGTATTGAAGAATTAAGAAATTAAAGAGGTATTATGTTGAGCTCTTAGGAAATATTAAAAAAATGCTATATCTTCTGTACAAGTACACGAAAAAACAGTGAAATTAAAAATTATGAAAGGGATGAGAGAGAGCGATGCGATATGATATTACCAAAACTATTTACATATAAGTTAAAAGAAGTATTTAAGAGACTAAATTACGAATCTGATGTAATAAAAATAATGGAGAGATTTTTAGTCACATAAAATTTACTGATGATGATAATATTTTCTTGACAAACTCAGATGAACTCAAAGTATATAAGAATTGGATAAAGATTACATATTACAACAATATTAAGAAATGAAGATAATTTTTTTTACAACAGACATTTTTTTTGCTGATAACACGGACAAAATAAAGCGTAAATTATATACAGAATGCTAAAAATAACGTCATTTTACTGTCAAATAATTCTTTGCATAAAAAAATTCTTTTATTATTATATACTTAACACCTTTTTTATATTTGGATTTTTTTATATATTATTTTCATATCTTATCTTCAGTAAATAAGTACGTAATTTATTATCTATACATATTTATAACTTTGAACTTGGATAAAAAATTGATATAACGATAAATGATTGTTTTATATATTAATAACTGAACATAATTTATTAGCTCACATGTAACGCAAAATAAATAACACACCTTTCCTACTGACATAATTCTAAAAAATGAGTAAAACTGTACCTTGTTTGGTATTTTTAAAAAAATGAATAAATACAATATATATTTGAAACATGTGTTAAACTCACACCGTGCAGATGTATTTGCCTTAAAAAACTAGCAGAATGTTTAATAACAAAGACGTCAGCCTTGGCCCTTTAAGGCCATTTATTCAATTATTCAAGTTCAATAAACATTAAACGTATTGAATAGGCATGTGGCTATTCAAATAATTTATAAACACACACACACACATACATATATATATATATATATATATATATATATATGTATGTATGAAAGTTTGTGTGTATATATTAAACAAATTTCAATTTTGAGGTTTATTTAAATTAAATATAAATTTGTTATGCATTTACATCTAAATTTAAAATTTATTTTCGGATAATGAAAGCGGTAGTTATTTTTTAAATGATTATTTAACACAAAATGAACAGTAAAGATGTTTATCTGATAAACACAAAACTACATTTACAAATATATTCCAAAAAATACTCATGAATATACACCGTGTTGACACTTTCGATATCATTTCATTAACATATCTGTACAGTCCACGATTTTAAATTATTATTAAAATTTGTGAATATAAATACATAAATTTTAACAATAATTTCATAACATATAATTTAAAAAAATTCAACGTAACATTTTTATTTCATCAAATATAACTTTCGTTTCGAAAATAAAAATATATGATATTAATAAAATGTTTTTAATAGAAATTCTATATATTCACTATTAGTTATTATATAAAACTAATTTGAAAAACTCAAATGATTTCAAAAAACAATTTAGTACATATGGAAATGGTTCCAAATTTTTTTACGAGAATATAATACTTCAGTATGCCAAGGTCATATTTAGTATGTCAATAGTATTTTGAAATTGTCTGCAATGAAAATTTTCAGCTTGAAGATCCACAGTTCCATCTTTAAGTTATATATTTACTTACCTACACACATGCAGACACGCAAATTCTTTCTTACACACATACATACATACATACGAGGGTCGTTTGATGAGTATGGTAAATTTATTTATTGTTTAATTTAATTAATTAAATTAAATTTTTCAATTTAATTTTTCTTACTTTTTTACCATACTTATCAAACGATCCTCGTGTATATATATATATATATATATATATATATATATATATATATACATTCAAATGTGAAGCTTAGATTTGTGTTTTATTAAAAAGAAAACATACAGATGTTTCCCTAAACACATGTTTCTTTTTAATAAAACACAAATTTGAACGTCACATTTGAATGACCCTATATTTTTATAAAATTGTAAAATTTCATATTATTTTCATAAAACAAAATAATTCATTAATAATATTTTAAAAACAATATTTGATGTATAACAATAATTATAAGGATTAAAAGTCACTGCAGTAACAGACAGTGTTTGTGTCAACATCATATTTAAGAATTATCTTAAATCAATAACAAGTTTAATTTTTTTATGTACCTACATGGTGTATTTTATAATTAAGTGAAAAGATGGATGCAAATAGGTGTATAATTATACTTTATATATATATATATATATATATATATATATATATATATATATATATATATATATACAAGTGTAATGATCCATAATTGACGGTATTACATTATTAATTTATAATATAAAATCGTGAAAGTATTTCAATAACGAGCTATATTATCGTGTATTAAAACAGAAAAATATTTTTAGACGTTTAAGAAACTTATATTAACAATACATAATATGGATTAATATTAATAAAATTTGTAACTAGTATGTCTGTAATAAAACAACTACACAATATGTATGCTGTAATGAATCAAAATGTTATTTATTAACTAATAACTATCTTAATACATATATATATATATATATATATATATATATATATATATATATATATATATATATATGTATATATATATATATATATATATATATATATATATATATATATATATATATATATATATATATATATATATATATATATATATATATATATATATATATATATATATATATATATATATATATATATATATATATATATATATATATATATATATATATATATATATATATATATATATATATATATATATATATATATATATATATATATATATATATATATATATATATATATATATATATATATATATATATATATATATATATATATATATATATATATATATATATATATATATATATATATATATATATATATATATATATATATATATATATATATATATATGTATATATAACATTGTACACATATGACACATGATTACTTGTTTGGTTTCCATAACAATTTTTTTTTGTCTAAATATACACGTGTATACAATGTATATAATAATCATGCGCAGTTTGCAATAGAAATATTTATGAACATATAGTACTTAAACGAATAATATATAATTTCTAAATTGTTGTTACTTTGAATGTTCAATTAAAGAAATTGTTTTGATATGAATAGTATAATTACAATTACACTATCAAAAACAATAACCTTTTAAATTAAAATACATGCAATTCATTAAGTACTTAAATATAATTGGATTTGAATTGTAATATATATATATATATAATTGTGTGTGGAAAAATATCTTATTGTTTTAATGTTACTTATATTTTCTGCGTGTTTTTAAAATATATGTACTATTAATATTTGACAAATATCTCAGTTATTTCATGATTGTAATAATTTTAATATATTCATATTTAAGTATTTATAAATTCTATGCAAGAATGCGGAACCACTGAACATTATAATTATTTTTTGTAGTAGAAAAAAAATAGTCCTAAGATGTGTAGCAAAAGCAATATAAATGAAGAATTTAAAATTCATAGAAATCACTAAACGAAAACTTTTTACTCATTGTTGTTTTTGAATTATGAATGAAACATACTGTAAAAAAAAATTAAGAAGGAAATATTTGTTCGAATGTTGTAAATGCCAGTTAAATTATTTTTATCGAGTGAACTTTCAACAATTAAATTGATATATAATCAAATTGAGGTTGACTGAAATTGATAGGTGATATAAAATAACAAGAAAATAAAAATGTCAATTAAAAACGACGTGCACTTACCCCTCAATGCCACCTATGTAAATTTCGTTGCTCATTTTGAATTAAAAATATGTTATTAAATAATAAAAAACCATAAATTTTATATCACAGATCGAGTTTTGTTACGAAAGTGAATGTTTTCGAGTTTAAGAATGTCATAACAGTAACACAATTTCTAAATACCGCCGCGTCTGCACAGTAGTAGCCACCAATACCGAAGCACGTCGCGCGACTGAATACAGAGAACCATGTGCATTGATCGATAGAAGTCTGCGAAACGATGGAGGCACGGCTTGCACTCACTACAATAATTAATTAATCGGCACACGTCATGACGTACATAAAGATTGCACTGATAATATCTACGAACAAACGCGCAAATATTATTGTGATAATTTTAGTGTTGTATTTTGTTTAGAGTAAAGCGAGTGAAGTCGTGGCTACCTAGCCAGTTTGACATGTAGCCAAGGAATAAAAATGTGAAAGCCTTGTTCACTTCGATTCGCTAGTATTATTTGAAATGATTCGTTTTTATTCGGTTTCACCGACGACTTTAAAATTAGCATGTTTGTATAAAGAAGTAAATGTCAAAACATGTTCTCGGCAGAAGGTGCTATGTAGAATTTATTTGGTTAATGTCACATGAACTTCAATATTAACCCAAATTCTCAATATATTCTATAAAAAGATTTAAATTTTCAACCCGTTCTTTTTGTTAACACGTGTTCTCAACTACGTGCTATTTCTGAAACCATATATGAAATTGTCCACCCATCACATTTCCTTTTAATGATAACAAATTATTGTAAAGGCTCGTTCACATTGATATTAAAGAAATACAATGTTTAAAAAACTACTAAATGAAATATATTAATTTGTACTTATCTATATCTATCTATCTATCTATATATATATATATATATATATATATATATATATATATATATATATATATATATATATATATATATAATGTATTAAAGTTATTATATACTTTTTGAGTCTCTTTTTATAATAATTCTTTTATTAAAAATTAAAGCAATCTTTTTAGATATTTAGGTCAACCGGTTTCGACACTGTGTCATCTTAAGATAATTAAATGATACTAATTTTCAATTAAAAATTAATATTATTCAATTTCTTTAAACAAGTCATAAAGATTATCAAAAGAAGTTAATGAAATATAGTCTCTTTTTTATAGCCTAAATGATCACGCATTAAAGTCTTTAGAAAATTATAAAAAAATATTGCTGAAAGTTTAATTTTCGAGAAATATTTAGATTTAAAAAGATTTTTATTTAAAATTTTCAATCATTGCCTTCTTTAGCGATATTTTTTTATTCAGATTAAAAACAGTGTACACAATAATTCAGTAAAGTTGTTCTTTATTATAATCATTGTGATCAAATTTAAAGTACTTAGTAAACGAATATATATATATATATATATATATATATATATATATATATATATATATATATATATATATATGTACAGGGTAATATGAATGAAAATTTGAAACAAATTAAAAAAAATATTAATTATATAGTATTTATTACAAATTTATTAATTCTAATTTTAGTATATGCGTTTACATAAAATCTTATTTTATTATTATTAATATATATTAATAAGATAGTTAATTAAAATAATTTATTAATAAAAAACATCATTGTATATTTAATTCACCGTTATAAGTATTAATTGGGTTTTCAAAAAGAAAAACACAATATATTTTGTTTTTTTTGCCTATAGATTTAAAACCTGGTTATTTCTTTTATTCTTCAATTTTTATGCTAAAGTATATAAAGCATATTTAACATATGTAAGTTACACATATGTAACCATTTAATGATATCTTTATATTCATTACGTTAAATAGACGGGTTTATAAGAATTTTTCATTGGGGGTTTACTCCCTTAGACAATTTATCTTTAACTTGGCTTGGAACCTTATCTACCTTATTTTTCTGATCAAAGATTGAACGCACTCTCCGGTATGAGAGGCAATGATGCATGCTATTACGTCGCCAGTTCCCTATATATATACATATATATATATATATATATATATATATATATATATATATATATATATATATTTGTGTATGTGTTGAATATTTGTAAATGATAAGAAATATATTTCAAATCGATATATGATATATATGAATGAGTCAATAAACTTCAAATTGTATTTAATATTGTCATTATATCTAATCTAAAATAAATTCATAAAACAATCAAATATTAATCCCTTTTATTAATGAACTTATGTGATTATTCTCACATAATATATTTAATATTATATTTATATATATATATATATATATATATATATATATATATATTTAATATGTATAAATTATATATTTTTAATACCTTAATTACAATACGTACGAAATGATTAATTTATTGGTATAATTGTTTGATAATTTTCAATTTTTATTACAGCTTCACAATAAAAAAAATGTTGTCTTATCTAAATTATGGAAAAAATTTAAAATTGTATGAAGTATATGATATAAATTAAAAGGTGCATTGTTATTTATTTTAATCTAAAATTATGATATTTAAATAAAAAAAATGATACGTATTTTCAAGAAAGAAATATTTTAATCCGTGTAAAAAAATTATTATTATTAAAGTACATTTAGAAAATTAAATTACAATAATTGTTAAAAAATGCTATTATTTTACGTTTTATATATCAATAGATTCATGTATTTCATCATATAGACTTTTTTGTTTTTACCTACTGATATTTTAAAAAGTCCTAGCTATATATTTAAGTTTATGTAGAGAAATTTTAAATAATTTTGATTTAATTTTTTATATAAATAATTATCCGATCGATGATGTAGTGGAATGCATCATTACCTGTTATGCGGAAGATTATGTTTGATTGCTAGCCAGAGAATTAAGAAAGCTAAGTATGGTGTCACTTTTTAAAAAACACCATTGAGGAACACAATGGGGAAAATGCCTCAATTAAATTCAAAAGAACAAGTATTAATACTTTACCTACATTAAGGGGATAGTATGTAAATGTAAATAATTATTCTTTGTAAATAGATAATTTCATATGGAATATTTTTATTTCAAATACTATTATATGAAAATGTTATTTGAAAAAATAGATTAATTACAATAATTAAGCGTTCAATAATATTATTTTTATTTTCAATTATTTTTTTATAAATACTGTATATAAAGATATAATAAATTATTGCACAAAATACGATATGAAATAATATTTAACTAAATATTATTACATATAATAATATATAATAATATTTAGTTCAATAATTATATCATAATTTTTCTACAAAATATGTATTATATATATATATATATATATATATATATATATATATATATATATATATATATAATATAACACATTTTTTCTAGTAGACACTACTAAATTAAAAGTACACATTCTTAAATGTAAAACATGATTATATTATCAATAGAATATTTGATTCTACTATCAAAAATTAAATTTTGTTATTAGCCTTATACCACTTTTATGTTTAACATTAAAATTATATTTATATTAAAATATGTATATTACTGTATTTACAAAATGTAAAATATATTTAAATAAGTAAATGATATTAATTGTAAAAAAATATTTTTTTATCCTTTATTATTTACATTAAAAAAAAATAACAAACATGTTCAATAAATCAATATAAAGTTGAAAACATCCATTTTTTTATGTAATTCAATCAAGATTTTGTTGCCGATGTTAAAATTCGTTTTTACTTTTGTTTATATATGTACGCAGGTGTTTTATGAAGGTGAGGAATGTGCATTTATATATATATATATATATATATATATATATGTATATATATATATATATATATATAAAGGCGTATACGTTATATATGTGCTAGAGAGAGAGACGAGAGAAAAATGTGTGATAGGGGGAGAGCAGTGTTTTTGTTGGGCGTGTGTGTACATACATGCATGATTTTAAATTTATATACGTAAATAAGATTTTATGAAATGGTTTTTAAAAACCATTTTATAACACAAGATAGACATTAATTTACTTTTTGTAAACAAATTTTCAAATACTGTAAAATTTTTCATATAACAATTTTTAATTTGTTCAAAAGTTGCAAATTTACATTTTGATAAGCAAACATTTGGTTTTTGGTAAGTAATTTAACTGACAAAGTATATTTTGTTATTGATACACTTAAAAATTTAACAGATAATTATTAAATATAGACAATTTGTACTGAATTGAAATTTGAAATTTTTAATATTACAAAAAAAAAATATTAGTGTAATATTAGCTCTATTATTAATAATTATTTTTGTATTATAATGTATTAACTCTTTTATTATATATGCTATAACTGTAAAGGCTTGGAAATTTTGTATGAAATATTATTTTATATGTGTAAATTTATATATATATATATATATATATATATATATATATATTATTTTTATTACATTTTTTATTACAATATATTTAATTAATAAACAACTGTAGGTATATTAATATTGCTTTTTAACAAATGGCATATTTAGGAGAAAAATATTTGAAAATAAATGATGTAGATATAAATGCTATTTTAAGTTTATTTGTGATTGAAATACAGAGTGCTTCAACATAAATTACTTATCTGAATAATATAAGATTCTATAAGATTGTTCAATAATCACTTATTATTTACTTTACTTATTATAATGAATTTCGATGAATTAATATTTATTGTTAAAGTGAGATGACATAGCATTTTATAATGCAATGCTTTGATGATGACAGCATGTCATTAAAATATACATTAGAAAATAAAGTGAACAATAAATGATTTCTAAACATTTATAAAATCTTATGATATTGGAAGAAGTAATTAATTTGTGTTAAAGTGAGTTTACTTCACTTCTGAAGTGATTAGTAACATAAAGTGTTTTATTTTTTTTATTTTTGGTAATGTTCAGTTATTAATAATTTTGTAAGAAAAAATATTTAGTGTGTATATATATATATATATATATATATATATATATATATATATATATATATATATATATATATATATATATATATATATATATATATATATATATATATATATATATATATAAATAAATTTAAATAAATGTCTTTTTTAAATGAATGAGAAAGAAAACTTCTTACTAAATATATCAAAGTTTAAAAAAATATCATTATTTATTGTTTATGTAGACTTTAATAATAGCATTATATAGTTCCATTATATCTTACTTATTAAAAGGTTTTATTATATATATATATATATATATATATATATATATATATATATATATATATATATATATATATATATATATATATATGAATATATATATAGTAAAAAATGTAGGGTGGTTTAATAATGTTTCTTTATGAATAAAATATATATAATTGAAAGAAACATTTAATAATGAAAATATATATTTATCTAAATAAAAAAATATGTATGGCGTAGTTCATTTTTAATTATAAAAAAATACCAGAAGTTAATGAATATGAAAAACAAATTGTTGTACTATTTAAATGTCTATAATGGTTTGATGAATCTAAAAGTTTTATTTTTTATTTGGAATATTATTTTATTTTTATATGTAAATATGAACATTTTTATTATTATACATTAATTAAATAACTGAAATAACATTTTATTATCCAATATATCGTTAAGAAACAATATATTTTTCATAAGATCATGTTTTTTTATAAGATTTTTACAAATTGGTTTATATCTTGTTTTACAGATGCAAAAAAGGTTTGATTCTAGAAATATCTAGTGAAGATTTACACCAAATATAATTTTTATTTTATAGTTTACTATTCATCACTAGATGACACTAATATTCTTTAACATTAATAAAAAAGTTTCTTTAGAGTTAATTTTAATGAAAAATGTTTTTTAAAAATATTTTCCATTCTGCATTTTTATTTTTTATATGTAAAGTGCTTTAAATTAAAATATTTTTGTTTAGTATGCATTTATAATAACTCATTAATGAAAAAAATAATTATGTCTAATAAAAATGAAATAAAATTCGGTTTTTTTAGAAAACACAAAAATATGTAAAAATGGATAAGAAATGTCGAGATACATATATTTATCTCCATTGAGTATATATAGTTAGTATAAATGAAGATAAAGTAAAACTAAAAAAAACTTAAAATGCCTATTTTATTCATTGTTTCTTTTATTGTTTGTGATGCTCTTCAGAGTAGAAAAATATGAATCAGAAATTACTAATAAACATGTTTCAGAATTTCAGTGAAACTGTGAAGAAATTAAAAAATAATAATGAATATACAAATTGAATGTACAACTAAAGATGAATCAAAAACATATTTTTATTTGTAATTTAAATGCAGACGTTCATTTTGCTTTTTTATAGTATAAAAAGCTGTGAATATTATTTTAAAAACTTCTTGATCGTTACATGTAAAGATTTTTAAGTTTTCACTCAAAAGTTTTGCGAAATATAAAGAAAGAGAATTGTAATTTATTTATTCGTCAATGCCAATTAATAATTTATCACAATGAGCATCGGAAAATTGAACGAAAAATTTATAAGTTATTCTAGATACTTAGAAGTACTATTTGACATGTAATAAGAAGTTACAAAAATAAAAATAGGATCGATTTGCGAAATATATAAATTTTTTAAAAATGTTTAAAATCAAATAAGTCAGGATTGATTTTTTTCAAGTAAAAAAAATGAATGTTCTCTAAACTTCATGCTCAATTTTCAACTAACTATGGAAGATATTTAAGTAATAAAATAATTCGAAATTATATAAAATGGATAGAATTAAATAGCTGTTTCCGAAACACAAACACACACACACACACACATATATATATATATATATATATATATATATATATATATATATATATATATATATATATATATATATATATATATATGCACGTGCAACTATAATTAGTAATAAAAAATCGAGTATATTTTTTTTGTAATAATGTTGAAAATATAATCATTTACATTTTAAACTATAACTAAAAAAATGTTTATAAAACAAAAAAAGTTTTGTACTTATGATAATTTATATACAGTCAAAAAAATAGATGCTAAAAGTTTCAAGAAGAGCAAAGTCGTCAGTTGATTTAATATATCGGAAAAAGCATTTGAGTGCCTTGATATTCAAATATATCTTACGTTGGCTAGGGTTTTTTTTTATCTGTTTTTATATTTTACGTATGAATATATAACAAAGCAGTAAGTAGATGACATACACATACAAATCATAATTTTAGAATATGAAAATAAATAATTATCTCTTTACTATTGTATATGAACATTAATAACTCATATTTAAATAAAGATATGAAACATTTGAGAAATTTTATAATATTTATCTTATTATAGACCGCTTTTATAGGTAGATAATGGTCCATTATTTACCATTTTTGTTGATAAATTGTAATGAATTTAATTATATATATATATATATATATATATATATATATATATATATAAATAATGATATATATATATAAGAAAAATTGATTCACTAAGATGATATTTCTCTCTCTCTCTCTCTATATATATATATAGAGAGAGAGAGACAGAGACACAGACAGAGAAAGAGCATCTTAGTGAATCAATTTTTCTGTCCGTATATATGTGTTCATATTTTTAATATTAATGAAAATAAAATAATTCGAATTTAGACTAATGACATTAAATTTACGTTACTGTTATGAATATATATATATATATATATATATATATATATATATATATATATATATATATATATATATATATATATATATATATATATATATATACTCGTATATGAGTTAATTATTTAACACAAAGAAGTACTTATTAATTTTCTTAATTATGTTTTTGTTTTGAGTTTATATATGTGGTTAATTTATTTCACATATTATTTTTCAGCACAGATTCAGTTCTTAAAAAGTTTCAGTTGATATCAGTGATGCCTATTGAAAATTAATACTGTTTTATACTAAATTCATTAAAATGACTTCAGCATCAAAGTGTTATTATTAAATTTTTATTGATGAAATAAATTTGCTTTTTGTACTTCTTTGTATAAGATATAAAAACTGCACCTACCCATTTATGTCATTTTCAAGTAACGTTAAGTTATTTCGTGCAAGCTTACAGAAAGCTTATTGTAGAAGAAAAGTTTCAAGTATAAAATAAAACGTTCATTTTTATGACGACTCCGTAGAACGCAATCATGAAATACAAGACCAGCACCTTTGTGTTTGTATATGTGCAGATTTTGTATGCACAAGTTCTGTATAATATATTTAAATGAACGACTCAGTTCTCAGTACTGTCTAGAATACGTAAACAATGATGTTAAGGGTGATAAGGATGCTGATTCTGTACTCTGATATAGAATTCAGAAAATAATTTGATATTTAAAAAAACAAAAAAATATCTTAAAGTACATAAAGCATGTATTTTATGATGAAATAAAATTTAAGTATTTTTTTCT
Source organism: Neoneuromus ignobilis (assembly GCA_029203775.1). Lineage (NCBI taxonomy): Eukaryota > Metazoa > Arthropoda > Insecta > Megaloptera > Corydalidae > Neoneuromus > Neoneuromus ignobilis. The sequence goes on from CP092087.1 coordinate 37,519,011, forward strand.
AAAAATATATGTTTAGTAAAATTAATTTTATCTTATTTTCAAAGTCGACTAATATTAAAAAATGTAATATTTAATAATGTTATTTTTTATATTTTTCCGTAGATTTTCGTATCAATACCAAAACGTAGAGTTGATATAGTAATTAAATTTGAAAATTTTATTTTTAACATTTCAAAATTTATGTCAAAATATGTGAACTTGAAATTTATGTAATGAATCTCTTGTTTGGAATAGAATGAATTGTTTGAAATTTGGAATAGAAAATCTGATTTCATCAAACAATAAATATTGCGATGAAAAATAATTCATTATTTTATTTTTAAAAATACTATTATTTTTTGTTGATTTTTTATAAAAATATAAAGGAAATGTATCTTACTTTTTTGTAAATGAAAATATTTTGTTCTGTATTTGACAATTTAAATATTTTTAAATTAAATTTTGTCTAAATTTCAGATTTAGTTAAATTGTTTAATTTATAATAATTATATTGGTATTAAAAAGTTCTTTGTGCATAATATTTTCCTTGCATTTTATTAAAAGTAGATACACAAATATATATATATATATATATATATATATATATATATATATATATATATATATATATATATATATATATATATGTAAAAGATGCAGAAAAATAATTCTCACTAATTTTTTTAAAAAAACTATGAAAAACATTGAAAATGCTATTATTTACTTTTGATATTGTAGAAACAATTTTAACATATTGTTTAAATATAATATTTGTAAAATCGCTATTGTTAATATTGCAAAAAAATGGATTTTTTTCATCATATTAAAACATTACTCTATTTAATATATTAGGTGTTACGTCAGCTGAAATTTAGTAAATATTTTCTTGCAAGGTCACTAACGTACTTAATTTATCTGTGTAGACTTTTGTCATAGAATCTGGAACTCAAATCTCAATTAAAATTTCAATCTGGAATCAGGAATCGTTAAAAATAGATGATTTTGATGGCCACTCGATATTACCACGATGAGAAATAAGCAAATGTTAATTGTTTTTCTGTCTTCTTACGATGTAGAGTTGTTTTGTTGAAATGATTATTAAACTCCATTGATTTAATTTGAGTGTTAAAAAATCGCTTAGCATTTTACGATATCGTTGGATGAGTAAAAAGAATAGCGTTACCTGCAAGGTTTTCAAAAAAAATGCTTGATGTCACTTTTACTGTAAATACCACATCAAATAGTACTTAAGTGGATATAACGTTGTTTCATAGAGACTATTTTTTATACTACAGTACCTCTTTTGTATTTGTTTACATGACTGTTCAAGTGAAAATGCGTCACGTTACTTATGACAACTTTTTGACTTATTTGTCAATTTAAATGTATGGTTATGCTTTTCATATTAATTACTTTTTATAATCATTTTTAAAAATATTTTCTGATTAAGTAAAAACAGCACTAATATATAGTAATTGTACATAATAGAAACGAAAATCAGTTGAAATCACTAAGTTCTTTTCCCTCTTTCTATATATATATACATATATATATATATATATATATATATATATATATATATATATATATGAATGTAAAGTAAAAATTGATGGTTGAGTAAATTAAATTTTTTTTTCTAAAAATTAAATCAATTAAAAAAAGCAATATTTCGAATCTGCTTATAAAAAAACGAATTCTATTTCACACTTTTCATTTCTTGTCGTTCCATTGAGAGATTCTTGTATTTTGGCATTGCTCGCCTGTTAACGCACAGAACACGTTACAGAACAATGAGCTCCGTGTGGGCCTAATTAACAAAGTCGAAAAGTTTGGCGCCTCGTGAAAAGTTGTCTTTTAATGTGTTTCACGACAAAAGTTTCAGTTAGCATTACTGTTATGGAGCAGAGCTCAATGTTTTTTAGCCGCTTTTGTTCATGGTATTAAAGGGCTTGAACCGAAAACATCTAGTCAATTGCGTCCTTATTGTTATTTTTTTGTTTCATTTTCAATTATGAAGTTGAAATGCATATACATTTGAAATGCGTTTGGTGTCCTTCATTTACATGTAAATAAATGTGTGTAACATCGAAAATTCTCGATGTTTGTGTTTGTACGTTTTAAAAATTTTAATTTCATATCTTTTATTAAAAACAGTATTGATTATTTTATTTTTTAATAAAATATTCCAGTAACACGATCTACATTTACATAAGTAAATTATTTGAATTTATAATATATTAGTAGATAAAAAAATGATATGAAATAAAAGAATTAAGTACTGTTGAAGGATTAGTATTATTGTCAATATTTTTATTCTTTCTCTTTTTTATAACAGATATTTGCGTTAATGCAGTTTATGAAATTAAAAGAGATCTTTTCTTAAAAAAACATTATTATTTTATTTGAATAGATATTTTTAAAAAACATTTCAGTTTATAGAATCTATATTAATATAGTAAATTCTTTATATACACTGATATTCTTTAATGTCTATCACACACATTAACTAAGTAACTAATTGAACAATTTAATTCGAAAGCTCAGTTTTAAAATAAAAATGTTTTAATAAAAGTCGATAAATTTAAAATATGTTTGGATTATGAGTGTATGTAATTGTGTTTGTCTATAATAGAAATAAAATAATATCAAAGTAAAAAAGCTAACTAAATATATTATTACATTTTTATTTTGAGTTGCATTCATTTAAAAATTCATTTGTATAACAATTTTAAATTCAGATCGTTTTAATACTTTTCCTTCTATAATACCATTTATTAAAGGGAAGGATTATGCATTCTGTATTTTTATGAATATGAATTCTTAGTTTAAATTTATTACGTCCAGCAAGTGCACTCGTGATATTCATACTAACTAAAAATTTTGCTATAGAGCATATTTTTAAAAATATTTCATTTTCAAATATATATATATATATATATATATATATATATATATATATATATATGTATGTATACAAATTTAGTTTTAAATTTATTAAGAAAGAATTTAGTATTTAGTTCTGATGAAAATTTACATATAGAGGGGTGTTCATAAATAAATTATATATTTTGTATTCAATATTGTTTATTATTATATTATTTTTGATTTTTTGATTTATAAATTTAATGTATGACAATCATTTCAGAATGCCTATAAAATTTGTTATACAGAAATATGTTTACATTATAAATACTATGTTGATGAATTAAAATATACGCCAAAAATTTGAATTACAGAGATTATAAATTATTTTCTAAATTGTATAAAATGAAAAAAATATATAAATCCTTATTTGATAAATTGTTTCTGAAACATAATTATTTTTCATAAATATTTTAATTAAGTAATGAAATATTCGGTTTTCAAGTTAAAATTGAAGACATATTTATCAAGTGTTTGGTAAGCTTAGTTAAGAAATTTGTGTTGATTGTCATGTAAAATTATATTGCATTATTTTTTGTAAACGATATTATAAATATATTTATATAAGAAATGTTATCAAATAAATAAAAAAATAAAAACAGAAACATGAATAAAAAAAATACTTTTTATTATGACGCTAATTTCAAATTTTCAACATCATAAAAATGAAATTTTTATTAATCTTTACACACTTAAAACATTCATCGATTTGTTGTTACTGCTTGTTTGAACTTGGAAACCATTTTGTAACTTTGTAAGTTTAGAGTCTTTATATGAGCTTTGTTTTCGTGTTATTTTATAATAATGATGCTCTGATAAAATTTAAGTTTGGGTACTTGTATTTTTAATGGATGAGCTTGTTAACAATTTCAGAT
>CP092087.1:37527786-37542786 GCA_029203775.1 Neoneuromus ignobilis
TTTTTAAACTAATAATATAGGATAATCCAAATGCGACGCCTGGATTTGTATTTTATATTATTAAAAAAACATGTTATAGTTTCTTTTTAATAAAATACAAGTATAGGCGCCACATTTGGATCACTCTACATAAGTTGTATATATATATATATATATATATATATATTAGGTCGTGTAATATAAAATATAGTATTTTTTTATTTTCAATTGAAAAATCCGACATTTTATATTACACGACCATATATGTATATATATATATATATAAAGATTCATTTATGTTTTATTTTTTATTAGAAAACTATCTGGATATAAAAATATTATATGAAACATTTATGAATCGTATTTGATTTATGTTGTGGTTAACATAAACGTATTTAAAATTTTATATTAGAATATAATTCGAAATTTTAGTTTTGTATATTAAACATAAATTTATTGTACACTATTTGAACATATTCTGAAATAACACAATTATACATCGAATATGTTTTTTTTACTCTTAGAACTTTATTTAAAACTGGCACATTTTTCACCTCTTTAAAAAATATTCTATTCAATGCTTACATTTTTTCTACTTATATTTGTATATTATTTAGTATTATTATGTACTGTTTACTGTGTTAATATTTTTATTTTGTAACTATTGTTTTAAATGTGTAATATTAAATGTGTCAATAGTTATTTAAAATATTGGTCTCGTGTATTTTCTCAAAATTTACAGTTGACAACATCCTGGAGATTATATTTTATTTGTAATGTATCAGAATTTTTTTCAAACGAATGTAAATTGAAAAATATATTCTTTTTTCTTAGTTCGGGTTTCGTCTCTGCACTGTCATTTGAAATGTGGAATTTTTAATAATTTTTATTATTATTTAATGATATCACTCACATTAGGAACATTGGAAATTGTTTTAGTTTTTTTCTTGTCATTTTTGCTTTTGCTTTGGTTGATTATGTCTGGTAAAAGTCAAAATGGTATGAAGTATTTTCATCAGTATTTATTTTAATATTTTGCATTTTTTAACAATACACTAAGTCGAAGTTCATTTTGAATATTGAACAGAAGTACTTTGTAGATAATGGAATGAAAAAATTGAAACGATTTTTGTAAATAAATCGATTTGAACTGAATAGAAAATCTATGGATGGTTTTAGTTAAATTAAAAAAAAAATGAACAAGACAGTTCTTTTTTGAAAAAGTACTACTGAAAAAATACTAGTCAATATATGTTAAAAAAATAATCGAAAGTATTTATGAGAGATTTCTTAAAATAATTGAAAACAAAGAAGCTAAAATACATTTTAAAGATAATAATTAAGAGTTTATGAAAATATTTCAAAAGTGGATTTTTTTCCTTTGTGATATACCTAATTTTTCTTTTCTTTTATATATTTATTATTATTTCCTTCATAGTAACAATACCTATGTAAGTTAAATTTCATTTAGTTTTGATTTGTTTTTAATTTAACTATGATTTTTTTTATTAAAAATATATTTTTAAAAGTGTTTTTATTGCAATGAATACATTTTTTTATTTAATTTCTATATCGTAGATTTTATTTTGAGTTTAAGTGTAAATGTAAACAGGTAAAAAATAAAAATAAACAAAATAGAAGTGTATGCGTGTTTAAGATATTTTTTAAATAATGAAATTTTAGTAATTTCATTTTACATATTAAAGTATTTAACATATATTAAGATTAATAAATACAATAATATATTTCTAGGTAGTAAAATAAATTTAAAGGACAGGTTTTATAGAACATCATTAAAATTATGTAATTAAATTGCATGAAAAGTTAATGTTATTTTTTATGAAACATATTGTGAAAATTCATTAGTGGTGTTTATATGTTTCCTGTTTTATTTAATTATGTGTTAGCATAATAACATTAAGAAGAAAACAAATAAATACGAAACATTTTATGTTTTGTAATGTACTTTTAATTAAATTTTAAATTGTTTTGCATTTGTAGTTACTACTTTTTAATATTAATAAGAATAGTGTTTCAAAAACAAATATGTTTAACATGTTTCTATTTAATGGAATTGGGAAATTATTTCAATGAAAATATTGCATTAACTTGTAATGATACATTTTATAATATTTGTATAATATTTTCACTGTTTCTGTATACTACATTTATTTTCAAAAACAACTCTTGAATTTAGTTTCACAATTTCATCACCATATTTAATATTATTATTAACAGAAATACAACGATGATAAATATATGGACCTATTGATGAAATTAGTGCAATGATTAAAATATATTAGTTTTCTCTAGTGTACATCTGTAAATGTGAGTATTTATATTTTTACTTTTATTTTCTTTGTTTCGTTGTATAAAGTTCGAGGTCAAACATGTGTCGTTGTAGATGAACACGAAGGGTTTTTGCTTGCCAAGTATAGTGTACTGTGAGGTGCTATATAATTCATGAGTCCTCTGGCAAATAAACACATCGATCGTAGGACGAACTTTAGTAAAGGTTTGTTTGACAGTTTTTTTTTCTTTCGGTGTACAATTCTAAATTAGTTTATAATCAAATTTAAAGCAGTTTGCATTATTAATATATCTTTTAATATTCCGTTTTATATTAGCTATTTGTATTTTTAAGTTTCATCTTATTGCAATACTTAATTACGGAATTATATTTGAAGTCTTTTTTCTCTATCTATTAAAGTAGTTATAATTACTAAATAAATGTAAACACATTAATTGTTAAGAATTTAAAATGAACATAAATGAGTATATTATTGAAGTAATTATAAAACCATATTTTTATTAATCTTATATAAAATAACAAGTAAATTAAAAATATAATATGGCTTTAAATGTAACTTAAATTTGTTAATAAAGTAGAGTAGAATGAAAATTAATATAACTATTTAACAATTAACGAAGATGAGAGAAGTCATATGTAAATAATAACAAATAGGATTTAAAAATTGATATCTGTTTTAAAATAAGAAAAAATATTAAAAACTTACTTCTAACATGTTAACAGTAAGTTTTAATGGACGCTAGAGAAATTATTAATTTCCATTAAGTTATTAAACACATTTATCAATTGTCATAAATTTCAAAAGTATTTATATAAATTTTATTATTTTATATTAATAATAAATTTTATATTTAAAATATATATTTTCATATTTATGAAAATGTTGTTAGAATGTTTGTTTCCTTCCAGTGTTGTTTTTTGAATTACATATTTTGTATTTCATTACAATTAGTTTCCACTCTTTTTAGAAAATATTAATATTTATTTAAAAACTTTTTTAATAATATACATATACAGTTTTTTATGATGATATTTATAGTATATTCAATTAAAAAATAATTAAATTTCATATTCTTTACTTTGAGTTAAATCAACCCCAATATTCTAAAAAATATATTTATATAAATACTTCCTTTTTTAAAAAAGAAAACACTATTAGATTTTATAAATATGATAGAAATAACTTAAAGATTTTTTTGGAATTTAAACATAAAAGAAATTTATTTCACACTTTACGAACGACAATTAATTTGTTCTATATAATCAACAACTAAACAAAACACGATATGTTGTATATATGACATGCTTCCTAGATGTGTATATCGTTGCTATTCTCCAATACCCTTCCTCAACGATATAGAGAATTTAAATGTCCTTTAAAAAATTGAGCGACTCTTTTTGCTTCATTTCAATCAACTAATGTAGGCTGCTTATTGTGTTGACTTAAAATTGTTACACTTGCTCTTTGGACACCTGCTCCTTTGGACTACCTGTCTTTTGGACATCTGCTGTTTCAACTCGACCTCATCGTCTTGGATTCGTGCCTCTTGGACTGCCTGCGTCTTGGACTGCCTGCCTCTTGGACTACCTGTCTCTTGGACTACCTGTCTCTTGGACTACCTGTCTCTTGGACTGCCTGTCTCTTGGACTGCCTGTCTCTTGGACTGTCTGTCTCTTGGACTGTCTGTCTCTTGGACTGTCTGTCTCTTGGACTACCTGTCTCTTGGACTACCTGTCTCTTGGACTGCCTGTCTCTTGGACTGCCTGTCTCTTGGACTGTCTGTCTCTTGGACTGTCTGTCTCTTGGACTGTCTGTCTCTTGGACTGTCTGTCTCTTGGACTGTCTGTCTCTTGGACTGTCTGTCTCTTTTAGCGTAACCTTGATCTAACGGTATGTTAGATAATTTTTTTTTTTTTTTGTTTTTCGCGGCAATTAAAATGTCATCTACGTAAATAATGAGATAAATAACCTCTCCCTCTTCATTCTTTACGTAGAGATAAGGATCTGCTTTGTTGAACTGTGTCTTAGCCATTTCGACGAATTCCTTTATACATCTAGTTACTTCGTTTTTGTAAAATGAAATAAACCGTGCAATATCTTGAGTGATCGTCTATGATGGTTAAAACATATCTATTTCCTCTGGGCGTTATATCCTGGTTCGACGTACCATGTGTCAACTGCTTGATTTTCCTTTATATGAATTCAAAACCTTATGTGAATTTTCATCTTTATCAGCTTCCTTTATATGAATTCACCTTTAAACCTTATGTGAATTTTCATCTTTATCAGCTTCCTTTATATGAATTCACCTTTAAACCTTATGTGAATTTTCATCTTTATCAGCTTCCTTTATATGAATTCACCTTTAAACCTTATGTGAATTTTCATCTTTATCAGCTTCCTTTATATGAATTCACCTTTAAACCTTATGTGAATTTTCATCTTTATCAGCTTCCTTTATATGAATTCACTTTTAAACCTGATGTAAAATTTCACAACACTTTAATGTCACTGTATTATGCACTTTAACGACACTGTATTATGTGTATTAAATCCCTGGGCTTATATCCTTTATATGAAATTGTGCCCATACTGGGTTATATCCTGGCTTATATCCTTTATATGAAATTGTGCCCATACTGGGTTATATCCTGGCTTATATCCTTTATATGAAATTGTGCCCATACTGGGTTATATCCTGGCTTATATCCTTTATATTAAATTGTGCCCATACTGGGCCCATAACCTTTTGGAAGTTTTTTACATAAAAGAAATTTATTTCACACTTTACGAACGACAATTAATTTGTTCTATATAATCAACAACTAAACAAAACACGATATGTTGTATATATGACATGCTTCCTAGATGTGTATATCGTTGCTATTCTCCAATAGATTTTAATTTCTACAAGCTTGATCCTAAATCCCTGTGAGAATTTAAAAAAAGCTTTATTTTATTAAAAAATATTTTTTTCTTAATTATAGAGAAAAAATAAATTAGAAAATTACAAAAATGTTAGGAAAAATGTAATATTTTATAGAATGCGTGAGGTTGAAATGCTCTTCAACATTTTTAAAACATTGCCTTTCTCAGTTAAGATTTTAAAAAATCAAATTAGGGAGTGTAAAATATCTTAATGTAACTATTATTTTAAAATTGGAATTGTCATCGAATTTGCTGCCCAAAACAGATATATTGCTTTTATTATAAAATGTGTCTGATTTCATAGTGAATATTCAGTCCAATTACTGATAAGTTTAACACTATGACTATGTGAATATTTTAGGAAATAATATTATGGTTTAGAAATTTATTTTAAAAAGTGGTGTTATATTTTACAGATATTATACTATAGACAGTTGAAAATATTTAAACTTAATTTGAAAGCATGAAGAACTGTAACATATTTCTTGGCCAAAATAATCGTCAGATTTAAATATAATCGAATCATTGTGGCCAGACATTTTGTTTTACAGCCATTATAGAGTGAGAAGTAAATTCACTCTTCTATCATATTTTCAAAAACTTGAAGAATTTCCAAATTTATAATGGTACAATATTTCATTAGAGACCATTTAAAATTTATCCATCTATTCCAAGAAGTATGTATACATACTGCGTTAAGAGAAATATGACCCGACTCTACATTAATAAATAAATTTGTACGGTTCATTAGTTTTTATTATTTTTTCTTGCTCATATATGTATGTATATATATATATATATATATATATAATTTGTTTAAGTAAAAATAATTAATTAAAGGTAAATATTCTATTTTAAAATTTGATTAATAATGTTAAAAAAGTATAACTCGAGGAAGTAATTATTTAAACGATTATTGACGGCGGCGTTATATTTTTAAAAACGCAAATTACGTTGACATTTTAAATCAATTATTTAAATTTTAATACTTGAAGTGTTTTGATGAGTGGCAATCTTGCGAAAAAAATATCGAATAATAATGAATTGATTTTGTCACGTTCTACGTTGATAATAACCGCGAACAAAAAGTAATTACGCGCTGCACCAATTAATTTATCTGAAAGCGGACGCGTTCAACTCCACGACACAAATTGATTTTCTGCAAGAAATAATCCGGCAATATTCTTTACAAGCTTCTTATCGAAATAATAGAACACAACAGTTTACATTACTATGTGTAAAGCTTGAGGTTTTTTTTAGATAAAAAATTTATACTGATAAATGTGCAATTATTTATGTTTTACGAAATAAAATTTATGAGATCTCAGTTATTAATCTTATTTCGTAAATACTCGTAAATGTTAAATAATTTTAAAATAATTATCTGTTTCAATATATTTTTTGCAGTAACATTAATTCATTGTTAAATATTAAATAATAAAAAAATAATTAAAATTGTTTTTATATTTATTAAAATTATGGAATACAGAAAAGATTGAAAATAAATTTATCGCTTTCATTAATAATATATATTAGGTTGGCAAGTATCTCCCTTCCGCTTTTTTTTTTTTTTTCTTGTACATAGCTGCGAAATTCAAAAGACCAGAAGGCGGAAGGGAGATATTTGCCAACCTAATATAATATTTTACTAGTCATCTAATAGTTATATATATATATATATATATATATATATATATATATATATATATATATATATATATATATATATATCACATGGAGTGTCCGAATTTGAATGATGAATTGAAAACACAATAATGTGAGAAAAAAATACTTGATTTCATTGAAAATATATACCGTTTACATTAAGGTTTTTTTTGTCAATGTAATATTAATCTATAGATTACTTTTTTATAACACTCCTTGCCTTTAGAAGAAATATAATGTTTAAATGCGTCAACTATGGCCTCTTGATTTATAATTGTTTTATTTCGAAGAAAGAAATCAAGATGTTTGAAAAAATTAAAAATCAGTTGGTGATAAGTCGGGTGAGTATTGAGGATGCTGTAAAATTTCCTAACCTAGTTCTGTTAATTAATTTTCTTATATGTAGTGATTAGTAAGAAGCATTTGGTCGAGCGTTGTCATGAAGCAATATTGGTTTATCTCTGTAGATTAGTCTAGGTTGTTGGAATTTTAATTTCTTATGTATAACTTCAACTTCTTAACAATAAAATACAATAGTAATAGATTGTCCTTGAGACCAAAATTAATAGTTTATAATTTCCTTTGCAGACCATCACACAGTTACTACAACTTCACGTGGGTGCAACAATAGCTTCACGAAATACTTTGGTACCTCATCATAGTTTAATAACTCTCTAGAGCGTAACCTGTTATCGTACAATATCAATTTTTTATCATATGTGATAATCCAATTCAAAAATGGGCTTATTTATTGTTCCAAATAACCAGTGATGAATAAATTTCAAATGCCGCTGTTTTTGACCTTTTGTTAATTCTTGTGATACCTATTTATTTGTTTTACCTCTCCTATTGTAATTAAATTACGGGAAACTGTTATGGGTAAAACTTCTCAATATACTGCAAGTTTTCTTATTATAGTCTCATTATCTTCAACAATTTGTTTCAATCTGTCATTACTTCTGGCGATTGTGGATCTTCCGCGAGAATAATTTTCAAGGTTCAAACTACCAGTTTAAAAATTCTGAAGCCATCTTTGTATTGTTCGTTGATTAGCATTTCTTTCTTTGATTGCTGACTTGATGTTTCTCTCTGTTTCGACTGAACTATGTTGCAGTTTAAATTTGTACAGAAAATGAGTTCGCTCTTATTCCACAGATAATATATTTTCGAAGACTAACAAAGAAACTACATGTTGAAATATCAAATGAGCATTGCAAGTGAAGTAGCCTTTTTTATAGTAAATAATGATAAAATAGGAATAAACAAGTAAAAAATCCTCTTGCGCTTGTTCAAAAATAAGTAGTCAGAAAAAATTTAATAGAGGATTATCTAAATTATAGAAATGAATTGAAGTGGAAAATTTTGGTAGGTCTTCATCTAATAATAAATAGAGAGACTAATGATGATTTATATATATATATATATATATATATATATATATATATATATATATATATATATATATATATTTATATATATATATATATATATATATACATATATGTATATATAATATTAGGTTGGCAAGTATCTCCCTTCCGCTTTTTTTTTGTACATAGCTGCGAAATTCAAAAGACCAGAAGGCGGAAGGGAGATATTTGCCAACCTAATATATACGATGGTCGTTTGATAAGTATGGTAAAAAAGTAAGAAAAACTAAATTGAAAAATTAAATTAATTAATTAATTAAATTAGACAATATATATATATATATATATATATATATATATATATAAATATAAATACATAAATATACATAAATTAAGTATGTGTGAATGAGAGACAGAGAGTACATGCATTAAATTATTAAGAATTATTTATAATAAAAATATTTCCATAATATATGAAAAACACAAGTATTTTTTTATTGAATAAACTTTGATCTCCAATTAACTTTCATACGACTAGTTATAAATATGTTCAATGTGTTTTCTACCCATCTGTTGTGAAACTGTATTAAGGCGATTAACACACCCTCGGTAAACGTCCACGTATTCACCCCCGCAATCTCATAATAGCGTACCTTCGCAGGTACTACCGCGTTGGTTAAATTGATAAAACCGCAAGACCCTCGAAAGTTGCTTATATGTATATGTGCTATATACAAGCACGCAGTAACATTTTAAGGTTTTAAGTACACGAAGGCTTGTTGTAAACACACAGATTTGAGGTCGCCGTTGAATATTTTAAAGGTTGATATTGCGTTGTCGATGTTATAATGGTTACGAGTCACTTGAAAGTTTCTATCATGACACGCGACAGGGTCGAAAACAGCGTTAAGTACAACGCGATTTCATAATCAACTTTTGATACGTTACCGATTGACACGTGTTTCTTATCTTTGAAGTGTTATCGAAAACGTTGTTAAATAATTTGGAAAGTGTGTGGTATTTTTATTTTCCTTATTTTTATGTTACACTCTTGAAAAGTAATAGTTCCTTTCAATTATTTGATAATAATTCATATGAAATCTGAAAAATATTAATTTTCATTAGGTTTTTTGTATATATATATATATATATATATATATATATATATATATATATATATATATATATATATATACAATAATGTGCATAAGTATTTGTCATATGGGTAACATAAGTAATTTATTGATATAATTCAATAAAATCGTTAAATTAAAAAAAAATATTTAATTGATAATAAATATAATATTCATTAGAAAAAATACAAAAAAAAACAATAATTAATTCTATTATATAGTAGAAATTGTTAAAATAAAAACAGTAGGTGAAATGTGCGCTGAGCAAAAGTATTCGTCACTTTTAATATTATACAGGAAGAACTATCAACATTTTTTTTTAAAAAAAGAGTTTAATATCTTGTTTGTTTCCCTTTCCTTTTTACTACTTCATTTAAACGATTTGGTATTAAATAAATTAATTCTTTTGTTGATTTCGATGTTATATTTGCCCACTCCTTTTGAAGTAAGGATTTAAGTTGTTTCTTAAAGGTGGTGGTAAATATGGTGCTGACGAATTTTTTTCTCTAATAAATTCCAAAAATATTTTATGGGATTTAGGTTGGGAAATTGTAGTGGTGTTTTCAATATATGGGGAGTATTGTAGAGAATCCAAAGCTTCACTATATGAGCATTATGCTTTGGGTTGTTATCATGTTGGAAGTAATATTTATTATTCAAACACAATTTTCTAGCATTTCCTTTTAAATTTTGTTCTAAAATATTCAAATATTGAAACTTATTCATGGTTTCGTCGATAAAAACTAGATTGCCAACTACAGAAGCAGTCATGCAACCCTACCATCACCATGTTTAACAATTTTATGTATATAATTTTCTTGCAGTTCTGTATTTTCCTTTCTCCATGCCAAAATTTGGGCGTCAGAACGATAAATACAGAATTTACTTTCAACCTTGGTTCAAAACTCCTCAATACATTTATTTTTATAATCATTTGCAAATTGAAACCTTTTGGTTTGGTTCACTTTACTTATAGCTGATTTTTTTCTGCAGACGCAGTCGTTATAACCAGTATTTTTTAAAAAATTCCGTACTGTATAAGGATGTAATTTTTTTCCAATATATTTTTCTAACTGTGTTGGGACAGAGGACGAGCTAGTTTTAGACTCTTTCTTAATAATATTAATTATATTACGTTGTTCATGTACTGTAAGTTTGGATGGCCGACCAGTTCTTGGTAATTTTCTAAGCTTCTGGTATCATTAAAGCGTTTTATTAAATCACAGACAGTAGTACTCTTGGACACTATTTACAAAATCTCCTTATATGATTTATTTTTTTTGGTGTAAATTTATAATTATTTTTCTCTCGGATATACAAGATTCTTTTTGTTTGCGTCTCATTTTTTAAATATCTTCGTAAAACTCACTAAATGATGAAATTTGTCAACGTAAACTGAATGGGGAATCCTAGGAAAATATAAATATTTAGTTATACTGCAGTGCTGTCACATTTATTTAACAAAAACTTTGATATTGTGTGTCATTATCAATAAGTGACGAATACTTTTGTTTAGCCTAAATGTAACCTACTGTCTTCATTTTAGGAATTTCTACTATATAATAGAATTAATTACTTTTTTGCATTTTTTCTATTGAATATTATATTTATTATTAATTAAATATATATTTTTTTAATTTAACGATTTTATTGAATTATATCAATAAATTTCTTATGTTACCCATACGGCGAACACTTTTGTAGGTTAGTGTATATATATATATATATATATATATATATATATATATATATATATATATATATATATATATATATATATATATATATATATATATATATATATATATATATATATATATATATATATATATAAATCACGCACATATACGTATATACAGTTAATTACAAAAGTATTTGATCACTACACATATAGAAAATATTACTTGAATAATGTAATACATATCTAGAAGAAAACACAATTAATAATTTAATATTTCATATATTTTATTGATGTTATTCACAATTTGTATACGTTCATAAAATCCTATAAAAATTTTAAAATAAAAAATATTATTTTATATTGCAGTGCCTATGGAATTAAATCATGTTACTAACAATGGAAGCTTTAAAATTATGAAGTTGTTTTTACATTTGTTTAAATTTACTTGTTTTAATAAAACTTTGAAATGTTTAGGCATGAAGTACAGAGGTATTTTTGTTGAAAATGGGCTAATATATATCATTCTATATGATGGTATGTTTTATTATCTTTGCTTAAAATATATTAATTATTTAAAAGGGTTTTTATTTACGTCCATTATTGATCTGTGGGATTCATATTAATAACTGGAGAGTGTTCATAGTTATCTTAGTATATAAAATCCATTCTTTGAATTTTCAAGACAAAATTGTATTTAAATTTTCTTGGATAGTTTTAAATTATTTACATTATATTTATACTTAGTATAGTAACAGATAGATTTATCTAAATATGAAAAGATAAGAATAACTTTTCGCATAAATTCTGAATTTCTACGTCTAAGAATGTGTCATCATATGTAATGTTTATTTCAAGAATATTTGATGTAACGTGGGCTTCATTGAAAAGTATATACAGCTTGTACTCACTTATTTTTCAAAAGCTTCTAAAAGATTTATTGTGTTCGGGGAATACAGTGCTGTTATGGGAAATGTTTTCCCACAACACTCCAGTGGCGTCATGATAAAATACTTAGCAATTGAGGTTGTCGCGTAATGTCCCATATGAGGATACAATCTAATATTGACGCTACTCTTTGTTGAATACATTTGCTTTCTATTTGGAAATGCTTGTTGTTATAAGCTATCTAGAAAAATTATGTATGCTTTTTGATAAATTATAATATATGTATATATATATATATATATATATATATATATATATATATAATATTTTCCAATAAGCGCTTTAGAAGTTTAAATGTGAATAGAACAAATAGTATAACATTAATTAGTAATTTTTCTATTTTTGAACATATTTTATGGCATTATAGAATGGAATAAAATTTCACTCATATGACCACCATGATTTCGCTTGACATAGTGTATTTGTTTAGTTCAATTTTCATTCACTCTTTTACACAATTGTGGTCCAATTTCATGAATTATACTTTCAATGTTTATTTTTAATGTTTCTGTTGTTTTATATTTATCAGCATAAACTAATGATTTCATTTAATCTCACAGAAAATAATCGAATGGAGTTTGATCACATGATCTTGGTGGTCAATTGATGGATTCATTTCGGGAAATAATGAATTCATTAAACTTTTGTTTTAATAAGTGTATTGAAGTTTTTGCAATTTCTAAGCGTTGTTGAAGTGTTAAAAATTCCATGATAATTTATTACACTATACTAAGTAGAAATGTTAAAATTAATTTAAAAAATCAAACATAGCTGCCACCAGCTGTCAAAGTTCTGACATTCTTATTGTAAAACCTTATATATATATATATATATATATATATTTATATATATGTGTGTGTGTGTGTGATGTAATGAAATTGTTGCAATGAGGCATCAAATATTCAATTTTATATTCGGATATAAATTTTGTATTTTTTTAAATATTTTAAATAAACTGATTTCTAAAAATCTCTTTTCATTTAAGATATAATTAAGAAAGTTAAAATTATGTGTAAGTCATTTTGTTATTTCGATTAAATTTTTTGTATGTGTTTCGTGTATTTAATTTTACTAATTTTATATTAACTGTTTATTTTAATTAAATTTTATAATTGTAACAGCTCATCTTTGGAAATAAATTCCATTGAAAATAAATCAATTCAACTGTTTGGTATAAAAAGTTTCAACATTACTGAGTTGGAAAAGTATTTTCCTAGACACTGCGTTCACTGAAGCATTTTGCTGCGGTTATGCACAATAAAAATAGCAATGGTAATGTTGGTTATACATATTGGATATCGAAAAGTTTCTGCTTGGTTGTCTGGAAAACAGACGAAGTAACGTTGAGTGCAGCCCGAGGCAATGTACTTCTCTCAGAGCTATATCGAACTCTTCTACCGCCACTACTACTGCTTGCTAGTACGAGCTCTTATAAACAAAACGTTTTGTTTCATGTTCAAAAACTCGTTGCGGTATTGCTTAACTACTTTTATGACAGTCATCATTGAACGTGTGATAGACAGATGTGATGTTCTGTGAAGTATTTTATTAAAAAGGGTCTTTTATATAATAAATTGAATAATTCATAAATACATTCAATTTTAATATAGCTCCTCATATAACTTTATTATCATTTTATTATTAAGCTTAATAGTGAAAATATAATAAGTTACATTTTAAAATTTCTGTTTTTCTTAAATTTAATATATTTTATTTATTATATATTTAAATTCCCATAGTTAATATAGATTTTGTAAAAATCCAAAAAGATACATATAAAAATATTATAAACAAGAATACCTATTTAATTTGTAATATTTCTTTTTTTGAGTCAGTTGTGTGTATTTATGTTGATTTTGTCCTTACAACCGTTATCTTGTTTATTGTACTTTACGGAAAGTTGAGATTTAAGAGTTATTTTTAGATATATTTTCTTGTTAAAGTAAGAATGTCAAGTTTTCCTTTGATGTTGGAATTTAGCTATATTTGAAGTTATACAAATAACATAGCAGTCCTAATAAAAAATCAAAAAATGTTTATAATTTAAATATTTATGACGTCAAATTCCACTAAAATTCGTTGATATTTTGTTAATATACGGTATTAAATAGTTTTATAAAATATTTTAATATATTTATTTTTATCGTATCTATATATTTGCATGTAATATATATTGTAAATTTTTAAATTTTCTTTTGTGTTATACAATATTATAAAATCCATTAAAAAGAAATGATTCTTACATTAGGTACACTTTCTATATCTTAGGTAATCACTATTAAATTATATATATATATAGATATATATATATATATATATATATATATATATATATATATGAGATATTTAATTCAAGTCTCCACTTTGGATTTTTTTGTAAGGATATGTTTTTATAATTTTCTTAACATTTCTAATTATATTCAGATCTAAACTATTGCTGAGTGAATGGAGAAAAATAATTAAAAAATCTTCTTTATAGTATTTTAATTTTGATAAAAAAACAAACATTTGAAAAAAAATAAAATTTATATTGAATAGATATACCAAAAAAGAAATTTTAGGGAAATCAATTGTTTAATGATTACTAATTAATCAATGAAATTCATAATATAAATGAATTAAATTGAACTAAAAAACATATAACTTAAGATATAATTGAATTATTATATAGTTAGTATATCAATTTAGGTTTTTTTAAAAAAATATTTGCTTTAGTATTAATGATTCATCTCAAAAAAATAATTTATTCTTATATGTAAATATTTACAAATTGATAAAAATATGAATAATATATATATATATATATATATATATATATATATATATATATATATATATATATATGTATGTATGTGTGTGTGTATAGAATCTAATTTGATATATGTAAATATAAAAATTTACAATATAAATAAAACACTTATTTAAAAATCATATCATTGTTATTTTTGGTAAACAAATAAATTTTCATTAAAAATTTAAATCTATTT
>CP092087.1:37547786-37565286 GCA_029203775.1 Neoneuromus ignobilis
TAGCGTTCAAAAATATTTTGTAAAGATTTTAACAGAAAGGTTCTGACGATGATGGCGTCGCCATCGAACTGCATCTGCCAACATATTTTTAAATAATTAGTAAACAATAAGTGATTATTGAACACTTTATAACTATTATAGTGTTGGGCTTAAAATTCATTTGTGTTAAGATTTGTATTTAAATTTCGTTTATTATTTATCTTTTACATTAATACACATATACATATATATATATATATATATATATATATATATATATATATATATATATATATACATATGAAAGTTCCATCGAAAAATTAAAATCATTAATGCAACGCTACTCCGAACGTGAAAGATTGCGTCCGAACATTAACTATATTGTAATTGCGGAGTTATGTGTAAATTTTGTTTTCAAACTTTTCCAAAATTTTCTAAAAATTGCCAAATTGCAAATTTTATAATGCTAAAATTAACAAAATATGGAAAAAGGTAAATTTGTGGCAGAATTTTCAGACAGTTTTTCGGACAAAACAAATTTTAATTGTATTGTCATTAGATCTGAGTGCACATTAGATCACCATTATTAATAAATATCGTCTATATAGAAGCATTTACAAAATTTCTAAATGTTTTATTTTTTAATAACCTCTTTATATTGTTAAACAGAAATAAGTTCGGGGGTTGACGAACGAAGTCCCTTTGTACATATATATGCATATATATATATATATATATATATATATATATACATACATACATACATATATATATATATAAATAAATATATATATATATATATATATATATATATATATATATATATATATATATATATATATATATATATAAATATATGCCTTTTTAAGTATTTCTATATTATTTTAAATTATAAAACTATTTTTCATTAAATTAAAATGTACAAAAAATAAATAGGCTATCCTAATAAAGTATTTTTACGTGTATTTGAATTGATATACTTCTTTAGGTTTACATTTAGAAATGTAATATCATCTAATAACAAATATTCTCATAGCTTGATATGAGTATTAAGCAAAAAAGTATTTATAAATAACGTTTTTACTAAATGTCAATTTGTATTTAAAACTATGTATGGTTTTGAATTTTTGAAGACAAAGTATTTTTTTTTGTTAATTTGTAGTTTAGTAGAAATTCTAAACTATAACATTGTATATCATTTATGTGTTGCACTGTATTTTAAGTTACATTATTTGTGTAAAATGTTATCAAACAACCTAAATAATGAAACAGTGTTTTAATTATAATATTAATTTTCAAATAACTTTCGTGTATTTTAAAATACTTTCTTAGTAGATTAAGTATATGTTTTAATACTTGATGAATAAATGTGAGAGTAATGCAATCAAATAAATATATTAAATTTTAATTAGAAATAATGGTATTTTTTTATTGATTATTATAAATTGCTTTTAAAACTGGTGTATAGATTGTTAAATTTGATTTTTTCTCTTAGTTATTATATATACTTTTAGTTGTTTGTAATGTTCTAATATTATTCTAAGTATTTTTTAATGTCAAGTAGTTTGCAACGTGAGTTAATATAAATTAATAATAATGTAAATGCTATTAATATATATTAACACATTGTATCCGGGCAACGTCTCGACGACGTCTTTCACATACTATTAATAGAGCGCGAAAGACGTCGTCGAGACGTTGCCCGCACACAATGTGCTAATATAAATACTATCTTTAAAAAAAACATTTTACTTGAAAAACTGACAAATTTTGAACTATGAATAACAAAATTAACTCAGAATATTAATTCAATAGACGGATAATAAAAATGTTTTCATTATAATTTATATATATATATATATATATATATATAAATATATATATGCATATATATATGTATATATATATATATATATATATATATATATATATATATACATATATATATATATATATATATATATATATATATATATATATATATATATATATAAATATATATATGCATATATATATATACACATATAGTGGCTCAAATGAGATTAAAAGGGTTAAATATATATTTATTTGCTTACAATCATTTACTATTCTTTAATATATTTCAGTCTCATTTGGGGCACTCTTTCTCTCTCTCTCTCTCTCTCTCTATATATATATATATATATAATTATTTGATCGCAAAATTAATGTCTTTAATCTATTTCGATCGTACAATACATTACCTCCGAATTTTAAGGATTAAAATTAAACGTCATACATGATTGCAAGTATCACAGAGAGAGCGAACGAAGCGATCGGTGGGTATAACCCTCCCGGGGGTTGGTGAGCGTAGCGAGCAGATGACGTGTCCTGCTGATATATATATATATATATATATATATATATATATATATATATATATATATATGTATATATGATTAAATGATGCTTTACTTTTATAATTGTCAATTATAAAATCCTTTTTTTATGAAATTATTGTTTAATACTTGTAATTTTATTTATGTAAAGAATAAAAAATAATTACAATTTTATTTAATATAATATTAAATTATATATATATATATATATATATATATATATATATATATATATATATATATATATATATATATATATATATTTACATAAATGTAATTTAATTTATTATCAAATTTCTCGTAAGTATGTAAATGTGCTATAATACAAATTTTTAATAAATTTTATAAAAAGGGTCGAATTCAATAAACCTCATATATCATACTGGATAAGATATTTTGTGAATATTATCAACGATCTCTCTTAATATTCGTAATAAATCCAACAAGAGATTTAGAAGAAGCTAAGAAGCGGAATTGCATCGTGATCTGATGTGGATATTTTGCAAAGTCAGCTGAAAAAAACAGTAAGTAGTTAGCTAGATATTTTTGTCGTATACAGTTAAATCATTTATCTGTTTTTAAACATGAATTTATACTATAATAAAGTTTGAAGAAATTTTTATTTACTTAAAATGTATTTTTGAATGATTGTTTTTATTTAAGATATGATCTTTTTAATATTTAAAGTTTAAATTTGTTTAGAATTAATATTTTTTTTATGTTCATTTTTTTAATTTATATATATATATATATATATATATATATATATATATATATATATGAATAGATAGATAGATAGATTTTACAAAAACATAGATACGTTTGGAGTTAATTATCAATTTGAAACATACGTCGGTGTGTGTACAATACAATATTCAAATTATTCGCAAATGTCTAAAGTAAAGATAAATGTTTTATCATTTAGAGAAAAAGTGGTGAAATAAATACGAAAGTAACTTTAAAGTGAAGTAGGTCAGAAATATAAATTGCCAAATGAATTAAATGTGACAAGTACCCAATATTCATGAGTTTGACTCGAGGACACTACGAAAGCTTTGTTCAGTTGTTACTACGCTTGGATTGATGCCCAACGAACCTTAGCTCGAATTTATACAATACAAAAATACAATTTTAAATTCGATTTCTATTCACATACCTTTACAGTGTATAAATTTAAACTTTACTGGAATTATTTAAAAAAAATATCTTAAAATGTATATTTTTTAAAAAGTATTGGATTTGTGGTAATTACAGAAACGTTAATAACGTCATTTAATAAGGTAACAATTATCTAACGATAAAAAATAGATTTTGAGTGAAAAATAATTATATTGTGAAAAAATTTTTTTTTGCTAAATGTATGCTACGATTAAAATGTTTATATACATATATATATATATATATATATATATATTCAAAGGAAGGAAAGGTAAAAAATACATTTTTAAAAGAAATGCAGATCTAATATAAATAAAAACGATTAAGAATAGATACATTAATATAAAAGTGAAATTTTTGATTGAATATAATTTAGTTAATATAAGGTTCTCAATATTCTATGTACTGTTTAAGTAGATGTTTTATGTATTAATTTCTGTAATGTCGTTTTCTCGTAATAATTTTTTTTGAGGCCTTATAGTCACTTTATATATATTTCGTATATATAAACATTTATATATTTATATATATATATATATATATATATATATATAAATATATAAATGTTTATTATAAAAATGTTTTAATCATAAAAGGTTTCATGATAAGAAAAATATATAAAGAGCCAGATGTGATGTCTATATTTGTGTTTTATTAAAAAGAAACATGTATATAGGGTGGTGTATAAGAAAACATGTATATATATTTTTTTGATTCTTTTTAATGAAATAGAAATCTAGGCGTCACATTTGGATGACACTATATAACCTGTTGAGGAATTATAAAATGTAAAAATAATTAACAATAATAAATTATATTTTAACAGTATTCTAAATTGTATAAAAGAGCAATGAATGTAAATAAATCGTTGTCTTGAATTATTGTAAAAATATTCGTTCATTTGAAAGGTTTACATTCTTATTGTTTTCTTTTATATCGATTGGATATATTAGTATTATGCTTTATTTATTAATGTTTTCTATGAAATATTTATTTTAAATTGAATTTTAAATATTATAAAATAATAAATTTTATTTTAACAGTTATGGTAAATTGATAAATCAATTTAGAAATATTTGATCCAAATTATTTCTACTAGTTTTAAAATTTTAATTAAAAACTTATACCATTATTTTTACTGTTAAATCTGTTCTTTTTTAAAAGGTTTTTTTTTGAGTTTTTTTAATTTTCTTAAAAAATTCATACTGATATTTGTAAACAAGAAAATATTTAATGATATATATATATATATATATATATATATATATATAAATATATAATTTTTAGGTTAGTCACAATAAGAAAATAAATTTATGAAAGTATATAGATACTGTTTAACTTTATATCTTTATACTACCAAATTCTCAGAGATTAAAATATTAAATTACGGAAAAGCGTTAAAGTTGGTTTGTTTAAGTTAATTCATTGTAAAGATTTAAATGCTTTAAAAACATAAGATAGAGTAAATATTTTTGTAAATTTCTGCTATTATGAGAATTTATAATTTAGGTCCTATTGTAATAAAACAATAATGTTGAATATGTTTGATGCAGGTGTTATAAGATTAACTGAATTTTAATTTAGTATACACTTTTTGTTCACAAAGAAAACAAATGTATTTTAAAAGTTGATATAATTACGTGAATGCATGTATATGTATACTTTGCTTTGTTCCTATTCCTGATTTGCTTGTTCTATTCAGATTATTTTATACATATACTCGTACACACACACATACACACACACACACACACATATATATATATATATATATACAAGTATATATACATATGTGTGTGTGTGTATTGATATAATAGAAAAAATAAAAGCGATGAAATAGTCATGGGTAGGACACATACCAAAACAGAAAACAATAGATAGACAAAAATCATTATGAAATGGTGACCAAGGCAGAAAAAGAGATCAAGAAAGGGGTCTTATCAGAGATAGCGGGATGAAATTGTGAAGCATATTGGAGGTGAAGGCTGGATGAGATTGGCAGTTGACAGGAAATGAATAAAGAATGTTGTGAAAATCTTTAAGAAGATCAGTGACATTTGATGTGGCTTTTATCAAGTAGTGGATTGATAAAGGTTTTCATTATTATGATAATATATATATATATATATATATATATATATATATATATATATATATACAGATAAGAAATTAAATATTTAAAACTTTATTTTATTATTAAATACATTTTTAATTGATATAAAAAATAAAATATTATTCTATAATATACTGATGTCTGTTATGTATATGAATAGTTTATATCAAAATTTAATAAGAATTTATATATTTTAATGTATTGTCAAGTTTGTATATATATATATATGTTTAAATATAATAAATAGTATAATAATAATTTGATTTATTATATAAATATTCATTTTACTGTAAAAATTATATTCATGAATTTTGAAAGTTAATTGAAATTAATTTTGATGTGAAATAAAATTAATTTTAAAAGTATAGTTTCATATACTGAATTATTATTATGGTTATTTAGTAGAGACATTATTTATGGAGTAATATGATATTGTAGATTAAAAAAAATATTTTTTTACAGAATTGATCATATTGTGTTAATTAATCAATTATCAATTAAAAAAATACTTGATAAACATTTATTAACAACTTAAGACGATAAGTTCGTATTATTTTAAAGTTAATTTTGAAATTCATTCGAACGAAATATATACATTATTAGAGAAAAATTAATGATACCTTAATTATTTTTATTTAATTTTCTATTCAATAATTTTTTACAAAAAATAGATTAAAATACAAAATAATTATTACTTATGATGATGAGTAGTTCTTGATAATTTCAAGTCATGGTTGAATCATCAAAATATTGATATTTCTTATTAAAAATCGTTCAATTGAAAACTCAAAATATATATATAATTTTAGTATTAAATAACAATAATTTTATACTAAAGAAATACTTTTTAAAAAATGCTTCACAAACAAAATTTAATAAGAAATATTATTCTATTCACTATAAATTTTTAGTTAGTGATAAGTAATTTTTATTTTAATAATATATTGTTATCATTTATAGTAGCTTAATTGAAATATTGTCTAGTAGATTAAAAGTTAATTGTGAAAAATAAATATGTTCATACAAATAACGTAATAATTTAAAAATAATTGCAGATTAAAATAAAAAAAATCAATATTAAAATAAAGAAATCATGGAAGAGTATAATGAAAAAATTTAAGCATAGTAAAAGAATATAGGTATAAATAATATATTAGGAATGAATAGTTATTTTTAACTTGGCAATATAATTTTCTTTTTAATTTTTTGATATTTTTGAATTTGTTTAATAATATTGAAAAATAGTAAAATATTATTGATTTTATATATTTCTTTGTTTCAGAATTGATATTAAATTTGAGTTTAGTGCAGTGCAAAAATATTGTTTGAATATATACGAATTGTTGAATATTAATGAATGTATGTTTTATTAACGAATTTTACTATACTATTGATGGAAAAATATGTCATTAAATTCTATTTATAAATAAATATAATTTAATAACATTTTACGATGAATGAATTTTAAAAATTATTGAAAATGGTTTAAAATTGAAACAAAAAGGATTATAAATTTTTATGTATCAATGGATTTTTACTCTCAATGGATGGGCATTAATGTTACTGATCTATTTTCAATGAATAAAAATGTTTGGGTTTATATATTTTAAAATACTTATTTTATATTCTGAGAATTATTTTAATAATTTATGGAAAATTCAGTTTGAGTACGGTTAAAGAATCTATAATTTTATTTTAATGTATTTTTATACTATTAATACATATTTTGGTAAGTGGTGCTGGCTCTGTAATACCGCACGTTTTCTTACCAGTCTAGTGTTATCTATAGGGCATTACGACAATACTCCGTTATGTTGGTGTTGGCTTGCATTCATTCGTTTCGTCATTTCACGTATAATTGATTCACGAAATGGCGCTTCGTGAATATCGTGAGTGAATTTCTGATCACCACTTTTCGATGTTTGCTGATGGTTGAAGTAAGAGAGGGGTATATAGTATGTTTGTATGTGCGTTTGCATGCGTGCTTTTGAAATAAAATTGTCATTTGCATTTCGACCTTGACGTGTGTTCAGATAAAGGTCATTGTACTTATAAGGAAAATGTCTGAAGATAGATTTTACTTTTAGACACAATATGCTTGAATATTATTATAAAATTAATTTTTTATAGAGAAGAAAATAATTTTATCCTGTATTTTCAGTATAACTTTAAGTATGACTTTTGAAAGAATTTAATATTTATACAAAAAAATACATATTTTTAAATACTACATATATATATATATATATATATATATATATATATATATATATATATATATATTATTTAATTATAATAAAAAAATGAAAGTGTACTTAATATCAATTTTTAAATTTATATATTGAAATTAATTTGCTTATTTAAGAAAATTTATTTTAAGTTCAGTTTTATAATAGAGATTAAGTAGATATATTATTTAAATATATATTAATGCTTTTTTTAGTTGGAAAATTATAAAAATGATTCCTGAAATTGATATAATATATAATTCTATAATTATTTGAATAATAAATTTAAATACGAAAATGAGAATTTCTTATTTTTATTTTCTTTGAGGACATAAATTTTGAATAAATCTAATATTTAAATAAAAAAGAACATATATAAGTACAGTATTTTTATTCTATTCATGTAGCTTGTAAAGGGTATTTAAAAAAATTATTTTCTTTTAAATTATTTCATTATTGTCATTATAAATCTCAACGTTTTAGTTTTTGTAAATCTTTGGTTTCTTTGACAATGTATTATTGTAGAATTTTTTTAATCGGGCTTTTGTGTTCGTTATTTTTTTACGAAACAAGGTTATCAGTCTTATATTTAACCTTTAACGTTCATTTTTAGATTTAAAAGTTAATTTTAAATATTAGATTTTTTTAAAGAATTGATCAACTCACGTAACGTAATAATGAACATAAAAATATGAAATTGAAGTTTATATTTTTTAATATAATATTGAATTATATAAATATGAGTGTATAAATATATATATATATATATATATATATATATATATATATATATATATATATATATATATATATATATATATATATATATATATATATATATATATATTGTTAAGGATTTACTGTCCCAATAGTAAAATAATTTGTTAGTGTGTTCAAGAGTTATTTTTCTCTATTCTTTAACTATTATGAATGTTTCAGTAGTGATGTCATTAATTTCACAGTACGATACTAATTTACAGTTTTTTGAGAATGAAATTTTTAGAAATCTAAGAAATCTAGAAAAAAATATGAAAACTAAATAAATTTTACAATATTAAAATATTGATTTCTTAATGAAAATCTTACTAAATATAGTGACAAATTATGTTATTACCGTTTTAAATCAATCAAAAATCATATATTTGTAGTTTATATAATCACAATTTATATATTAAATATACAAGGGTCATTTGATAAGTATGGTAAATTTATTAATTGTTTAATTTAATTAATTAGTTATTTGAATTAAATTTTTCAATTTACTTTTTCTTACTTTTTACCATACTTATCAAACGACCCTCGTATATGTGGATTTAGTTCAAGTATAGTATCTGGTTATTTATTGGTTATATATTTAGAAGTAATTTTATGCACATACCTATATAAACAGGGTAAATTAAAGTGAAACTTAATGGTTATTCCATTTCGAAGACTCCATTTTTATATATTTTTTATATTTTTAAAGTACTTTAAGACATGTATATATATATATATATATATATATATATATATATATAAAAGTATGTATATAGTATAGTATTCATTTACATATAAAAATGATAATTCACTTCGAAATCAATTTCGTTTGACTACGTTGGAACGCGCAAGTGGGATGTATCTGGAATGACTGTTACCGTAGCACCATTTCCTGTTTGAATCGAATCAAGTAATTGTCGGAAGTGGTCTGCTGTGGAGTTCGAACGGGTTGCGGTCGCTTGGATATATGCGGACAAAGACATGCGTCCACAGAACCTAACGAATCTAGAAAGCAATCAACGTTTTATCAGCTTCTCTAAATCCGATAGATACTAACACGCACTTTTCGCCTAGGGCAGGATTCTAAATTTTCTTATATATTGTGGTATAAAAGTATTTTTTTTTTGTATTTTATTTATTATAAATAAATTAAATATCAAATGGAAAATGATAAGTTGAATGTAATGGTAGTAAAAAGACACACACACACACACACACACACACACATATATATATATATATATATATATATATATATATATATATTGTTCATGACTAATTAAAAGATTGAAATTATTGAAATATTAGTATATTGTTGTTATAAACAACAAAGTCAACAATAAGTGATTATTAAACATTTTATAACATATTGTAGTATTGGGGGTGAATATTAATTTGTGTTAAATTGTTTGTAACATCTATTTCGGCTAATGGTTAAAATCTGAGATGACTTAAGTTTTCTCAAGTTTAATGTGTAAAAAATTAGTCTTATTTTCTATTTTTTAGTTTAGATTACATATTTTAAAATCATTTTTTCACTGCCAATACTGTTTCAAACTTGAAATAAACTATGATTTATATTACTGATTTATTGACGTTTTATTTTTTGATAATTTAGGGTAATAAAAACTTTGAAATAACATTGTTGAGGTTTTGCTCAAAATATTTTTGTATTCTTCTCTCCTTCTATTTTGTCTATAATAATATATATATATATATATATATATATATATATTATTATTATTATTATTACATATTTTATATATAATATAAAGTTAATTAAATATAAAAATGTATTTTTTTAATTAGAAATAATTACTTCCATTTAGTGGTGGAAATATATTAAAGTAACATTTTTTTTAAATTCAATGAAAATAAAAATAATATAAAGCAGGTTACTGAAAATCCAATTCAATATATTTTTTATTTGTAGGTGATTTGTGTTATTATTTATTTACATTTTAAATTAAATTGTTTATAAAAATTGTCTAAATGCAATTAAAATCAAATCATCTGCTTATTTATATATATATATATATATATATATATATATATATATATATATATATATATATATATATATATATATATATATATATATATATATAAATATATATATATAGAGAGAGAATACCCCAAATGAGATTAATTGATAGTAAAGAGTATGTCTAAACCTTTCAGTTTTATATGAGGGATCATATATATATATATATATATATATATATATATATATATATATATATATATATATATATATATATATATATGTATTCTGTAAATTCATGAGTCCCAGCTCTGATAGAAAAACAGACAGACCGAGACGAGTATAAGCCGACGGCTCAGAACTCGGTTAGGGTTGAAGAAAGTGTATAGAAGGAGGATACGATCTACTGCCAATTGCGGGTCGCGAATCAATTCATCACGGAATGGCGGTCGGATAAACAGATACGAGAGCGTGAAATGAACTCTACCTAACTGATTGATTTGTTCTTATTGTTTTATATGTTACCAATGTAATCGGATATGGCTTTAATTTCTTCCTAAAACCTTCCGACCGAGATTTAGTTTGTTTTGTAGAATGTTATGTACGCAATTTGCCGTATTTTTTTGTTCTGTACATTAGTTTGATGTTTATCGATGCCAATATTTTTTTATTACGATTTTTTGAGGCAAAATTGAGATTTGAATAGTAAATACGAAAATGTTCATGAATAAATTATTTATATGTATATATATATATATATATATATATATATATATATATATATATATATATATAGAGAGAGAGAGAGAGAGAGAAATAACAAAATGAGTACAAAATTAGTAGCTTTTCCTGAACATTTTTTTAAGTGAAATTTTTTAAATTTAGTAATTCGTTTCTTATTTTTTACGAACATTTTGACGATGATGTTAACATATTGTTAGCGGGCGTTTTTCGCCAGTCCAAACCGAAAAGCGGGCGATTTTTTCAAATATGCTTGTAAAATTATAAAAATAAAATGAAAAATAGAAGATACATAATTTTTACTTCTCCAAATACCTATGTTTACACGTTCTCCACACCATACCGCTAATTTATACAAACCGTGTTTTGTCGACTCCCACGCTCTAGTGATAGTGTGCGAAGAAGTGTTTAAACGTTTCCCGCATACAATGTGTTAAAATACAATATTTTGAGTGCTTCCAAATAAAATTTCTAGTAGATTGTCATTTATATTTATTTTATATGATTAAAATTATTTAAATAAAATTTTCTTTTATAAATTGTATACATTTAAATATAATTTTATTTAAATACATACATACGTATATAAATATATATATATATATATATATATATATATATATATATATATAATGTACAATAGTTAAACTATTATGAAAACTAATTATTTTTATTTAAATATAGTATAAATCATCAATATACATATTTTTTACAAGATGTATAAGAGATAATTTCATTACTTTTCTATTATTTTTTTAATTGTAGTGTAGTGTTAAAATGTTTTTAACTACAATCAAGAAAAATTAAAATTTGTCATTTATTTAATAGCTGCATTTAAAATAATATATATATTTTTAAAGAATTATTTTATATATATATATATATATATATATATATATATATATATATATACATATATATATATATATATATATATATATATATATATATATATATATATATATATATATATATATATATATGTAATTTAAAAATTGCGCACATGTGTTTCATCAAACGTTTCTGTATATATGCCAACTATTATAGACGTTCTATAGAAAATTTATCGAAATATTCTACACCGAACGGAATAAACATGTTATTTTCCGTAAATAGAATTTCGTTTAATTTGAATAACAAACGCACGACAAAATGCGTGTTTTTAGACAGACCGCGGTATGCGATGATGGTAGAACTGTGGTGGCACAATGTACAACGCTAAGGTCTACTAGCTGTTCAATCGGTCCGTAGGTCGGTGCGTGTGGCTGATAACAGCTTTCATGACGGGAAGTTTTTATTTAGCTTTCTGTAATTGAAGCATGATTCCTAGCGCACACGTTGTACCGTTTTCGCTCGTAAAAATTTTACGATTTTTCCGTCTAAACAAAAATGCATTCCGTCATGAAATATCTGGTATGAAACTTGAGCGTAAGAGTTTCATGTCCACGAACTGTGTTGGGAAGTGGAGGGAACGGAATGCTGATAACGTATTTTCATCAGTCAAAATGTCTTCTGCTTCGAATGCAAATTAGTGATATGGTTAAAGAAAAAGTTGGTTTAAGTCGTAAAACTTTACTATTTATCAGGAGATGTATCGTTCTTTCATTTACACTAAGGTAGGTATATATATATATATACATGTATGAATGTGTATATGACTATACATGCGACTGTATATGCAAATATTAGTTCTTGTAAAGTCGATGGAAAAAATAAATGAAGTAAATTGATTTACATAAAAAATTATAGAATAATAATAGGAAAACTTCTTTAAATCACATGATCTTAATTAAGTGATCATTACAAATTTCAATTATGAATTTACACACATACTTGCATATATTTACATTTATAAGTATATATATATATATAATGTACATTGAGAAAATAATAGCTGTTGTATTCG
This sequence comes from Neoneuromus ignobilis, assembly GCA_029203775.1. Taxonomy (NCBI): domain Eukaryota; kingdom Metazoa; phylum Arthropoda; class Insecta; order Megaloptera; family Corydalidae; genus Neoneuromus; species Neoneuromus ignobilis. The sequence continues at coordinate 37,561,009 of CP092087.1, forward strand.
CGATACCGAACAGAATAAAAACATATTTTAAAGTAATATAATGATTTAATTTTAAAATGAAACAAATTTCCAATAAAAATCAAAGATTTAGGTGTAGCTTAATGATAAGCACAAACAAAATAGTTTTCGGTAGCGTTTAATAAAATTAATAAAAAAATCTTGAAAATCAAAAAAGTATTGTATTGTATATTGTAAGTATTGTATTGTATTGTATAAAAAAGTATTGTATTGTATAATTATTTGAAACCCTTAACAAATAGTATACACATATTTACATACCAATAATTTTCATCTTATCATATATATATATATATATATATATATATATATATATATATATATATATATACATGAACGTAATAGTAAAATGAGAAGTTTGAAATGAAATGGGTCGATCAAATAACAAGAAAATAAAACCATCGATGGACAAGAGAAATTATTAATTGGGAACTTAGATATACCTAGAAATTCAGGAAGTAATCTATAAATAGATGTAACAGATACTTAACACTAGATTGCGCAAGGAAGTCATTTTGACTGCTTTTTAATTTCAATTAGAAAAATAATTATGTATATAATGACACAATTTCTTAGAATTTTGTGACTTTTTATACAACATATAAATGCGTTTATTAATAATTGTAGTTACCTCCCCCTCCTTCATTTCCGGTATATATTTATGTGTTATACCTATATTGCCCAAAAGCAGTCATTTTGACTGCTTGGGAAATTTTAAATAATCAAATGACTCTTATTATTGAATTGAGTAATTTCTTATATGATTATATTGAAATAACAGTTTTCATTTTTTCGATTACCGTTACATTATATACAAGTACATGATATTATACTTGATAAGTTGCAGTTGTTCAATAAGCTGTTTATTTTATTTTATTTCTTTTGCGCCCTAAATTCATGAAAGAAATGTCGAATAGAAGTGAGTTATTGGAAAAGCTAACGAACATAAATGAAGAGTGCTCCGATATAGAATCAGATGCAACAAATTCTGAACTATGCTCGTGGAGCCTACGAGGCAAAAAATTTAAAACTGAGTTATTTTTGGTCAACAAAGTGGGGGTCCCGATTTTTTTAGAAAAACTATGGCCAGAGAAAAGTTCAAGCAAATCCTACGATTTATTCGTTTTGACAAAAGAACCGAAAGAAGTAGGCGCCTACAAACAAATAAATTTGCCTTGGTTTCGGAAATATGGGACAAGTTCATTGAAAATAGTCAAGCTCTTGCTATCATTTTCAGCAATTATTTCAGTCATATATATTTATAGTATATGCCTAATAAATCCAACAAATTTGGCATCAAATTCTGGCTTGCATCAGATGTTAGTAGCAAATATGTTTTGAATGGTTTTCCTTATAAAGATGAACAACGACCATCGTCAATGCTTCCCAGTGAACACGTTGTTCTGAATAGCCATATACAAGCTGTGGAAGAAATATCACGACCGATAACTTTTTCACTAGCATGTCATTCGCGACAAAATTATTGGCCAAAAAAACAACTCTAGTTGGAACTATTGAGGAAATAAAAGAGAACTACCCAAAGCAGCCAAACAAACGAAGGATAACATGCCTCGTTTTTCACTCTGCTATATAAATCAGAGAATTGTGTTCTTACAATATATAAAAGTAAACCAAATAAAAGAAATAGGTTCTAAGTTCTAAGCATAAATTTGTGAAAATTGATAAAAGTAATAAAAAAATGTTACCGGAATTCAATTTTATAACAGATTTGGAGTTGACGGATCAAATGGCCAGAAAATTACAGTAAAGGTAAGTAAAATATTTTTCAATAATAATGCATAGAAGTAAATTTTTTATTGTTAATATTTACTAATAACTTGTTATATAACTGTAAATAATATAAAAAATATTAAAAATTAATTTAAAACAAATTTCTTTACTCATTAGTTATTCTTTCACAATGCAGTCATTTTGACTGCTTTTGGGCAAAATAGGTATATCCTAAGTTTCAGTCTTTCTAGTGTTAAGAAAATTTATCGAATTAAGTTAATTTCCAATTTGAATGAATTTATGGAAAATATGTATTCATAAAAAAATAAAGTAAAATTTTATTTTATTAACTATAATAACATTTGTTAAATATGAGAGAATCTTAAAAAATATATATGAATAAGAATAAATTATGGCTATTATTTATTTATTTTTCGTTTCTTAATTATATAGATTGAAACATAATATTGATTGCTTAGTATATAATACATATATTGAAATAAAAGTCATTTTATTAAATATTTGTTTTATAAATTATTTTAATATGATCTGTTTAATACCGGTTTATATAATATTACAAGACTGGTATAAAATCGAGTTTTAATTGAAAATATAAACTTGTGAAGATAATCTTTTCGATTACGTAATGAAAGCTTGTTAAAAGGATAATTGTAGATGGATTTTGTAGTATGATGAGAAATCCTTTCTGGAAACCAATTTTCTCGCAGCAAAATTATATGAAACATATTCGTATGGCTAATCCTATCATCTACAATACATTAAATTCACTATACTGTTAAAAAATTTAAAATATGAAACAGGTTTAAATTTAACACGGAAGAGTTATATCATTCAGTTAAATTAGGTACAATATAAAAATTTCAATTTAAATTAGAAGTTATTTAGTTTATTGTTTTATAATCTAACGAATTCAATATAATAATTATGTTATAAAATTGGATTTTTCTCAATTAATTTATTTTAAATTTTATGTATCACTGTTCATTTGCTATCGTTATTAATTAAAATTCTACTTTAAGCTTTTATTTGGACATTTTAATTCTATTTAGTTATAGAATTTTAAATATGCTTTAATAAAATAATATAACATTTTATTATTATATTTAATTGTTAATAGGGCTATTTTATGTTGAATTACAAATTCAGAAAGGATATATAAATATGTTGATTTAAAAGTTGATATAATTTATACTAAATAGTGTTGGACACATCTAATTATAGAAATATTATTACAAATATAAAACCATTACAAATTATTTGAAATGATGTATTTCTATCTGAAACTTAAACATAAAATTCTCTTACCAATTTTTATTTTTATTGATGACATTGAAAGTGAATAACTATTGAAAAAAATAGTCGTTTTCTCCATTTTGTTCTTGGAATGTTTCGTTTTGTATTTAAGATCTTTATATTATAGTTATTACTTTATTTTTTATGATTGTGGATTTTTTCATATTTAGATAGATACTTTTTCTAAGAGGTTGAATTACGAGCATTAACAAATAATTAATTAACTTATATACTAGAGCATAGAAATGCTATTAATGTTATAACAAAGATATAAAAAATGTGCAATTTTTTAATTGATCTAATAAAGTAGCTTATGTGCAAATAAATTAATCGTTACAGAAGAGAATATATATATATATATATATATATATATATATCTATATGTATATGTGTGTGTGTGTGTGTGTGTGTGTGTAGAGTGTGTGTGTGTATACGTATATTTTTGACATTATTAACATTTTTATTGATTTACAATATTATAGAATAAATATCATTACTAAAATTTGCAGTTTAAATGAAAATGTTTCTTTCCTTGATGTTTTCAAATATATATTCTGATTATATTATGTCATAAAATCAATGATATTTTTTCTATGATGTTTTATATTTATTATTTATGAACTTGTAATTTATTTAAAAACAAAAATATAAAAAACCAAAGTATAAAAAATATATATGAATATTTTTTTGATTATGATATATACATTTATATATATATATATATATATATATATATATATATATATAATATATATAAAAGAAAAATATAACTTTAATTTTCTGTTTTAGTATTTCTATTTTTGATTCAGTTCAAATAACAGAATAAATGAAAAAAAATTAAAAAATGGTATATAAATAAAATATTTTTAGGACAAACATTTTTTTGGGTTAATATTTAAAAATAATTTTAGAATTGGTATTTAGGTTATATGGATTTATTTTTATCATGCAAATGAATTTGTTCGGTATATATAAATATATATATAAATTAGGATTAACATATCATTAAAAAAATAAAAATTGAATAGTAATTTTAAATAGAAAATGTGAATATATATATATATATATATATATATATATATATATTTATATATTTATATAATTATATGTATATGATTTTTATGTAAGTAAAATAAATTTGAGTGTTAAGGATAAATTAAATTATTAGTTGTTTTAATTAATTAAGTTTACATTAAATATCAATTAAAGTACATC
>CP092087.1:37570286-37595286 GCA_029203775.1 Neoneuromus ignobilis
TATTGAAATAACTTTGCTAGCAATATATAGAGTAGTAACGAAAGATCTGCCGGGAGACATTTTGTCAACATTATTAATGTTATATTAATAGTAACATTGCTTGCTTAAGCTATAGAAGCGTTTGAATTTTTACCTGTAAGGTTTGAAATTGAACAGGATATATGACGAATATTTGTAATATTCGTAACATTCTAAAATTTAAATCAATGCCATTCAACTGCGTTCCTAATCTGGTGTACAATTATTATCATTATTTTTATATCAACAAATATATATATATACAATTTAATAACGGAAATTATAATATTTAGTTTATTGTTTAGGTTAGGTTCTATTATAAACTAATTATTTTTTATTTTATTTTGATTGTCAATTTGTGTTATTATTAAATATATAATTAAAAAATCTATTTATTTTCAGTTTCACGCTTTTTGAGAAAAAAGCACGCTTTTTTAAAATAACTGAAATAGACACATTGAATCTGTGAAATATGTTCGTTATCTATCTAATAGACATATATTTTATGTCACAGAGTATATCAAGTGTAATAGTTTGTTCAAAAATATTTCTGGTGCTGCTTTTCCAAGTTTAAAACAAAATTTTATTTCTAACATTTAAAATGTGAACATAAAGTGTTCAACAAGTTTCTATCGTGATTTTTTAGTTATTCTGTTTTGTACAATATTTACATTTTTTTTATTTTATGATCACAAATTTTTGTATCAATATTAGTTTTTATTTTAAACATATTTTTTTTAAATTCTTTATTATACAAAGTTATTTTTTATAAAACCTTAAAATTTAAATTGAGAATTAAAATATTGATGTATATATGGATTATCAGTAAAAAAATGGTACAATATTATAAATAATTCATTTTGTAATTTTTTTTGTTATTTATTATTAGAATAAACGTTTTTGTATAATAATGCAAGATTTTATTTGAAATTTAGGATGTTCGTGAATAAATGTAATACTGAATTTTTTTTAAGAAATGAGAAATGCATTATTTATTATGTTATTTAATTTTTTTAGTACAATATATATGGTTTTAAATTTTTAAAGTTGTGATATTCTATCATTTACAGATGTTTCATGTTGGTTAGTTTTGTTTTTTATACCATTCAGAGAAATTATTTTATTAGATTCAAAATACTATAATGGAAATCATTTTTTTCTAAATTCAAAGAATAAAATGAGTTATCTATATTTTACTTTATAAGTTTAATTTTTTATAATTAATAATAAAATTACTCATATGTACTTAATTACATACATTGATTCAAAAATACAACTATATAATATTGTTAAATTAAAAAAAATATTTTTTGATAATTAAATTACTTCAATTTATACCGAATACATAAAAAAATATTCCACTAAATAATTAACTTTAAGGTCTATTATAAAAGTGTCACATACCATATATATATTTTCAGTAAGGTGCTTTGTTGGTTTTATCTGAATTCTGTGAGCACGTACAAAAGATGCGCTTTAAACTTTACTAGTTGCTCATTTACGAAACAATGTCGCCGCCACAGTATACTTACATTCACTAGTGTTATTATAACGGTTATAGCGACACTATTGTCAACAATGTTTATATCGTGAAAGGGTTGTACTCTCAGACTTTAATTTCGACCGTTCACACGTACGTCTCATATGTTCGTTTTTTATTTTATTTTATGGTGTTATTATAAACAAATACTATAGTAAAAAGTACAACAATTTATTTATTATATATAATATAATACATTTTATATATATATATATATATATATATATATATATATATATATATACATATATGTTCACACACATATGTAATATTAAAATAATTAGTAATTTTATGATTATATTAGAAGTAACTTACATTCCAATTATCAATACCAACCATTGTACAAATTCTTGAATACTAGCTATATATAATTACATATGCGTATTCCAGCTATTACACTTGTATTTCAGCTATTGTGTCAATAATGTTCTAATAATGTTAGATGATCTTTTACCCTCCACTTATGTTTAATGTCTATTTTGAAACTGATATCAAAGTTGAATATTATTCGAATTGACATCGCTGACAGTACATTAAACTGACGTACATTTATTTTATAAGGATTATTCACGCTTCGACGAATATCAATCCGTATTGGAAATTTCGAATTATTGTTGAATTCATCGGATATTTTGTTTAATTGAGTGTTATTGATACTGTAGGTTCATGTTATATATTATGTCTAGATTGGATTTCAGCTTAAATGTTATATTTTATATATATATAATATGATATTGTATTTTATAATTATACTGTAATAATCTAAACCTTATAACGCAAATTCTTGCAGAATACTTTAAATTTAATTCAAATTTAAATTTCATTTATTTGATATTTTTTAGCGATAAAATATAATATTATTCTATATGAAAATAATAGGTATTAATATATATATATATATATATATATATATATATATATATATATATATGTATAAGTGTATTTTATATATGTACATATATGTGAATAATTATAAAAAAAGATGTTATAAATCTGGACACTGATTAAATTATTTTTCCAATAATTCACTTATTGAATAAATATTCAAGCTGCTATAGTCCATTTGTTTTCTAATTACATATTTCATTTTTGAAAAAGTGTACTGAATATATATATATATATATATATATATATATATATATATATATATATATATAGGATGTATTTTAAAGATGATATAACTTTAAATTGAATACCTATCGAAAGTTTTAATTCAACCTAAAAGACACCTATATATATATATATATATATATATATATATATATATATATATATATATATATATATATATATATATCATATCAAATGTTGAATGAAGATCTTTTTCAAAATTTTCCGTTTGTACTGATGCATTTACTTTTCATTTAATTAGAATTAATGAATTGTCTTATGGCTTTTCCTTATTTTATTATATTTATTCGTGAAATTCATTTGGGGATTATGTATATTTATATTTATATATATATATATATATATATATATATATATATATATATGTATATAAGGGTCGTTTGATAAGTATGGTAAAAAAGTAAGGAAAACTAAATTAAAAAATATAATTTAATTAATTAATTAAATTAAACAACAAATAGATTTACCATACTTATCAAACGACCTTCGTATATATCTCAGAGTATATATATATATATATATATATATATAAATACTCTTCATAACAATTAATTTATTCTTTAATGAAAAATTGTTTGTAATTTATTCTTTAATTTCATTCAATCTCTTAATGAGATTCTGTTTTTATATAAATATTTTATTTATACTTTAAAATATGTAGTCAATATGAAAAAGAAATATATTAAAGGGGAAAAAAATAAAGTATATAAAAAATACCTGATTAATATACGATTAAGATATTTTTTAACATAAATACTATTTTTTACATATTAATGTTTTAATCATAAAAAATATTATTAAATTACAGGAAAAATAAATAGTTTTTAAAGGTTTTCGTGTAATGCAGTGCAGCTAATATTTTTTTGGTTTTAGATAAAAAGAAGGTTGATTTTTTCTATTTATATATAATATGATAAATAAATTATATTTATTTTATATATAATTTTTTGAATAATGTTTATAAATAATGTGATTAGGTTATTTATTTGAGTTTTACTTTATAACTAAAGCAACGGGTATGTCTCATAAGATTAAATTATGAGACATACCAGTTTAAGATAAACGGGTATGTCTCATAAGATAAAGAATATTAGTTAACAGTTATGTTATTGTTATTATTAAAACATTGTTCATTTTCTTATTGAGGTAAATTTTTTTTGTTGCAAATAAATAGCTACAAGATTTTATAAATATGACCACCAATTATTTGCATTTAAATGAACTGTTGTTATTTTAAGAATTTTATATTGTCATTGTATAATTTCTTTATAATTTTTTGCAAGTATTTTATTTATGTTAACATTTAATTTTTAAGTGTAACATTTTTGTATCAGCTATAGGAAGAATTCAGAATGAATGTTAGTCATAATTTTATAGTTATAATTATAATATTTTTTCAGCCTTATGTAATTAAAAAAATACTCGAACAATTTGATTAAATGAATATTCGTTTTTTTAGTGTCAATATTTGAAAAATCTTAAACATTAAAGACTATTAATTATAAGATATATATATGTATATATATATATATATATATATATATATATATATATTATATCTGTTGTTGATCAAAGTTTTTACGCATAATTTTACGAATTTTGTATAAAAGTAGCAGCGTTCACAAATACTTTGAGCTATAACTATAGTGATACATTAAGATAGAGTTGAGTAGAGTTAAATGTTGTAGGCATACGTTCGTCATTTAAAAGTTTAGAGGAGGATTTAACAAGAGGATATAGTTATATTTGGGCTTATCATTTGTTATGTAATTACTACTACAGCTGATCCATGATAGCATACAGTTAACTACGGTTATATTTGCATAATAGCACTTGTTTTAGTTGAACTATATTTATTTTCCTCGACATTAACTTTAAGAGTTAAACTTTCATTTTGAAATGTTTTGTTTGTATTTAAAATTGTTCTTACTATTTCATTATCTTTTATAATACTCTAATGATGGCGTTTTCTCTAAATAAAGTAATATAAAACAAAATTTCAACAACCATATACAACGATGTAGCACTGAAATAAATAGAGCAGTTTAAATATTTTTCTTTCTATTTCCTTAATGATAATAAATTTTGAAAATAGCATCTTATTGTCTCATGAAGCGAGTTATATATATTTCTTGTAAAATTCTCTTGCTCTATTTTAAACTTGAACTTATTTTCTTGATTTTGTTGTTCAACTCCAATAACTGTCAGTGAAGATTTTCTATGCTTTATGTTATAATTTTTTGTATCGATTTTCTCGTATTGTTGTGTATGTGTTATAGAGCTCGTGTGAGCTATTGAATGGATTATAATCCTACGGTAAATTTCATGGAATTTCTCAGAAATAGCCTTACTTTACAAACATGTACACATCATGACATTTTGTTTTGACTTTTTGACATTGGTTTTTGTTTTTATTAGTTAAAAGTAAGAATAAAGTTCAATTATAAAAATTATCTTCAAAATATGTAATAACATTGCATATTTGTTTTAATTTTTATAACAAAATTTGAGTGATACAAAAATATTTGAAGAAAACTATAAACAAAATAATATAATTTATAATTTAATTATTATAATAATTTAATAATTTTATTTATTTTATTATTGATAATAATATATTTTACAAAGGAATCATTTGACTCGAATTTTAAACTTTCATTAGAATTTAGTTATAACTTGTTATTTTAAATTATTATTCATGTCGACACAAATGTCATTTCTTAAAGAGCAAGAATTTTTATACTTGCACCACAGTAGAAATGCATATAAGCAACATCAGATGCAAAATTAATAATTAATTTAACATCTTAATAACATCTTGTAGTATTAGTGTTTTCTTTATGAACAGTTTTTGTTTTCTAATCAATCGAGTGAAATGATAAAATTTAAACAGGTGCATATTGTACACTGCAGTTAATTTATTTTTTGTGAATGTTTATGTTTAATAATTATCTATTGCTTTATTTTTTCTATTTATGTTTTTCTATGAGAACTATATTATATCCAGAGCGACAATTACATATATATAAAATTATCCAAATGTGACGCCTAGATTTGTGTGTTATTAAAAAGAAACTATATACATGTTTCTTTTAAATAAAACACAAATCTAGGCGTCACATTTGAATGATTATATGCAAGCAGTTAAAAGTAAACAAAAAATTATATAACAAATTATATGATACATATTGTGTTATTGAAAAATGATTCGTTCTATCATTATATATTTTTTATGTATTTCATATATTCATAGATATTTAGATTAAAATTCACATTTCTGACACTCAAATGGTATGGTGCCCATATTACCACGTTGATTATAATAATTGACAGTATATTAAAACCACAGTCAAAAAAATTAATTTCATACTATATATTTTTTTTTATTTTGTTATATTATATAAAAATTAATTTTATATAAATATAAGTGAGAGATAAAAATATAAATTTATGAAGAATGTTAAATCATGTATTTAAAACGTTATTGTTGTTTTTAATTGACTATAATAGTATCTAATTATATGTTTGTAATTTTTCAATTTAATTATTAACTTGTGATCGTTTCTACTATAGAAAGAAGGATACTTTACTCTTTTGTTAATATCTTCACAGACCGGATACCATATAAAAGTTTTAAATATGCAAATTAAATTGCGAGTATACATCTACTTTTTAGACTCTCCCATTCAGGCTGTTCAATCAGTTCAACTGGATTATATAACCTAAAGTGTCTCTTTAACACAAAAAAGAGTAGCTTTTTTGAATATTTCTGTTTCGTGTTTCAAAACTGAAAGAAATAATAAAGCACTCGCGTAAAGGTCTTACAAATGTCAAGTATGCTTTTTTTTAATGACTGTACTACATCTCTTAATTGTGTGGTATTTTTTTTACAAAATTAAGATTTTTATGAGCTTTATTTACAATATTTGAAATATATACATTCCATGATGAAAATAAGTATAATATAACACCAAGATATTTACATAAATTAAATGCTGTAATGTTTATTTTATTGCCAGAGTAGGATGGATAGATATAATTTCATCTATTACTAAATCGAATGTAATTATTTTTCGTTGTATTTAATTCCATGCCGTTATATTACATTCAATTAATAATTTTGTTAATATCAAATTGTAAATGTCGATCATCGATCCCTGACACAATTTTCTTATAAATAATACAGTTATCGGTAAAAAATATTTTTAATTTGTAATTCCGTTTATAAAAATGATAAATACAAGATAACTAATTACACTAACTTAAGCTACTCCTGAAGTTATTGAAATGTTTTCTAAGGGTGTGTTTTCAATTTTAACTCTTTGATTCCTATACAGTCGGAATGTATAAATCCATTAAATTACTTTAGTAAAATTAAAATAAATAACATATTTAAAAAAAAAATTAATCATTTTGGAATAAGTGCATCTTTTATGTTAATAATTGAGTTATTGCAAATTTACTTCTATTTTAAAATAATAATATTGCTTATAGTTTATTTAAATATTTTTTTTCATATTAAAAATGATATTGGTGGCAACATGTATAGACGTTTATTTAGAAATAATTGTGTACTAATTATTGAAAAATAACAGTAAAAAGGAGTTTAGTAATGTAGATTTATGATAGAATTTACTGAAGTTATACATGAAATCCAATTTGTATATTGTTATAACTGCTTCTATATGTAACACTTACATACATATTTGTTTAAAGAAAGAAGTTAACGAATAATTAATAATTGATGTATAAACTGATTCAAAACTATAAGATATTTGACCAGTCTAGAACCAATAATAAAAAATATTTCTCTATTGTAGAGAAACAAAATGGTATTGACAGTGGCATTTTAGTGTTAGTAAGGGACGAACACAGACAGAAATGATGGATGAGTTTCTAGATATTCAAAATGAAATCTAATAATGAGACTGTGCAGTATGTTATTGCATTTTTCAGTATATCGGACATTAAACTTGTCTGTTACATTTTTCCGAATTCATTCATTACGATCACTAAAAACAATTATTTCTACCTTTTTATCCAATATTAATGCTACTTTTCATCCGTAGAAAAAAAACTTATTTTCAACATTAGTTTAAGATTTTTTTGATTATATATATATAAATATATATATATATATATACCAGGGGCTCCGCCCATACTCGATTTGCTTCTTAACTCCTGAATTAACTAATGTTTATTAATATAAATAAATTATAAAAAAAGTTTAGAAAGATATGTTAATGTTTCTATGTAGACTATGTTTATTATAGATTGATGGTCTGATGTACATTAAAATCTAATATCAATATAATTAAAATTTGTTTTATCCGAAAAACTGCCCAAAAATATGTTTAAAAAGTCTGTCTAAAAATCTGTCTTTTTTATTTTTTGTTAATTTCTGGAAAAGTTTGGAAATGAAATTTCTCTATCTATATAAAATAGTTCCATCGCAAAATTAATAACATTAATTCTCATGCTGCTCGGAGCCTGAACGATTACCTCCAAAGATTATTGATTGCAATTGCAGAGTGATGTAAAAATTTCAACACACATCATTTCACAAATGAAATCGTTAATCTTTGGAGGTAACCGTACGTGATCGGAGTAGATTAATGATATTAATTTTGCGATGGAATTATTATTATTATAATATATATATTTATATATATATATATATATAAATATATATATATCATCATCATAACGCCCACATCAGTCCACTACTGGACGAAAGCCACAATGAATGCTAACATTCATTGGTATTTGGTCATATTCACCACGCTGACCAGGCGGATTGGTGAAGATTTTTTTATTCGGGGTTTACTCCCTTCTCGACAGTTATTTTTTACAAGATGAGGTTGTCGGCCTTCATGCTCAACCCTCGCCTTGAAAACGAAGGACTCTCCGACTGGGAATCGAACGCAATCTCCCGCATGACACGCGGTGATGCTAACCACTGTACTACCCAGTCGGTATATATATATATATATATATATATATATATATATATATACATATATATATATATACTCGTATATCATGTATAACCGCTTGAAATGTGGAAAAATGAGCTTGATTTCTGATCGGAAAGTTTGAGGTTTTGCATGGAGTTGATAACTTTATTTCATAAAACAAAATTATCATGTAACTTTAATAAGAAAAGCTTTATTGGGTCAGTACTATTAAAGAGTCCAAGGTCTTACACATACGGTTATATAATGTGTGTAATTATATATATATATATATATATATATATATATATTGTGTTTTATACACTGTAAATATGTATTTCATAGAAAATCACAAAATAAATATTTAGTTTTTATCAATGTCAACTTTTAAAATGTTCTTTATTATATTATTATATTTTTCGTAATTTTCATGCAAATAAACCACTTACTACAACATTACAAAAATTTATAAAACTGTTCAATAATCTTGAGACTTCATAATGAAGTGTTCTAATTAACGATGAATTGATATTGAAATGTTCATAAGTAAATAAAATACACAAGTGACTATTGATACTTTTATAATATTGTTTTGTGTATATTTGCATTAAATTAATTCTTTAAAATAAAACGAGATAGATAAAATACATAGAGAGAGACAATACTTAAACAAATGGAGATATTTTTCCTAAGTTTCTAATTTTTTAATGTAAAATAAATAATATAATAAATTAGATTTTTAAAAAATATTCCATTGCAAATACATATTTAATATTTATTGATTTTTTTTTCATTGCAATTTATATTTTTTTACAATGCATTAAAATACATTTAAAGGTACACACTTTAAATAATTGCAGTAAGTTAGTTATTTTTATTTTTTAAAAAAATAAAAAACAATATTGCGATGAGAAAAAACTTCGATGTCAATATTGTGAGCAAAGAATTAGATAAAGAAATAAACAGTTTAAAAAAGTTGTTTGTCATAATAATTTAGTTTCGAAGTTTGGTTTATACCTTAAACGGTGGTCTTCAAATTTGAAGTGTGCAAACATAGTGTAATAAACTTTCGACAATGCATAATAGGGTGGCAAAATTGCAAAGTCGTTTTTCCACTTAACCTAGTTTAAAAAAAAACTGTTTGTCGTCGTAATTTCGAACTGCCGAACGCGCCAAAGCACGTTGCATGCAGTCACGCACTGGGATAGAGTGCGTGACGTGGTCGCTCGAGCGTGAGCGTGAGCGTGACGGCCTGCGAACGTTCGTAGATAAGCAAGTCACACGAATAACATGATCTATGGAAGAAAAATGTACTGGAATTTGTTTTGGTGACGTTTATTATGGACAAAACGGTCTTGAAACGCATTTTTCTTTAAATATAAATTTAGAGACTAGATCGTTCAACGGATTGACAGAATATTGGAAATAAGAATATAATATTAAAATATAAGCAATGCAAAAAAATATTGCCCATAATTATAAAAAATATATATTACATATAAAATATGAAACAAATTGAATTAATTACAATTTTTTATACATATAAATAACTCATAGTTAATAATTTCCTTTCATTGAAGTTTTAAGAAAATATATTTTTATATTTCATGTAAAAATATCTCGAAATATTATAAACTTAATTTTAATTTATTGACTTTAAAAACATAAAATTTGTTTTCTTTGTTATTTATTTATTACTTGCCATTTTCTTATTTAACTCAGAGAGTATGTTTTATAAAAATAAATTTACTTCCTTATTTATTGATTGGTTTTTAACTGAGATATAAAATATAATCTGATTTTTGAAATATACATATGTATAACTTGCATCTGGTTAAATTCGATAAGTAATCTTGTTCTATTTGTGATTAAAAGTTATTAGTTTATATGTGAATATGTTGTAAATAGTAACAACTTAAAAGATAATGTTTATAAGTTTTTGATATGTTTTATATATAATGCTATTATTATCATCAGTTTTTTTCTGTATTTTGCTGGATAAAGGATTCTTTCGAAACTTTCCACTTCGATTAATCAAATATATTTCTCTTTCAATCCATTTCGACGAATTTTTTTGTCTTTGATATATATATATATATATATAAATATATATATATATATACGTGTGTGTGTATGTAAGTGTGTATTAATGTAGGGTTATGCAAATGTGATTCCCAGATTTGTGTTTTATTAAAAAGGAACAAAAGAAACTAAACACATGTTTCCCTATTACCACACACATGCTTCTTTAATAAAACATAAATTTAGGCGTTACATTTGGATGACCATATATTTTTTATAATTTTTCAATATACTGTAATAAAAATGTTTTCCATTAATAGCAGTACTGAAAATACATATGCAGTTAAAGTTTGAGTTGTACAACACTACCTACTGTTTATAAATTTTTAATTTTAATTCATATAATATCAAAGTATATCATTATATATAACCAAGTGTGAAAGTTAATATATTATAATTAAAGTGAAATTTTTATACATGATTTTTTTAAAATTGGTACATAAATTATTTATAATCAATGAAATTAATTTTCAGTAATGAATCTCATACCAACTAGTATATTTATAGTTTTTTTCAAGAGTAATAAATAATCATTACTATTTTTATGTACAACACAGTTTCTAACAAGAGAAAAAGTGAAAACGTGGTGAAATAGTCTGCTAGTTAGTCCGTACGTACAAATACTTTCACGTTCGAAAATGTGCACCGTGTGAATTGTGCACAGCCTTTTTCGTCGTGGCTCTTATTGTTGTTTTCTCTTATAACTCAGATTCGTCTAAATGTTTCGTAGCACGTACTCTCCTGTATTTCTTTCGAAACGTGTTCTTTTTTTTATTGTTGAACTTGCTCGATAGCGTTTGTACTTGAATTTTCTTGTCAAAGGACTACGACATGCTTCTGGAATCTTATATTTCAATTTTGTAATGCAAAGGGGGTGTACCATTTTTCAAACATCTAAGAATGTGTTTTTTATTCTATAATCATTTCCGATTTTTTCGATAACTTTAGTTTTATAGATTATTTATAAATATAATTTACGTCAATCTTTTTATTTGAACAATGTAGTCAATTTATTTTATATATATTTTGGATAAATTCTATATCTATCAACAATTAAGTAATAAATATTAAGTTATAAATTCCATATTAAACAATTTGTATATAAACGTTGAAAAATTTAATGTTTGTAATGCATAATAAAAACTTCTTACACAAGGAAAGAATTTAATAAAGCGTTTAATCAATTTTTTTGTATCTGACATTTTTAATATTTCTTGATTTTAAGGTTATATATAATTAATTAGTTTTTTAAATTGAAAAACAAGAAAAATGCAATTGAGCTAAGGTATTTCAATTTCATTTGATTATATAATTATAGTTCTAATCAAATTAAGTAATAAGTAAATTTTTCCCTGTTATATATGAATTATAACACATTATGATTTTTATATCTTTTTAAGTTACTTGTTGAAAAATTATGCTTTTTAATAAAATTAAAATAGATAGTGAATAATAGTATATTTAAAAGTTTACTTATTAATCCAATATACTATTGAATATAATACACGTTTTTTATTACCTAGCTAC
The DNA here is from genome assembly GCA_029203775.1 of Neoneuromus ignobilis. Classification (NCBI taxonomy): domain Eukaryota; kingdom Metazoa; phylum Arthropoda; class Insecta; order Megaloptera; family Corydalidae; genus Neoneuromus; species Neoneuromus ignobilis. The sequence goes on from CP092087.1 coordinate 37,582,539, forward strand.
TTAATTTCCAATGTAAATTAAAATTATCATGTATAAAATCATTTATTAAATGTTATAATCTAGTATCATACATTTTTTCGTTTTTTAAATATTTTTACAATTTAAAATACAAAGATTTATTCCCCTTTTGATTGCGTGATAATTAAAAATTGTTCACAGAATGTGTACATGGCCAAGATACAACGATAAACGTAGTTATTTATGAAATAGTTTTCCGAATGTTACATAGACATTTTCGTATTATATAAAATCACTTAAAATATCTTATAACAAATAAAAATCCTTAATAGTCTTAAATAGTAATATATTTCATTATTCACGACTAACAATCAAAATTTAAAAAAAAACAGGACAAGCAATGCTTTTTTATTTTTCAATAAATATAGTTGATATTTATTTGTCTCTTATGTAATAAGAGCAAACATCTTTTTTTTTTAAAAAACAGTGGAAAAGTTTAAATTTGAGTTTTTTTATCAATATTTGATTTAATTTTTTTTTATATTGATATTAATAAATAAGAGCTTAAATTTCCTTTGTTTATATAAGTTTTCTTGTATTGTCTGTTTGACACTTAAATATATATTCTATTTTATAAATTTGCGACTCTGATGAAATATTTAATAATTTATTTTGTCTGATATGTACAAGTTTCAATTTATCTTTATATTTATTTTTCATTGATTTCTAATTCTACGCATATTTTTCAAAACTATATAAATTTAAAATATATGACTAGTTTTTACCAATAACCAATTTATAATCGTCTATTTGATAGTAGACGGTAGTCAGTACATGTTATATTTGTGAAAGAAACACAGAAGTAAAAAGATGAGAAACTGTCCCGCTGCGACTGTTGCCCTTGTAACGTCATGTTTGTGTTCTTTCAGCATTTTTTCTTGTCTATGTAGTAAAAACAATAAAATGTGTTCGTGCAACATCAGAAAAGTTTTTGATCGAAAATGTAATAAAAACTCGTGTAAATAAGTAAAATGTAAGTTTCTTTAAAACTAATATTCTATGTATCATTATTACGTTATGAACAATCACTGAATTTGTTAAAATTTATTTTAAAAGAGTAACTATACAATTTTTTTACGTAATTTTTAATTTAAAAATAAATAATGATAATTTATGTTTAATAATAAATCATTTTAATTGAAAAATATAATTTATATATTTCATTGCTTGTAAATATTTTTTGTTTAAAAAATAAACATTTAATATTTTTATTAATAATAACCCTATTTTATCTAATTGCTTGTATATATTTTGTATACTATAAAGTATTACATGATTTTTTTTAATAATTTGAACTTTGACATAATAAACACGCATACAAACTTAATTTTTGTTTTTCTACTTATAATTATATATCATTATAGCCAATTTCGTTCTTTCCATTACAAGATGAAGATCCTTCCTAAAGTTTTACTTGATGCATGATACTTGATTAGACAATCAATGCTTGATAAGCATCATGTTAAATTGCACTTTTAGCGATCCAACGCCTTTCTTTTACACTATAAACAGATTTTTTTATGTATTTTTTTTAAAATCAAGGTTTCTAATTAATAATTTTTTCTATCCATCAGTGGTTTTCTTACTATGAGATTCTCTCATTTCCATTTGAATTTATTCACTCTTGTTATAACATCCATAATTTGTGTGTTTTTTTTTAATTTACTAGTTTATTTTTTTGTCTTTACGTATTCTTTTTAGTATGACATACACACATATGTATATATATATATATATATATATATATATATATATATATATAGTAGATTGATATATTCACAGTTTTCATAGAACAGAGTTGAATTGTAGGAATTTAATACCCGCAGAAATAATTAATTGGATAATAACTGAAAAAAATCTTATTACGATAATGTGTAATTTTTGATATAAATGTTCTATCAAGATATGCAAAGATTAAATTTTACAAAATATTGATCAGACTTATGGTGACCTATAAAGCAGAAGTATGGATTATGTTGACAGTCGATGAGAATACTTTGTATTTAAATAAACATTTTTCAAAGATATTTACTCTCTGGTAATGAATGCAGAAATAAAAAGAATAAAAACGAATCAACAACTACATACAATTACACAAAATTATGATGTAGAGAGATTTATTTAGTCGAGAATGTTGTCTTGGCTGGAGGATATAAAAAGAATAAATAAAAAAAAATGCCAAAGAGGATTCTGTAAGGAAGGAGAGAAAAAGTATGAAGCAAGCTTTTGGTTTTCTTTTTTATCAAATAGCTATTTTTAAGCAAGACTTAAAAATAGTTATTAGATACAAAGACTGATCTAAGAGTTATACAGGCTGGAAGATGGTAGTAGAAAGTATTAAATAAAAAAGGTGGGGAAAAATTGTGAGGAAAGTCAAAGCCAATTTGATCTGTTGAGGCAAGGAAGAAGACGATTAATAAGAGATAAATAAATAAGTACATAAAAACATAAATTAAGAAGTATGGAAACATATGAATAGAAAGAGATTACAATGAATAAACTTAGATAAAAAGATTTTTTCTAATTAAGAGATTCATTATAAAGATTTAAATAAGTTTTATTGCATATGTACAACATATGCTTTCATACAAATATATATATATATATATATATATATATATATATATATATATATATATATATATATATATGTATGTATGTATGTATGCATGTATATATATATCAATGTTGGTCCGTAGAGAATCATATATGAGTGAAAAAGGTACACCGAGACATGCATCTGTAAATACATATATATTTTTCAAGATAAGCGTGATGTCATTAGTTGAAAGGTAATCTCATACATACAAAATAGTGGTAATTTTCACGGAAAACATTTGGGTATGTGAAGTGTACATATAAATGTCCATTCTATATATTAGTTCACGTGCGTACAACATGATGTGGAGTCCTTTTCTCTACACTTCTCGATTCTCATACCCTAAGGGTCATTGTCCATTGACTTTAGACAGATGCTTATTAGTAGGGTGAACAATGGCCAACGAAGAGTGAGGATCACGTGCCGGAAAAAATGTGACAGCAAACAATACTGCACGTCTACGCTTATATCTGGCACGTATACGCTTAGGTCAATTTGAAAACAGGAGCGTAGTGGAGAATAATTACAACGATATTTGTATTTTTTGGTAGAAAATATAAATGAAGTAATTTTTTTTGATCAAGTTATTTGCAGATTCATGAACTCTTATCTTGCGTTTAAATTATTAATAACATTATGCAAATATACATATTTATACTGAATATACGCATACCCCCCTATATATATATATATATATATATATATATATATATATATATATATATATATATATATGTGTGTGTGTGTGTGTGTGTGTGTGTGTGTGTATGTATTATAATATAAATAATAAAACTTATATTTTTATTTGTGATTGTTGTATTTATTTTTACTGAAAAGTATGTTAATATTCTAAATGTAAATGTTTACAAATTATGTTATAAATATATTATATTTCTATATGGGAAGAGGAATATAAAAATAATTATATTTATTTAGAATGAATTAAATGTAGAGAAATTTTACATTTATTGTTATATTCTGTAATATAATCAATATTTGTAAGTGTAATTAATTTATGTGATTGTTTATATTGATAAAAAAATATTTTACAGGTATATATTTCTAATAAAAATTATTGTGATTTGTAAATAAACATACGTTTATATCTAGTTTAATTAGTTTTGTAAATCACAAGTATTAAATATTGGATTATTTAAATTTAGATCATTTTTTAAAGCATGTGTAATGTGGTGGTTTATATATTTTTTTAATATATTTTAAATAATAATTTAAAATTATGGAATATATGTGTATAATTTATTACTAAGCGATAATTTAAAAAAGATAAATAAATATTAGTTAACTCGAAATAATATTACGATGAAATATCAGTTCAAGTGAAATGAAATTTATATTAAAAAAATATTTTATTATTATTATTTTGTTGTTCGTACATAGAAATGATTTACGAGGGTGGTCCCAGAAGTACCCGACCCAACAAAGAAAACACAAAAATTTTGGAAAAAAATATATTTATTTTTCAACAAAATCTCCTTTCAGCTCTATACATTTTTCCCAGCGATGTTCAATAAGTTCGATACCCTTTATATAATAAGAACTGTCTTGCTCCTCAAAATACCCATTAACTGCCAACATCACTTCTTCATCGTTGGGAAATCTTTGACCACTGAGCCATTTTTTCAAGTTTGGGAACAGAAAATAATCCAAGGGGGCTAAATCTGGTGCATAGGGTGCATGAGGTAGCAACTCAAACTTTAATTCATTAATTTTAGCCATAGCAATAACGGATTTGTGAGCTGATGCATTGTCTTGATGAAACAACACTTTCTTCTTAGCCAAATGCGGCCGTTTTTGCTTGATTTCTTCGCTCAAACGTTGCAATAAGTTCGCATAATACTCGCCGTTGATAGTTTTTCCTTTTCCAAGATAGTCAATGAAAATTATCCCACGCGCATCCCAAAAAATCGACGCCATGACCTTGCCTGCAGATGAAACGGTCTTCGCCTTCTTTGGAGCCGGTTCTCCATTTTCAGTCCATTGTTTTGATTGTTCTTTTGTCTCGGGTGTGAAGTGATAGACCCATGTTTCATCCATGGTTATGAAACGGCGCAAAAATTCTGCTTTGTTGCTGTGAAACTTCGCTAAACTCTCAATTGAAACATCTTCACGACACTGTTTTTGCCCAAATGTGAGCAAACGCGGCACCCATCTTGCACACAGCTTTCTCATGTCCAAATTTTCAGATAATATGCGATGTACCGCACTTTTTGAAATGCCTACTATGTCTGCTAGCACGCGCATTTTCAGTCGACGATCATCCAGTACCGCTTTGTGGATTTTCTTCACCATTTCTTGAGTCGTCACCTCATTTGGTCGACCACTACGATGCTCGTCTTGGTAGCTCGTACGGCCTCGTTTAAACTCTGCTACCCAATATTTCACTGTTGTAAACGAAGGAGCAGACTCACCCAGAGTAGAATCCAGTTCAGCTTTTATATTGGTTGTGCTGAGGCCTTTCAAATAAAAGTATTGTATCACGTAACGATGACCAATTTTCTCCATTTTCACAAATTCACTGAAAACGCTCACTATTGATGGCTGCCAAACAAATACTAAACAACGTGGAGTCCTCAAACTTGAAACATATGCTTTATAGATTGTGTACTTTCTAATACAGTGATATTGTTCAAACAACTACCGCCATCTCTAGGTCAGGCCCGGTACTTATGGGACTACCATATAATAGCTAAGTAATAGAACGTTTGTATTAATTTTACATATTTAAAAGTAAATGATAATACATCAATTACGAAAAATAATATGTATGATATTTATTTTCGTATGAAATTTTCATTATACAATAATATTTAAAGTTTTGATTTTCTAAAAGTCAATACTATGATATTGCTTTGTTGTCGTTTGTGTACTAAAATGTAAAGTTTCAATGGTATTGTACTGTTCTGCATTGTATACTGGAGTGCTATTTATGGACGTTATGCATCGTAACATCTGTCCAAAGTTATTACATATCTGTGTGCATATGTTAAATGAGACGATAGTAAATTTACAAATTTTCTTTGGTATATATTTGAACTTTTCAGTACCGCTTGGAGCTTATTAAGATTTTACTATTTTTAATAATTAGTTTTTTTTATTTGAAATTAAATGTGTATTGTTATAAAAAAATGAATAGCTTATTTTATAATTTGAATATATGTGTATTATACATACATACAAACATACATATATATATATATATATATATATATATATATATATATATATATCTCGTTATATGTTGATGTTGATGTGGTGTGTACGTTTATTATCGTTTAACGACACTTGTGATCGCCTGTTCAGTAATGCGTTCAACTTACAAAATTGCCCTCGTACCTTATTTAACACGCCTGTCTACTGTCTGAAAGGTCAAACCCCTGTCGAGTAAGACGTTGAAGTATTTCATTGCGTCCACTTACTTGTTTGTCCTTAAAAACAGTTTATCGATTTCTATACTGAGATAAAAAAATTAAACTTATTTTTCCAAATTTTATCACTATTCCTTTCTCATAATTGTTCGCTTTTAACATACCGAAATATTTCTGAAAATGTTCGCAAATAATTTTTAATAATCTCAGCTCTACGATCATTTAAAAAAAACACATTTATATAATTTTAAATTAAAATTTTGTCTGAAATTATGTAGAGATATTATTTAGCTTCAATTTGAAAGAAATTGCAAATTAAGATTAATATTTTTTTTAAATGTGAGTGTTGATAATTTGCTTTTAATCGAAATTGAAATTAACTGTTTTAAATTTAAAATATTCTATAAAATTTAGTTAAAATGAAATTAATTGTATGTAAAATTGTTATTGAATAATTATAAATTTGACTTTTTAAGTCATGACTATTTTTAAGTAAATTATTTATGTATATCTATTGTAATAAAATTACTAAGTAGTGCTTGTTACGAGAAGGTACATTATTTATTGATATATATATATATATATATATATATATATATATATATATATATATATATATATGCTTTAAAGTGATAAGTATTTTTTATATATAATGTAGAATTTTGTTCATTTTATCAATTTATTTGTGATTTATTTTATTTTAGAATAAAAAGTGTTTTCATCATAAGTTATAATAATTATATTTCTTTTGACATGATAATCTTCATTTGTGATATCTTTCGTGATTGTTTCTAATTTTTTTTATGATATTTTTTTCAACTTCATTAAACTATTTTATATTTATTTTTTTGTACCTGGAATGTAATATTATTTTTGTATAATTTATTATTCTCAGATTTATCAAATATCGATTATTTATTTTATTTTACTTATTTTAATAGATTTTATAATAATCTTAATCTTGAATATATTGTATTATTCAAAAATGAATCTTAATGTTAAGACAACATTTTTATAAAATATTTTCATATTTTCTCAAATATATAATTTTTTATCTTGAAAATTATAGTTTTTCTAAAGGTCCAAATTTTAGATGTGTAGATAATTATTTTTAACTCGATTGTTTTGTATATAAAAATAATATTTTTTTTTGTTAATAAATATTAAGATATTATTTGATAATAAAGTAAAAATAATGGTTCTTCATTTTATAATAATTATTATATTATGATATCGTTTTCATTTCTTTGCTCACTTAATTTATATTGTAAAAGTTTATTCTAGTAAAGTGGACCTATCATCTCTTCAATATATATTTTATAAATATGTTAGAATCTGTTAAATATATTATCATCATATATGCTTATATCAGTCTATTACTGGGCAAAAGCAACAATAAGTGTTACTATTTATTGGTATTTGATCACAATCACCACGCTGACTAGGCCTTAACATGCCTGATTTAGGGTCTATTTTCTTAGAGAAGTTGTCTTCAATAAGGATATACACCCCATATTAAATATATATATATATATTCAAATGTTGGTCCTAGATTTGTGTAAACAATAGAAACTATACAAATTTTTCCCATACACATGTTTCTTTTTAATAAAATATAAATCTAGACGTAACAATTGGATGACTCTCTCTCTCTCTCTCTCTCTCTCTCTCTATATATATATATATATATATATATAATGTGTAATTTTTATAAAACGTTCATAAATTTTAATATATGAAATTGTTGAAACTTGAAATATTTTAGTGTGAAACTAATACCATTTAATTATTGAATAATAATAATTATTTAACATTAATATGATTTATTTATAGTGAACATAATTGTTCTCTTAAAAAAATGATATTAAAAAAATATATTTTGAATATTTCTAGTATATGTAATAAATCGATTTCATCAAAATCTGAAATGGTTTAAGTCCATCTCTGTTGTACAGTGAGATCAATTGACGTATGTATATATTGTTGACGGCCTTTTTGTTATCGTATTATCAAGATGAAAGTTTTTTTTTGAACCTATACGAAAACATATATTTACGGAAATCAACTACGTGCTACTTTTGAACACATCTCTTTATACATCTACTTACGATTTTATGCTATGTGGGCCTATCGAGATTTTGTACGTTGTGTTTATATCGATATCGTATATTCGACAGTTCATTTTACTGAATATAAATTTGATAGAAACGTATATATATATATATATATATATATATATATATATATATATATATATATATATATATATATAAGTTTTATATTTGCTATTATGATATATGAAGATTTATAAATAAAAGTAGATTTTTGATTTGATTCTAAAAGGGTTATATTTCTGTTGAAGTGGGTGCAAAATATAGTAAATAATGGTGATATATATATATATATATATATATATATATATATATATATATATATATAAAAATTTAATTTAAATTTTATTAATTGTAATATTTGATGCAGTCATGAAAAAAAATAACATTTTATAATATTTTTTTTTCAATAAAGATTCTTATTGAGAGAAATATTGTTTAATAAAAAAAAGAAATACATTGTTTAATTTAATATTGTAATAGAAAATGAACAGTTATTATCTTTTTTGTTAATTTTCCATATATATAAAATGGTTAATTATTTAAACATATAGGAATATTTTTTTTAAAATAAAAATTAATAAGAATAAAAAATAAAGAAGTAACGAATATTTAATAAAAGTAATGATTGTTTTCATTGAGAAGAAAGATATTTAAAGATTTTCAAAAATATTTTTGGCAAATAAATTATTATATTCATGAATTTTAAAGTAATTAAATTCATAAATAAATACGAATGAAAATTTTAATAATATTAATGTTGCGTTATGATTTAATTTTATTAATTTGATTTTTATTTACATATATTTTTGTTAGATGCTATGAAATTTTAAATGAAACAATTTGTTAAAATAATTTTAATATATTTCATATTACTGGAAAAATATCCCTTTAAAAGTTAAAGTATTTTAGCTTCTTTTTAAGATATTGAACAAATACACACATGTATATATGTGTGAATTGAATATAAATATATATTAATACATATATATATATATATATATATATATATATATATATATATATATAGAGAGAGAGAGAGAGAGAGAATGATAATTCTTACATATGCTTATAAAATATTTGTAATGTTTTAGTGTATTGTATTTTTATAGAATGATTTATTACTGTTGATTTTAGAAACACACACATACATACAAACACACGCACACATACATACATACACACACTCACACACACACACACACACACACACACACATATATATATATATATATATATATATATATATATATAAATATTCGCAGGGAAAAATATCGGCTGACACTTTTAACTTGATATATTCCCAGAACTGAAATTGAATTCAGAATTCGTAAAAAAGGTTATTCTATAAATAACACCCGTACAGTTACTAACAATTGTTACATGTACTATATACGTATTTCACTCGAGCTCTTCTACCATAATTCGACATCGTGCTGAAATCATAACAATTCCGCCGGTGTTCATTTGATGATGACGTCATGGGGCGTCATTCTATGTCGTTTCGCGGTTGTTATCTGCGGCGTCGTTAGCCATTATCGCTGTGCACGATCGACAAGGATTGCTGGCAAGTCACTGCTCGATTTGACGCGACAAGTCACAATTACTAGATGAAATTTTGTATTACACGTGGAACGAAATCATTACTGCGTTGTTAAATATATTTATTTTCTGGGTATATATCAAGCATTGCTAGTTAATTTTTCGTAATTGTGCATTCACACATATTCACACAAACACACACATTTACACATACAAGTGATTTTTTTTTTAATGTCAAAATAATTAAACTTAGTCAAGCTTTTAAGATAATTAATTCTGGACATAACTGTAATATTTGGCTATTTTATTAATTGGTTATTGATGTATTTGTATTGGTTATTATATAATACTTAAGGATATACACATGTATATATAATTTTTATTACTGTAAATCAATTGTACATGTATATATATATATATATATATATATATATATATATATATATATATAATATACATAAATATGCATTCATATAAATATATGAATATATGTATATAGATAATCTCATTTCTAGTGCGTGACTGGTTTTCTTTTTAATTGATTCATTTTGCTTTCTATTTCTTCGTGTTATTCCCAACATGAATTTTTCATTCCTTTGAAGTCGACGAAATATTAGGTTGGCAAGTATCTCCCTTCCGCTTTTTTTTTTTTTGTACATAGCTGCGAAATTCAAAAGACCAGAAGGCGGAAGGGAGATATTTGCCAACCTAATATTTTAGAATTTTAGATCCACATTTCACTACGTTAAGTGAGAACAACTAGGATACAGATCAACATTTTTTTCAAAAAACGTAGATGAATAGTCGATTTCATAATAAAAAAAATGTTTTTGAATTAATTTAATCATATTTGTATTTTCATGTTCACTTAAACCTTAACTATTCATTTTATGTTAATTAGTTGTCTTAATACACATAGTTTTTAATTTTCTTAATTTCTATCCCTTTAACTCGACTTTCCTCTGATCTATATAGTTATTGTACATTACTATCTAATATATATATATATATATATATATATATATATATATATATATATGTATATTAATCATATGATTATCATTATTTTCATATTCTATTAATTAACTCCAATATAAAGAACTTTTGCAAATTATTTCTTTGTAATGATTTATTTTCTTTCTTGTAGGATCTTCTTTGCAGTGACTTTATTCTGTGTATTAATATAATTTTTTGTCTTTTACATTTCATGTTTTCTAATCAATCATTTCTATTGTCTATGTAGTTGTTATTTATTCTTGCAATATATCTCGTCTATTTTTACTTCTTATTCTTGGCTTTTTTTATTATGTCTATAAATTTTGTTCCTTTTTCCTTATCTTTTTTCTTATACATAGCATTTATATTTGTATATTGGGTTTACAAATGACTAAAGTTTTGAGTTTCTCAGCATTAAACTAGTAACATTTAAAAAAATCATATACTACAAAGTAGATCATGAATTAAAATAATTATGATTTATAATTTGTTTATAATTTTAAAATGTATGTTTATTAATTTTAAAATATAAAAACAGTTGTGTAGATTAAATTGAAACATTTATTAAAAAATATATAACAATAATTTATTTATAATCTTAGAAAAATATATTCTAATGAAAAATTTAAATATTTTTTGAGACTAATAGATGTAACAAAAGTGAACAGTGAAAAAAGTTCAATATTTGTTCTCACTATTTGAATACATTTTTGACTTGCTAATAGTTGTATGAATAGTAGCTTTAATTTGATATATGCATTTTCGTGTTACAGTTGGATATAGTACAGTCATCGTATATCATATTAAGAAACAATATTTTCTAGTACAAATTTTATATATATATATATATATATATATATATATATATATATATATATATACTTACTGGGTACGGAAACAATCAATTTATTTTAGTGAATTTTAATTTCTTGATCTAACATTTAATCCGATTATTATTTTTCTGGATTATTAATTTATACCTGGAGATATTTTTTTCTTAGAAATTGATGATATTTTCTTATTAGGTTTTGATTTCTATATATAATTTGATTTGTATTTGGGTGTAAAATACCGTATTAAAGCAATAAATAGATTGATGACTGAAAATTGTGAATTAGTCATACAAGTATGTAAGAAAGAATTCAATGGTGAAAGTATATATTGTATATATATATATATATATATATATATATATATACGAGGTGTGATCAAAAAGTAAGGTGAATTTTGAAATTTAGCGGGTTACATCCGTTCGATCTTCGATTTTTTTATTTGGTTATGTTGGTACACTTGTCTCGAATATATGTTCCAGCATGTATTCGAGCTATGTAGCATGTTTAGTTTGTTGGTGAGAGGCATAAAAGTTAGAAGTGTTTTGCAGGCTCCACGATTTTCCGCTGTCGAAAATCATGGATCAAAGAGTTTGCATTAAATTTTATGTGAAAAATGGAATTAAGTGCTCCAAAACACTTGAAATGTTGAAAGTGGCATACGATGAGTCTACTTTAAGCCAAAAAAATGTTTACAAGTGGTATAAACTCTTCCAAGAAGGCCGAGAAGACACCAACGACGAACCTCGTTCTGGACGCCCCAGCACGTCAACAACTGATGAGAACGTTGAAGAAGTGAAGAAAATAGTGTTGGGGAATCGTCGAATTACCATTAGAGAAATTGCTGATGATATTGGCATCTCGTTTGGTTCGTGCCAATCAATTTTAAAGGGTGTTTTAGACATGAGACGTGTGTCAGCGAAGTTTGTTCTGAAATTGTTCAATTTCGACCAAAAGAACCGTCGCATGAGCATCGCCCAAGATCTATTGAATGACGTCAACGACGACCCAGATTTACTCGACAGGGTCATAACAGATGACGAAACATGGGTATACGGTTATGACGTCGAAACTAAGACTCAATCGTCCCAGTGGGGGCATTCCGGATCACCAAGACCAAAAAAAGCACGCCAAGTTCGATCAAATGTGAAGGTTTTGCTTACAGTTTTCTTTGATTGCAGGGGCGTGGTGCATCATGAGTTCTTGCCACAGGGTAGAACAGTAAATAAGGAATATTACCTGCAAGTTATGCGCAATTTGTGCGAA
>CP092087.1:37600286-37755286 GCA_029203775.1 Neoneuromus ignobilis
AAATAAATTACATTTGAATATGAAAAATAGAGAATCATTTTAAATAGTTATTTTTTATACAAAAATTTCATTTCGTAAATGCTTGAAGATATATATGTAACTTCGTATAAATATCACTTCAAATAATTCATAATAACATGATAATACATAGTTATACTAAGAACAGCTGACATGTATCTAATATAATATCATGTTATTATACATATAAAAGCAACATTGTTGGTGACACGTTATAAGATTTGTCTTCGCGCTCATCATCCTTCGATGCTGCCCTATATTCTCTACTTATACATGAAGTTTGGGTGTGAGTTATGCAGAAAATCTATAGTGTAAACCATATTATATGATATAGTCGTTTAATTCAATATGTTTTCAGAGTGTATTGCATTCTAAGCGCTTTTAAATAAATTCAAATACTAAAATTTCACTTTTGAAAAATATGTTTTTTTGTATTTTGTATATTCTAGTTTAAGTAAATATCAGTTATATATTTTTTAATTGTACCTTTATATTTAAATAAATAAGAATTTATGACATTCACAATTATTTTTAATTTTATATTTATTTTCTTATCCTATCAATAATAAAATATTTTATGTATTCTGGATTGATATTTATTTTTCGAAAAAAATAATGTAATAGTGTGCTAATATTACTTGTTTTGGAACTGTGGCTGATTCACTTTACACAAATGAATTTTCACCCCTACACCACAATATTTTTAAGTGTTCAATAATCACTTATTGTTCACTTGTTTTTATAATTATATAATTTATAATTACATAATTATATCGGCTGATGTATTTCGATGGCGACGCCACCATTGTCAAAGCCTTTCTGTTGAAATCTAGACTAACTTTTTAATATTAATTCATTTGTGTAAAGTGTGCTAATAGTTACTTAAATTTTACTGAGATTGTAATAAGAAAAATATGCTTTTAAATAATAATAAAGTTAAATTTATATTATAGTACGTTCACTTTTAATAATATATTCATTGACTATATTTTTTTATTACTAAATTATTTTTTAATAACGAAAACATTGCTCTAGATAATTTCTTTTTACTTAAATTTTATTTATAAGAAATTATTTAGAACTAATAACAATGAAAATATTTTTATTCTCACCATTTTTATGAAATAAAGAATTTTTCAATAATTTAAATGGGTCTTTTATTGAAACTTTAGAGTTATTCTTTTTTGTTGATATTATGCTATTATATATTTTATATCAACAAAGTGGAGAAACAATAAAAGAGTTAATATAGAACGGAGTCGCAGACAAGAATACGAGAAATAACAATTTTAATATAAATTTGATTCCCAAAATTGAATTAATAATGCATACATTTTTTTCTCTTCATTTTTAATTATAAATTAAACAGATAAATGTTTATAAATTAAATTTTGGCTATTTATTTTTTATTTTCTTTCAAAAATAAATTAAATTAACATAATATTTTAAATAATAAAGATGTAATACAACATTATTTGTTTTTATTTGAAATCCCATATTATTTTTTAATATTATATATATATATATATATATATATATATATATATATATATATATATATATATAGATAGATAGATAGATAGATAGATAGATAGAGATAGAGAGAGAAAGAGAGAGAAAGAGAGAGAGTAAGAGAGGGAGAGAGAGAGAGATTTTAATAAAAAGTTCGAGTTTCATTTATATGAAGACAGAAAAAAATTATAAATTGATTATTTAGTGTATAATATATATAAATTATTAAAAAATATTTATTTTATAATAAATTATCAAACAGTAATTAATAGAAATAAAAAATATTTTCAATTAGTTAATTCTTATGAACTTATTTAAGTTTTGAGTAATTAAATAAGTTTTGATAATTGAATAATGTAGATATTTATAAAATTGTATTTGATTAGGTTTGATTGAAATAGGCATTTAAGTAAAATAATTTTGCTACGAAAAAACAACGAAATTGAAGTAGTTACAGTGTATTTAAAATTAGAGAGATTTATTGTTACATTTCATCAATAATTTTAAACATTATATCGAAATATGATTTGGTACAATGTGTACTATTAGTTGTAGTATTATTATATTTAATATTCCATCCATAATTTCACGTACTCAAATTATCTGATAAACGTTTATTGTATGATCCTCTACAATAACACATCGATATTGTATATAGACATGTAGAATCTCTCGAAAACTACATATTCCCTAAAGGCTTTATTGCAAATATGTTCATGACAAAACTAAATTTGCAACTTGTTCGCAGACTCCGTTTCGAATCCCGCTGTTACACATCGATGATAAAACATGAAAGATGTGTTATTGAGTTGAAAACCTGAACGGTGACCGCATATAGATCAGCACAAATGGTGACAATATATAACTGAATTGTATTCGTTGCACACATGAACACACAAATTATATGTGTGTGTGTGTATATATATATATATATATATATATATATATATATATATATATATAATTTGTATATATATATATATATTTATGATTCTATCTGTACATTTTTTATAATAATATACAATAGATGCAGTGAAATATTCTAAAACCAAATTATATCGAGTAATTTTTTTAAGTAAACGTTTTAAAATATTTCACTTAAATTGAATTATATATAAATTATTAAAATAAAAATATATTATATAATTTTGTAAATTAACTTGTTATTTACTTTGAATATTCTAAAGTAAAACGTACGGTCAAGTAACAGCAGTAGATTTTACGTAAGAAGTTTTTTGAATGTTATGTAGTTGCTTCTGCAATAAATAAAATTGGTTTAATTAATTACTTGCCTTATCATTATAAATTAAATGCCCTTACATTTCAATAATAGATCAAAGTCATACATTCAATTGACTGAAGTACTTATACAAGTATTAAAATGAGGCAAAATACCACCTAGCGTAATTTTTATTAATACATTTGTTATTGTAAAAACATCGAACATCTCTTCAAACACAGAATTTGGAAAGTGTCTAAAATTGAAGATTCCTCGTCAATATTTGATTTTATTCCACAAATGCTACACTGAAACTTTAAATTATTAGCTTTAAATTTTGTTTCACCATACAAGTTTTCTTGAATAACGTTTTTACTAGTTTAGAATATTTTCTGTATTTCTAGTTTCTGATTTAGACGAAGTACCTAATAATTTACGTTTACGTTGCATATAAACTGAGATAATTTTTTTATGTCAATTTTTCCATCGATTTCCAATTTTTCAGAATCTGAAAGGAACATTTGAATTTGCTATGCTGTATAATTCATTATTTGTTTTTTATTTATTAATATAAAGAAAAAGACTTATGAGGTATTGATACATATTATATATATATATATATATATATATATATTCTTCACCAATCCGCCTGGTCAGCGTGGTGAATATGACCAAATAACAGTGAATGGGTAGCATTCATTGAGGCTCTCGTCCAGTAGTGGATACATATATATATATATATATATATATATTATCTGAATGCAACATCTAGATTTGTGTTTTATTAAAAAGATACATGTGTATAGTTTCCTTTTAATAAAACACAAATCTAGGCGTCACATTTGGATGACCCTATATATACATTTTTTATTATTATCGTAAAATGGTATTGATACCTAACTACTCTAAAAGAAAATTACAACACAAATATATTTTTATAATTTAAAATAAAAATAATAATCATTAAATACATTTGATATTTTTTGTAATATCTAGATAAATTTAGTTACAGTTATTTAGATTAAAGTTTTTTCAACGAAAAGTTAATCAATTCTTTAAAATTTAAAATAAATATCTGAGTGATCAAAACGTAATATTTGTAAATATTTTTTTTAAAGTCATTGGTTTTTTATTACATATTCTGCACTTACTTTTAATAACGTATTTTATTTTAAGGAATTGTTACTTAGCATGTATATTTATTTTCTGTAGATATTATATATTTTTAAAACGTTCAAGTTTATTGTATTTTTTTATAAAATAGTGTAGTCATAGATGATTTTAAATATTGATTTATGTATTATAAACATTATTATATATTTTAACTGAATGACAATTGTAATGAAATAAAAATCTTTATATTAGTTTAATAATATTATGAATATACAATATATAAGTAATATCTGTTTTATAAAAATTACAAGTGAAAAAATGTTACATTCTTTAATTTTGTGAATTTTAAATGAAATTAAAAATTATTCTTTATACTGAAGTACAACATTTTTTTTTAATTTGAAATAAAATAAAATATAATATTTTTAACGATAAAATATAATATTTTTAACTTTATTTAAGTTATAAAAATTTACTAAATATAATTTCTTCATCAGTTTATAAAAAAGATATTTCTTTAATATATTTTTCATGCTACTATTTTGTTCAACAATGAAGCCCCTATGTATTCCTGTCAAAATCAGTATGTCTGAATTCCTGCTTCATACGGAATACTTAATTTTATCTGTATCATTATACTATGGTAAAATCAGAGCATCAGAACATCACGAGCTATATGAATATCTAATTATGTATTCATATGATAAACACATTCTGATAAAAATTTACATATAATAGCCAACATGGAAGTTGCAATGCTGCAGTGTTTTTGTCTTGATTTGTGTGATGAATTATTTTGTAAAGCTTAATTAAGTAAGTGACATAGACATGAAAATGAAAAACACCTAAACATATGTAGTTAATTAAAACTAATAAAATAAAGTTTAATAAAATAAGTTAATTTATAAAATAATTTAATTCTGTTCTGAACCGTCATAGAGGTAGATATTAAAATATAGATTTATAACAAGATCAGATGGAAATTTAAATACTCTAATTAGAATTCGTTTTTGTAATAAAGCTCTTTCTCTCTCTCTCTCTCTGTGTGTGTCTTTATATATATATATATATATATATATATATATATATATATAGAGAGAGAGAGAGAGAGAGAGAGAGAAAGAGAGAATTTATCAATAAGGAAGGTATATATTGAATTTTTGATATTTTGTTTGTGACTTTATATATAATTTTTTTAAATGGAGTTCATTTTTAATTCATAAAATACTCAGTTTTTTATTGTATTCATTTGTTTGATTATGGTATAATTCTCATTTGTATTATTTATTTTGTTTTTATCATTTAAATTATATTATCTTTTGAGATAATATTGTTTAAATTATATTATTTTCTTAACCATTTATATAAGGTTGAGTTTCTAGTATGTTTTTAAATATAGACTTCTTTTTATTATGTTTAAAGTAATTTATATGCTATTTATATTTATCTTTAATTTTTTGCCTTTGTATGATAAATATGTATTTTTACATATTTTACTTTTTATTATTATATTTATTTAAATAATATTAGTTGATTTATTTAAATAATATTAGTTCTTAATTTTTTATTTTAAATTTAGTTTTAAACATATTATTACTTTTAGAAACTGTTTTGAATATCATTTTTGATATTAAACATAGAAAATATGGAGAATTTTATAAAAAGAAATATAATATATTAAACGAGCAAGCAAGAAAAATAAGTAACTATTTTATGTATTAGATACAAATTCTATCTTATAATAAATCATTTATAAAGTTATAATCAAAATTTCTGAAATTCAATTTTTATTAATAGGTAATGGCTTTAAAATAAATCTTTATAAATATTAAAAATGGCGATTCAACTATGAATAAATAAAAAAATATTTAATGTAAAACCATGAAAATAATAATTATGATTTCATATTTTACTACCTTTTTGTTAATCAATGTATTGTTAAAATCTTCTTCAGTTTGAGTACAAATATTATGATGAATCTGTATATACATACATACATACATACATACATACATATATATATATATATATATATAATGTTATATTACAAGAAAATACTATGCTTGGAAAAATTTTCACAAAAGTAGTATCATGTGTATCCCAAATTCAATGTGCGTAATCAAGTCATTTTAGCACATTACAACATTGTAATTGAGTTAAAATCTAGTTTCAGCACAGCATAATTCAATGAGTTTGCCTCTTTTATATCATCAATATTATGTACATATGTACTTCATGTATACTAGCGTTGTCATTTTATCATGTTAAGTGAAATGTTTGCTATTTTGTGTACACTACGATACACTGCGATAATTGAATGAAAATCCTTTGTAGACATAATACGTATCAACACAATCAGTGTGTCCTTTTGATATAAAGCTGATACGTAATTGCATGATATGAACAGAAAATTTTAAAGTAAATTAATACCGTGCTCATGGAAATTGAGATTTTAATATATTCTTCTTTTGTGGACTTATTTTATGTTTGAAAATATATATTTCGTCCGTGTTATATGTACCGTGAATTTTAAATAAGTGGAAAACTGAATATAATTTATTATTCTAAAAAGTAAATATGAATACATTTTAAGAAAAAATAGATGGTAGATATATTTTATATATTAAAATAAATTAGAATATATATTTTCGAAAAAATAATATTTTAATTTTTGTTAAACTAATATTTTAAATTATATATAAAGTTGCAAAACATATTTATTTGCTTAAAAAGAGTATTTAAATCACTATTGTTGTTAAGTTATTTGTATTAAAACACAAAGTTCAAAATGAAATGTTTTAAATTATGATTAAACACTTTTTAACTTATCGAAATGAAATTATTGGAATTGAATTTAATGTGTAGGTAATAGTTCATTCAAATAGAATTTTTTATTTACAATAACTTTAAATGATTTTCCCGTACATAATTTTAAAATTATACATATATATATATATATATATATATATATATATATATATATATTTCATCACTATCAGTTTCTTTCTACTCATTGATAGATAAAGGTTTCTCTTAAGACATTCTATTTTAAGTGATTCAGTATTTTTCTTCCATTCCATTTCGACGAATTTTCTTTTGTCTCTTTTACATTTATCCATAGATCTCTATTGAAATTATTTTGTATCTCTGGATTCGTAATATTATATATATATATATATATATATATATTAAAATTTTACTAAAAACATATATTTAATGAAATAAAAGTCATGAAGTATTAACCTGAATATCGTTAAAGTATAATTTTCAAATAAAAATGATCAAATATTCGATTTTTTCAAAAATTTAAATATAAAACATTTCATGTTTTGTTTTAATGTAAAATTATTTCTAATTTACTATAACCGAATTGTTTTCCATTTACTTTGCTAAATTTATTTTCGTATTAAATTTTATATAAATGATTTTAATTCTATTTAAAATGATTTTGAATTCATTTTAATAGTAAATTTAAAGATATTTTAAATCTTTTACATAATATGTTTTCAACTAATAAAAGTAGCAATCTGTTATTTATAATACATTTTTTATTTATAATTTTTTTAATTATCAATTAATTTTTGTTTTAAATGCGTTTTTGCGAATATTAAAATTTTATTGATTTTTTTAAATAATTAAAGCCTTAGTTATAATTTTTTTAAATTATTTTAACTGGTTTTGTATTTTTATTATATTACTAAAATATATATTCAACATGTTTTTTACTACATGTATTGGATATATCTTATGTTGGAATTTTTAATCAGGTCATTTGAGTTTTCACTATTAAATATAATAAAATCATAAGACGTTGAATTGGAGTTTAAATATCATATATAGTGTAATTATTATATTGTGAGTTTCCTATGTTTCATATATCTCTTTTTTTAAATTCTTGTATTATTCATTATTTTCTCTATAAAATTATTAAATTCGACAATATAAAATATATATGATTCATATGACACGAATGAAAATTTCCCGAATATATGTCTACTATGAAATGAATAATTGGAAATTATTTGAAGTGTCAAAAGTAAATGTAATTATGTATAAACGATAAAATAATAACAAAAATGTATAACTCTTGGATTTATACATCGACATTGTATAAATTCAAAGAGTTTTAAAAATGAATCGATTTATTTTCTGTTTACTATTTATAAAAATGATTTCTTTTTTGTCGTTTATTGATATGTGTTTTTTTGTATTGATTGATTGTATACTCATATGTAGTAATTACAAACTTTGAAAAAAGTAAAAAAAATATTTATATAGATTTCATTTATGTTTCGTGTTATGTTTTTATAAACAACCTCATATAAATATAAAGATGTTAATATTAAAATAGAAAGTATCATTATGAATATTTTGAGAACTTTTTGTATAATTCATGATTTGTTTTTATTAAATAAATATCAAATTTAAGTAATGAAATAAAAAATATTAAAAAGGTATATACAATAAAATTAAACAATACATGTTGTCTAACTTTCATTTCAATGAACTATTGATTTTTATAGTTAAATTCTTATATTATATATATATATATATATATATATATATATATATATATATATATATATATATATATATATATATATATATATATATATATATATATATATATATATATATATATATATATATATATATATATATATATATATATATATATATATATATATATATATATATATATATATATATATATATATATATATATATATATATATATATATATATATATATATATATATATATATATATATATATATATATATATTTATATATATATATATATATATATATATATATATATATATATATATATATATATATATATATATATATATATATATATATATATATATATATATATATATATATATATATATATATATATATATATATATATATATATATATATATATATATATATATATACAGAGAGAGAGAGAGAGATTGAAATTTAAATTATGATAATTACATACTAAACATTTATGTAGAACAAATAACACCATAATTTCAATTTAGGGGAGAATAAATTTATTTTTATTAAGATACATAATTTTTTTTTCAGATGAAAAAAACAAAGGCATATTTTTTTAAGTTAATAATATATTAAATAACTACAATATTAATGTTAACTCGACAGTTGGCAACTCTATGTATGTTACTCATTATATCAAGGGAAATACCACAACATAATTATAGTATGGTATATATTTTTTAATGTACATATTAATGTTATTCTTATAATGAAATTTGTTTATTTTGTGCGAAAAGGGGTTTTTTGTGAAACGAGAATATAACGTGAGTAAATATAATTAAATATTAAAAGCTTGTATTAAGCAATATTTAACTTCATATGTCACCAATCACCGTAACAAACAGCATATTTTTGTACATACATCTTTTTTATCAGATTCATTAAAATGTTGATTAATTTTCGTCATTTATTTTTCTGATTTCTTTGATAAAGTAAATAATATTTTTTAAAAATAAACAGAATCTTTAAGCAATTAACAAATTATGAAAAAATCGTTTCATGAACATTCTTTATTATATAATATATAACGATGAGAAAAATATTGAAGCAAATGAAGTATATTAACAAAAAATATTAACATAAATCGCTTATATAATATCTGTAATTTAAGGTAATTATACTGTCGTTTAAAAATTCTATTTATAAAAGTAATATGTTATTATTTTGTAGTCGATAAATATGAGAAAAAAAGGTTTTAAAATTTTGTATGTATACTTATATATTTTCATCCTTAATATATTCACTGCTGAATGAAAACCTAAATCAACAATTTTAAGTTTTAATGAAAAATGCCTTTTTTCTATTGTTCATTTATAAATTTATTTATCTATTTATTTCGTTTATATAAGTTTTTTATTTATGTACTTTTAATCAATAATTTATCTTATCCAATAATAATCTTTTCTTATGTGACCGTACATATATATATATATATATATATATATATATATATATATATATATATATATATATTATTGACCAGTAGTGTAGTGATTTGCATTATTGCTTGTCATGAGGAAGAATGCGTTTGATCCCCGGTTGAAAAAATAATGCAGGCGGGGTTGTGTAGCCAAAGTGAAGGTAATCTGTCTAAAGGGAGTTAACTTTGAATAAAAAATCCTCACCAACCCATATAGTCAGTGTGGTGAGTATAACTAAGTACCAGTGAGTGGTAATATTCAATGATGCTTTTGTCGATCAGTGGGTAGATATAAGCTGATATTATGATGATAATGATGATATATACACATATATACTGATGGAAAAAGTAATTGAAACATGGAAATTGCTAAGCAAATATTTATAAGAATCGAAAATGAAATTTGATTTCATATTTAATAATAATTAAATTAATTTCTTATTAACAATAAACCTACCACGACGGGTCAAATGACCCTTTTTAAACTTTTTTTCAAAATTTCTCACATAAAGCGTTATCACATCGCTAGTTGACTTTATGACTTGTAATATAATTTACATACAATGCATTTTTCAATATTTACTCCTCTCTTGTTATTTTTTTTACCGAGATATATATGTAATCTGCCTTAACTACCGCAACGGGTCATTTAACCCGTGCAAAGATTCATATGATATCATGAAGATTTGTATGTGTGGTTGTGATACAAAACCATTGCATTAGACATTTTTGCTATTCCATCATATATTTTGCTGTATTGCGTTATATTTGTTGTTGGCTGACGAATGAATAGCGAATTTCACTCTACTCCAAGCGAGCGATAAAAAAATTAACGAAGCCAGCGTTTACAAATAGATAAATTGGATTTAATCTCTGAAGTATGGTACAAATTTATCGAGAATAGCCAAAATTGTTACAAGCCTGGGGAACATGTAACTATCGATGAACAGCTTTTCCCAACCAAAGAGAGGTGTAGGTTTACGCAATATATGCCGAACAAACCGGATAAGTTTGGTATCAAATTCTGGCTAGCATCTGACGTCAGCACCAAATACATTATAAATGGATTTCCATATTTGGGAAAGGATGAAAACAGAGGAGCTTCATCTCCGCTTGGGGAATTCATTAGCCAAAAAAAAGTGCTTCTACTAAGCTCAAAGCATAAATCTATAAGCATCGAAAAAAACGGTAAGCGTATACCTGAAACGATCAGATTCTACAATAATACTAAATACGGTAAAATGTCTACACATGACGGATCAAATGGCAAGAAAATACTCCGTGAAATCGAAATCGCAAAGATGGCCTGCGCAGATTTTCTTCAATATTCTTGACCTGGCTGGAATCAACTCGTGGGTTTTATACAGAGAAAAAACCGGCGAAAAAATTTCTAGACAACAATTTTTATTCCAATTAGTTGAAGAACTTGCCGAAGATTTTCAACATGAGCAACAGGAAGAAAAAGCAATTATACAGAAAACGTCAACAAATTCAAGTTCGGATTCTCGTGTGCAAATGCGAAAAAGGTGCCAAATAGATTTTATAAATAAATGAATAAACAATTTTGAATCGTTATTTAAAAAAAATTGTTTTATTTATGTACCAAATTGTGCTAAATGATATATTTTTCGCTATACATAGTAATATATATAACATTTTAAAGACGGGTCATTTGACCCGCTGTGGTAGGAATAGGTATACTTGAATTATCGGTAGGTTTAGTGTTAAATTACTAAACAAAAAATATTTTTATTTATTTAACAAAAAAGTATTAAATGAATGTAAACATTAATGAAAATATTAGAAAAAAATATCTAAGCAAATATAAATATAAAAAGTACTTATATTTTTCTTTCATTTTACAAACTCTCTAATACCATTTCACTTCATTTTTATAAGTTAAGCATACTTTTGTAACATAATAAATACATGCACACATATACACACACAAGTATATATATATATATATATATATATATATATATATATATATATATATATATATATATATATATATATATATATATATTAAGACAAATGTAACATATTTAAAATTATCTAGTTACCAAAATTATTTAGTAAACGTAATATTAAGTGATATATTTTTATTTTGATATTAGTCTAATTAAAATGAATCCATTGGGTTGTTTTTTTACGTATAAAATCAAATAAAATTAAAAAAAATATATCTAAGGAAACATTATTTGATACCTGCCGGTGAAGATATTACAAGAAGTAAATGAAGATATTTCCTTCTATACTGTAATCAAATGCGCAGACATAAAATTTCAAAGTGCAGTTTTATCTGATCGAAATGAACTAGGCGTGTATTGGCGTCCATTGACCGCCTCGACGACGCCAACATGACGATCTGTTGTCTCAAACAAGTCGTCGCATATCGTTTCATACGGCTATAATACAAGGAAGAATGAATAGCGAGTGAATGGCGGTGGATACTCGGAAAAAGAGATAATTATTTGAAAATAAATCTGGTCTGTAGTATATGTCTTTTTCGTTCAATCTCTTACAGTGGGTTTGACATATTTTAACCATTATTATTCTAATAATAGGGGATTTCGATGTCAACGCATGCTTTGATCGTTGATATGTTGCAGACACGAAACGAATTTGTTTATTGTTAGGGAAATGGTCTGGAATTTTTATTTATTTCCATGTCTATGATATTTATTACAGCAATTTTCAGAGCTAGTTTAGGGGAATGAGTGATTTTTATTAATGAGAATGATATAAATATTTATGGTATAATAAAACGAAAGATACATATGTGTGACTATAATCGTTCTTATAAATCAAAATATTTTAAAATAACTTTATTAGCTGTTTTAATTTGTAAGTTTAATAAGATATTAATTTGATAATTAGAAATTAATGTGTCGTTAGAATTAATTTTTTATTTTTTGTTTTTAGATCCATTCATTGTGTTTATAATAATTTGAAAATAAAATAGTCTAACGATAATAAATTAGAAAAATATTGTAGTAAAATAATTTTTCTGTTATTTTAATCATTTTCTTATTAAATTACTGTTAGACTAAGATATTAAAAATATTTGTAATAAGCATACTTTAATTTTTTACTATACTTTTTCACGTAATTTAACGCTTGAATAATTAATCCCGTCTTTTTGGAAAAAAACTAACTTTTTTTATACGCAGAGATACCTGTAATAAATTATGTAAAAAATTGTATCTACCTTTTTATATAATTTAAAAAAATTGTTTCTCGGGAACTTTGTAAGTTTTTTGGTAAAAAATTGGTGAACATTTTTTTGTCACTTAAATATTGTAGAAAACATTTTTTTTAATAGTTACAAATCATAGTATCACCCACAAGATGTAATATTTAGTGAAAATAATAGACAGGGAAGTATATTACAGTAATTTTAACATTTTATCTTGTTGACAACAAAATATGAGATATAATATTACTTCAAGGAATAAGATATTTTTACTGTTAATTGATTCTATAATGGATTTTTTTTTGATTTATGATTTTATTTTGTTTAGCTGAGTGAAATAAATACCTAAATTTATTGGATATTTGGTAATAACTAATAACAATAATAATAATAATTCGCTTTCTTAGATTTGACAATCTAGTGGTAGGAGTTCCAATTTTTTTTTTAAATTATTACACTTTAAGGCTCTAGTTTTGATCTTTAGGAAACTTGACTGAAAAAGGCTGTACTTTAAAAATATTGGAATGAAAAGCATTCTATGTTCGAGTATCTCTATGAAAAAATGATAATTTTCCAATTATTTTTTTGTAATTTCACATTTTAATTTTTAGTGTTTAATCATTTATTTCATAAATAGAGGATAAGCTATTCTTTGATTAAAATTCTTTCAGGAAAGATACTTCATTACAGCTTCAAATTCAGAATTTCTATACAATTTTCCTGAAATATTATTTAATTTTCTTCGAATAATGACTAGTTTTGCTGGTAGTTATTTATTTCATGATTTTTATCATTCGACATTTTTAGTTGGTCCACTTTTCATAAACTGTTATTATTTGAAAATATTTTTTCTGTTATTTTTGTATGATTACTCATAGTTAGATAAGTATTTCATTGATTTTTCTGTTCAGTTATACATAAACTATACGCATTAGTAATTGGCGTAACTAAACTTCAATAAATACTAAAGTATTTTTGAAAAGCAACAGCTATTTTTATTGCACGATTTTATTAAAGTACTCAATAATTAATTATTTTTAATTTTATTACGTGGTTATGTAAATAGTAATACTATGATGTAATAATATTCTAATATTGTTTATATACATAAATATTGATAAATTAAATGAGGCTACAAAGAAAGATAGTACCATTATTGAACTTTAAATGAGCATTTATATAATAATTAAATACTTTAATAAAAAAATTCAGTTTAGTGTTTTTTTCTTGTAATAATAATTTCTTCGTAAAGTAAAAATTGGCCAAAGTGTTAAGGTATATGGCTCCAATTATATTTTCATCCAAATTAATTATGTCGGACATTATTTACGTAACAAATTAACGTAATATATTTATACAGTTTTAATTTATTTCATTATTGCTTAAAATATGATATTTGAAAAATTTTAAAATTTCAAATGAAATATTATGTGTTAAATGTCAATTACATATTATTGTAATTTTTATATAAATAATATATTATTTTTCTAATGGTATTTATTTCTAAACGGATGCGAGTTTTATATAGAGAATGGTCTAAATGAGATTGAAGGAGAGAAAAGAATAGTAAATAAAAGTAAGAAAATAAATATATGTCTACATCCTTCAGTCTCATTTGGGCCAATATATATATATATATATATATATATATATATATATATATATATATATATAAGAACCGAATGGATAAAAACGAAAATAAAAGTTATGAATGTTACAGCAAAAAAAGAAGTTTGAAATGGAAATGGATTGGTCATATAGCAAGAAGAGAGGATCATCGATAGATAAAGGAAGTTATTGATTGAACATATAGATACATAAAAAGGTTCAAGAAGAGTTCTATGGACAGACGGGACAGAGATATAAGAAAATTAGTCGGAATGGATATAAGAGAAGAGTATTGGTTTAGTCGAAGTGGAAAATTTTAGGAGAGGCTTTCATTTAGCAATGACTAGAAAGAGGCGGTTGATGATGATAATGAAAATTTATATATATATTATATATATATATATATATATATATATATATATATATATATATATGTATATACATATATAATTCATATTTTAAAGAAAATGATATGTAAACTAATTTCTATTCAAATGTTATACTTGATATTGTTCTAAATTAAAAAATATAAACTTAAATGCATTTGGTGACGAGAAAATAACGTAAATTTATTTTACTGCTAATTTTCACTTAAACAAAGTATTAGTACACTTAAAGTGTTACACATAAAATGTATTTTATGACACTGACATCTTATGGTAGAACAACGTAAAGTTTGCAAGGGGAAGTCATACTGTTTCAGCTATAAGTATTTATGACTGTTAATTATTTAGTAAAATAAATATAGCAATGAGTGTAAAAGCAAGAAGAAAGAAAAAACGAAATTTTTAAAGAAAATCTTTAAGAAAAGATTGATATAAATTTTTATTTAAAGAATATTAAATCTGATTATCAAATAATATGTGTACATAAGCTTATTAAACATTAGGAGAAAAAATTGTATATAAAGTACCTAATTGATTATGAAAAATATTTTTTATGCATTTCTGTACATAACATTAACACATATATTTAAATTGTTTTATTAATGAAGATGATTCTAAATTTGAGGAAATCTTGATATCTCATATGAAAATTTAAATATTTATTAATTTATTTCAGAATAATAGTAAAAATGATAATAAAATATAGAAGTATATTGTTTCAGGGTTTTCTTCTTTTTTTTGGAATTTCGTGAATTATTTAAAAGTATTACACGATATTTGGAGAAATTAAAAAGAATGGATATAAAATGCTTTTCTGTAATGTTTATAAAAAGTAACTTAGATTTATTCTATGTAATTTTAAATAATAAAGTAAATAAAAATTATAAAATTATAGTCAATAAAGATTTTTATGTCAAGGACAGGCATGTAGCACTCATTGGGCCATTCCACACTGTATGCATGCCTACAGTATTCACAGCATATCACCACTCGTCTCACACCTTCTTATCGCCAAAAACCCCCACCTAAAAAATTAGTTTTCTGGAAAGAGGGTGTGAGACGAGAGATAATGGGCCGTGAATACTGTATGCATTTTGACTAGAGTGCTGAGGCTCATTGATTGTATGTTATCCAATTCAGATGAATGGTGCTTTTCTCTTCATTACATTAGTCATCCATAAAAATAATGCTTATACTTCCCTAAATTTTAACCTAATCTTTGGTTATAGACCATCATCGTATTATATAATTTTTCATAGGTGTTTTATTTCATTAACTTGTTCCAAGAACTGTTCTTCTGAATGTGTATTTTCTTTTTCTACAAATGTGTAAAATATAATTTTGATTTAGCCGTGCTATTTATTAGGTCAGCACTTTTGCTTTTCTCTGAAAGTGCTGAAAAAGTATTTTTTGCATTTTTGGTTTTTCATTTATAAGTAGTATGCCGTCTGCTCTGTTTCTTCAAAGATAAAAATAATGTTGTGATGTTAACTCAATTCAACATTTGTTTATAATTTACAAATGGTATATATATATATATATATATATATATATATATATACATATATATATATATATATATATATATATATATAAATATATTTTTTTAATTAATAGGAAGATTGTTATTTGATTATTAATAAATTGGGAATATATTTTCAATTTCAACAAAATATTTAATTATCTTATGGTTTATTATTTTTTATAAAATGTTAACGGTTTATAATTATTTTATTAATTTTATGTAAATTTAATAATCGATTTTATTTAGTTTTTAAAACCAGTTCGTTGTAAATTATAATCGATTAAAATCAAAGTTATATATCTCGAACAACTCATATATTTTTCTATTTTGATGCCTTAAAAAGTTTTCGTTCTTTTCCTATCTAAAAATACATTTTCTGTGTAAAGCGATGATATCTAGGTCAACGATATCGTATTGTTGACCGCGAGCATTTTGCTGGGAACTCTGTGAAGACTTCTTAAGATGATAGTTCGAGAATGAACGTCAAGTTTTGCGATCAGTCTCATTAATTTAGCAAAGAAAAAGTATTGTTAAGTAATCCTATTGTTCCTATTTGACGGAAAAATATTTTATTAAATGTTAGTATCTTATTCTATTTATATAGGTTTATGATTATTTTAAAAAATATAATTGGGAATAAATAACGTTAAATTCTTTGTAAAAGTGAGCCAACTGAAGATATTTTTTGTCTTTTAATACACTACGACCCTTATTTATATTGTATAAATGAATGTATAAGAAATATATAACAAATATTTATTTTACTTAACGTTTCTATTTTTTAATATTTATATACATGTTAAATATTTCATTATTTTTTTGATGAAATTATAAAATAAAATTATTTTTTATTATATATACATACATACATATGTATATATATAAAATATTTTTTTTTATATATTATTTTAATTATTTGTTTATTTTGAAAACTAGTATCTTATAATATTAGTTACTGACAGGTATAGACATATAATATATAATAAAATATTATAGAATAGTATAGTAATATAATATATTCATTATAGTTACAGTAAGAGTTATTTTATTTGTAAAAAATATTATTATTTAAAATACCAATTAAATATAAAAATACAAAGTGAAAAAATTTCAGACTATAATGATTATACTTTAGTAGAATTATTAGAAGATAAAATACATTTAATGTCAACAGTTTGTATGATACTGATTTTAAAAAGTTAATTTAAAAAATTATTACACACCAATGAAAGTATTTGGTTCATTTATTTATTAAAAAGTTGTTTTAAAATTTTATAAAAGTGAAGTATTCATATAAATTTATAAGAAAATACTTTAAAGATGGAAAATATCATGTACAACAAAATTTAATTGGATGTTCGTTGCTAATAAACCAATTAACTCCGGAAAATATATATTTGGATTTTATTTCAAACGAATAAAATAAATTTTTCTGTTGAATTTTTTTTTTGATATTGTGTTATAGGAATATCGTTTTATATGATAATTGGAAAATGATGAAACATAAATTTTATATGAAAAATTTACAGATAAATACAATCATTTATAAAAAGATTAAAGCGAAACATTCGTTTTGATTTTATTGTCAGATGTAACATTTTTTCTTATTAAAACAATAAAAAATATTAAGATCAATTATTCAAATTTATTTGTTGCATTAACTAGATATTGAATAAATTAATTATTATTTTTTCGGATTGTATAAAATCTTCTGTACGTAAAAAATATATAATAACAATGAATCTAATATATTAGATAGTAAAATATATAATAATGTATCAAAAGTGTGATTGAAGTATGTTTTTTGATGAATAGATTACAATGACATAATTTTATAAAATTTATATATAAAATTAGAATGACAGAATATAACATTTTATATATAAAATAAAGATATTAAAAGTTGAAAATATTCTCATATACATATATATTCAAGCATAACGCAAATATTTTCATTCGGTTAGTTACGATTTTTGTGAAATAGATGGAATAGTTTATCAAGTGAAATTAGTTATATCTAATGTTACGTATTTAATATTTTCTAGATTATTTGAGTACAATTTTTTTAAAAAAATATTTTTAAAAATAAACTACGAGGAATTAAAACAAGTAACCAGTGTAGTTACAGTTATTTATATAATATTTTTATTACATTTTTTTATTAAAAAATTCTCAATTCAGTTTTAAATATAATATTTACTTAATTTTATTAGAAATAATTAGAAATGATGTGAGATTTTCCTTATCCAATTAATATTAAATTATTCTAAAAATTAATAATAAAGAAATGATGAATATAAACATTTTTAGAGTATACTCGTAGTGCTAATAATATTTTTTTCTGAAATAGTATACTACGCTTTTATTTTTCATTAAATATTGTAATTTATTCGATTTTATAGTTGAATTATGTTGATTATTTTGTAAATGAATGAACATACGTTCATAATTAATAAATGTTTAATTTTTCAGTCAGCTATGATGGTTCTTAATTTAATTTCCTTTTATTGTGCGTAGTAGCCAGTGAAAGTGAAGAATAAACAGTATTGAAAATATACGATATTTAAAGTAGAAATTCAGGTTTAAAAACAAATTTATCTTTATCACCAGATTTTAATTATGGTTCATAAATATTTCTTCTTACTTAATATTTGTTTAAAAAATAAACATACTATATATATATATATATATATATATATAT
This sequence comes from Neoneuromus ignobilis, assembly GCA_029203775.1. NCBI lineage: Eukaryota > Metazoa > Arthropoda > Insecta > Megaloptera > Corydalidae > Neoneuromus > Neoneuromus ignobilis. The sequence continues at coordinate 37,619,540 of CP092087.1, forward strand.
ATATATATATATATATATATATATACATATATGAATATATTAAAAAATAATCTTGAAAAATTCATTTAAAATGAAATTCATATAAATAAAAGATATTTATTTATATTTTTCTTACCATTTTGTAATATTTAGTAATGTTAATTTTGGTTCTAAAATAAAAGGAAAAAAATATTTGTACGATTTTTATTGTACTATAAGAATATTATTAATATAAATGAAATAAATATATCATACATATTAATTTATTTAAAAACGCATGTAAATTGTTAAAAAATAATCAGTATGATACTTTCACCTAACACAATTTGTAAAACTCTAATTTCAATTCTTTCATTCCATTCAGTGTAAAAACTTGACGACTACATTGGCGTTGTATTTCCCCAAGTTCACTTTACTGTAATTGGAAGCCATGATGAACTGTATCAAAGTAAATATAAAAGCGAAAAGGACATTCTAAGTACTTATTTAGTGTACCAGTCGGAGCTTTAATGTTCCTTTAGTAAACTGATTTTGAGTGATACTCAATCGTGTCATCTAATCTTGTAAAAATCGTTGTAGGATGTTAAAGAAAGATGTAACCTTTTACTTTTGAAGATACTTTGTGATTCATTTCATGTTAGGTCTACTAATTTATAAATCTAAGTATTTCATACAATTTAAATGATATATATTACTGTTTATAACTAATTGAATGATTCTCGTTTTTTTTTCAGTTATATGACAAGATTTTTTAGAAAACTTTTTATAAAGTGAATTTGTATTATGATAATTTATATTTGAAATACAGTAAAAAAAATATTTTTTTTATAAAATACAAAATTTTGATATTTGATAAATTATAAGAAAGTGTTGATTAACTTTCTGAGCATAGAATTTAATATGAAAAATTACACTAAATATTAGAAAAGTTGGTTATTAATAAAATTCTAGTAATTCTTGATAAAATAATTATTACAAAAATTAATTAAAATATTTTTAATCATAACTGTCTTTCTTATATTGATATACAACATCGTTTTTAATTGTTTCGTGGATTTAATGGAATTCATTTAATTTATGTACATATATATATATATATATATATATATATATATATATATATATATAATTATGCGCATTTTTATAAATGTTCACTTTATTAAGTTTTGAAACAATTCTCTGTTCAATAAAGATTAAAATTCATAGATTGTGTTTTTAAAGAAGAATGGTAAAACTTTATACAAGTTGTTAATTTAATTTTTATTTGTTGTATACAACTTTAGTATTCTTACATCTTACACTGAATAAATGTTATCTTTTAAGAATACTTTTGTTACACATATTTATACAAGGAAAGATTTGATAAAGTTAGTTACTTCACAGGTAATTAAATGATATTTTAATTATCTGCGAAGAATAAATCTAAAAAATAATTAATATAATAAAATTAAAATTGAAATTTAATATTTGTGTTATGTATATTTTATTTACATATATTTCAATATATATATATATATATATATATATATATATATATATATATATATATATATGTATATGTATAAAATCTAATTGAAACATAAATATAAAAAAATAACTGCTAGTTATAATTAATTGCAATTTCAAGAATACTTTTTATTATTGACAATTTTATTTTTTTAAGACATAGTATAAATGTTATTTTTTAAAATAATTTTTTCAAGGATTTTTTTTAATATTATATAAACTCTTTAATATAATTATTAAAAATAATAAAATCGTTTAATAAATTTTCATTTATTTGTTTCATTATTTCATAAGAAGCAAATAAAAAATAAGAAAAATATATTTGTTTAAATTCATATTTTGTCTTTATTTGTTCAGCAGGAAGTATACATACACAAATATATATATATATATATATATATATATATATATATATGTATGTATGCATGTATGTATGTTTACTTCCTACTGAGTAAATAAAGACAAAATATATAATTAATTAAACTTAATGTATAATACTAAATATCTTGTTTCAGTTATAAATTAAATACTTTCTACTTTTCTTTGTAGTACTTATCATGTCCTGAAGATATGTGATTTTAAGGTTTTTTTTCTAACAACATCGTTTTTAATTCTATCAACCATTATTATCCCTTATATTTTTCTTCAAAAAATGCTATTCTACTATTTTTTTTGTATCATTATCTAAACTTTATTTCTATTGTATATTTATGATATCTTAATTATTTTGATATCTCAATTTGTATTATAGTTCAGTTTTAGATCTAATAGGATATCTATTGTGAAAAACATTTTTTTTTGAATTTTTTCAATAGATATACAACCGTTGTATAAATTTATGTCTAGTTTAATATATTGAGTTATTACTGTACCTTATATTTCACTTCGGCCAAGAAGATATAATCATCAGCAAATAGAAAGTTGTTTAAATATTGTCTTATATTGAATGTAATTTCTTTTGGGTTTTCTGTTCTAATCTTGAAGGTTATTTATATTTTAAAACTTTTTAATGTTAGAAAATGAATATTGAAAACAATAGATATTTTTAATAGAAAAAAATAAGTTATAATTTCGTGAAATTTTGTATATGATTGGAATATATTTTCTGATAAGTATTTTTTAAAAAAAAATTTGAAAAGAGATAGTAATGGATTTCATTCAATTATAAAAAGAATAATTGTTTATAATGCTATATTAGAATTGATTGTTTAAATATTTCGAATTAATTCGTGTAGGAAAACTTTCGCATGGTTTCGACATTAGTGAAGCACATACCACTGCATCATACAAACTCACTCCTTGACATCAAACTTATTCTAAAACATCTCGTAGCTTTGTACGGTGCCACAGCGATTCTACAACATATACTTTAACATTAGGTAGTTGTTTGTAGCTCAATTGGGGAGACGGTAGGGATACTAGAGAAATTTTCATCAGAGCGATGTCTTTGTTTCCCGTCTATGTTATGTATGTATGTAACGTATTTCACGTATATGTTACGTGTAAATCACAATCCCTTTGTGAATATATTCACGCTTATCATTTAAGAACAACTCACGGTATAATGTTATATAGATAACAATCATAATCCTTTTACTAAGAGATGTAAGATGTTTGCAGTTTTATGTACATATGTATTATGTGTGTTGTCTTTCATGAGTTTGAATGTCAACATTTGTATGTTAGTATAAGATATATAGTAGTAGAATAAATAACATAGTTATAATATTTTGTAATTAGAATATGTGACAATGTTAGTTTTATACAATTTATTTATTTATTTAATACAATTATATAACATATTGAGTGATTTCAGAAGAATATATCTTTGGAGGTGAAAGATGTTTACATTTACTATTTATATCAATCAAAAGAACAAAAAGTTTTTTATAATAACCTTGAAAGTTAGGGTTACGAAAATAAACAGCCATCAATGGTCTAATTTTAGAGACTCTCTTTGTTAACTTTCACATTCTTTCGATTTAACATCAATCTCTTCTTGTAAAGTATTGTCAAGTATTACATTTACTTACTTATACAGTCTTATATATTAAACGAGTTAAGGGGAAAATAAACAGTGATATACAGGTTGAAATGAGACTGAATAATAGTAAACAATAGTTAATTATTGCAAGAAATAAATTTATGTCTAAACATTTTAGTCTTATTTATATACACCACCTTAAAGTAATAAGTGATTTTTTTTAATACAGGGTGAAAAATCAATAAAGTTAATATTATATAGGATGATCCAAAAGTACTGCCCTGATATGTGTTTTATTAAAAAGAAACTGTATAAATGACTCCCTATACACCACTCTATACACATGTTTTTTTGTAATAAAACACAAATCTACACGTCACATTTGGATGACCCTATACTGTATTGTACTAAACACTTCAGTTCTTTTTTGTGATGATGTATTTAATAGATTTATACCTGTAATTTTTAAATAAATATTTTTAATATCACATAATTCTTTCATTATCATTATTTTTTTGAAAAAAATATATTTTATACAATTTATTTTTTTAAAGTAATAAATATTTTTGACAATATAAGATAAATACTTTAGAAGTGTATATAAATCTCAAAAATTTAATAAAATATATTTTGAAATATAATATATATCACAGAAATTTAAATAATATATATATATATATATATATATATATATATATATATATATATATATATATATATATATATATATATATATATAGCAGAGGGCTTCGTCTCAAACTCGTTTTGCTCGTCGACCCCTTAACTTGCTTCTGTTTAACAATTTAAATAAATTATAAAAAATGAATCGTTTAGAAAGCTATGTTAATGCTTCTATGTAAATGATGTTTATTATAGATTTGTGGTTTGATATGCATTCAAATCTAATGCCAATATAAGAAAAATTTCTTTTGTTCAAAAAACTGTTCGAAAATCTATTTTTTTACATTAATTGCTAATTTTAATGTCATAAAATTTGTATTTAGGTAATTATAGTAAAAGTGTGAAATTTCAGAATATAAATTTCTCTACTTCTTTATAAAAACAGTTCCATCGTAAAATTAACGTCATTAATACTCACGTTATTTAGAACATGATCGATTACCTCCGATGCAATTGCGGAGTGATGTGAAAATTTAATCACACATCACTCTGCAATTGCAGTCGTTGATCTTTGGAGATAGTCGTTCACGATCGGGTATATAAATAACATTGATTTTGCAAAAGAATTATATATATATATATATATATATATATATATATATATATATATATAATTATATATATATATATATATATATATATATATATATATATATATATATATATATATATATATATATATAATATATATATATATATATATATATATATATATATATATATATATATATATATATATACGAAGGTCATTTGATAAGTATGGTAAATTTATTTATTGTTTAATTTAATTAAATTTTTCAATTTAGTTTTCTTACTTTTTTACCATACTTATCAAACGACCTTCGTATATATATATATATATATATATATTATATTTTATAAAATTAAAATTGTAAGTTTTACAAAATAAATTATTTAAAAAAATATAAAGAAAATATTAAGCAAAGAATTCAATATTCCATTTCCAGTAATTTTAAACAAATAATTTTCTTTTAACTAATCATACTATAATTAAATCTTGAAATTAAAATAATCTATGTTCACTTCTCGCTCCATTAATATATTGTTCTTCTTGAGTTTATTGTAGAATTACTATTAATTTATTTCATTATAAACAAAGATATTTTTAAGCAACTCGAAATTCAGAAATAGGAAGCATTTTTAAGTTAGTTTAGTTGTATTGTAATTTATCGTAAAGAAATATATTAAGTGATACTTAATTGAAAATATTAAAAGAGAAAATTGGTGTTAATTTTTATTAATTATAATAAATTATTTTATTATGGTTTAAATTGACAATTTTATTAAAAATATATAAAAAAATGATGTCAATTATTTTTTGGAATGAAATTAAAAAAATATATAAATATATTATAAACATTGTACATATATATATATATATATATATATATATATATATATATATATATATATATATTTAAATATATAAAGGTATAATGTTTAGAAGTTTTGTGTTATATACAAATAAACAGGTATAATCTGTACGAATGCGAATCAAACGGCATACTGTGCGAACGTAATAACAGTTATTATTGTTGTAACGTGTGATAATTCTATTATTGTATTTTGCATAAATATAATGACATTAACAAATGTTATATTAAATATACGATTTCATTTTGTTTTGTAATGTTATTTTTAAAATATTGTTAGTACTTTATAAGAAAAATTATAAGTATTTTTTTTCATTTTTTAAATACTTTTATATTCATTAATTATTTAACCCTAAATATTAACATGGTATATGATTTAAATTTTATTGAACTTATAATTTATCATTGTTTTAACAATATAATATAATGTGATCAAACAGTTTATCATTGTTTGTAATTTTTTAATTGCAATTAGTTTAACATTCAATTAGTAATTTGAAAAAAAACATAATAATGATTTTAGTACTAGTTATTGCTTTTATTATTTTGCTTATAAATACATGATTTATTTGACCTAATATTCATTTTATTACCTTTCATGTATACATACACGCACACACACACACACACATACACACACACACACACACACACATATATATATATATATATATATATATATACTCGTATATATACAATCCCTTATAATAACACTTATTGAAAATGTATCTTCATATATAATAGAACTAAGTGATAGTAACTGATGAAAATGGTAATATTCAAAATAGGTTTATGACGTGATGTTTAATAAACGAGATAATGTGGTTGTAGTTAAGATGTAAGTTGCACAGTTTACTGTTATATGAATTAGAAGCCGAATGAAAATTTATAGGGTATTATATTTAATTAAAACAGTGATTACTGAAACGTACAGTATTCATCTATATTGGAAGTAACTCTAAAATAAGTAAATAAGAAAACAATTATAAGAAATATAAATATATTTAATATTTTATTTCATGATAAAAACTAAAAAAACATACGTGTGTTTATATATATATATATATATATATATATATATATATATATATATATCATAAAGAATTAAAATTGTTGGAAGTTATTTAATGACATATTATTTGCCTTGTAGTTAGCTATTATAAATAATGCAATTAATTTATAATTTTATATTGGTGAAATGAATTTATTTATAATAATACATACAAAATATTTAAATTTTTAACTAAACTTTTTCATATGAAAGAAACTATTGAAATAAAAGTTTTAATCAAAATAATAATAATATTAAATTTTATTTCTACTGTCCTCTTTTTGAATTTTTTGTTATAGGGTTATATTGAAATATTATTACGTCCTATGTAATTAATTTTAATTTGAATGATAATAATTATGTTTTAGATTAGTTAATTCCTTCAAACTTTTAGAAAGGAAAATATACGTTTCATTTTTTATTTTTTCTATTTAAATTATTTGAAAGATAATCCGGTGCGATTAGAACTTAGTGGTAGAAGAATAATTAATCATAGTTAAAAGCTTTTCCTTGGACACCTAACTAATAGCTTTATTCTATAGGGACGTTTGATAGACATACTAATAATTATTAAATTGCTAATAATATTCTTATACCAAAATCTAACTTTTAAAATCACACTAATGTTTGAAATAGTTTTTTAGGTAATAAATTATGTACTTTATAAATTTAAAATAATTCAACCTGGTTGCTTCAAACAATATCAAAAAATAATGTATTTTCTCTCTTATTGTTTTAAAATATATAAAAAAATATAGTATAAATTTTCACTAAAAACAAGAATTAAGTTGCATTAATTGATATAATATTTATAAAAATATGAAAAGTATATTACAATAATTAATTGAAATTCTTCATTACATTTCATATGCTTAAATTTGATATAATTATATAATTGGAATTATAATATTTAAATTATAAATTATATAATTGATCATATAAAAATCTAGAAAAAATATTCTTAGCGATAGCAATGGTTAAATAATTTAATAAAATATTAATTGCAGTTGTAAAGTATTTTGCAAAAAAAATAACCTTATTATTAATTTTTTAATATTTTACTTGAACTGGAAATTAATTTAATTTTTACAGATAAAAACAATTATAGGTTTTTATTAGTTCAAAATTTTTATTCAGTTGAAATTTTACATATTACTTTTGGAAAATTTTAATCTAAAAATGTTGTATAAGTGATTCATGATTAATTTTTATGATGGGTTTTTATCAATCACATCATTTTGTAAATATTTTCACTGAAAAAAATATATGTATAAAATCGAATAAACTTCACCATAAATAGAAAAATAAGTTGAACGATAAAAATTGTTTAGTGTAGCTTTAAAAAAAATACAAGAAATTTAATATTTTAATGTAATAAAAATGATAGATATAATACTGTTGAAAATTGTTTTTAAATTTTATGTTTGTTATGAAACAATTAATTAATTTAATTACTCACAAACAAAGAATGGAAAATTAAAAAAGTAAAATAATTTACATATAATTCACATTTGTTACTATGTGAATATTTTATACTTCACTTAATAAAAGATTCATCGAGATATGAATTCTTTCAAATAAAAAAATACTAAAAAAAATCAGTAAAAACTTTTTTAAGACTGAATTTTTTTGCCTATGCCTATTAAAGCTGGTGGAGAGATTAGATAAGAGCAATAGGATGAAGATTAAAAAAATATTATAATAAATTTCTTTCAAGAATAAAAAATATATAATTATTTTACTTTTTAATTTACACACTTATATACTCAATGAGTAAAAATATTATTTGTAAATATATTTATTAAATTCATCATTCAAGTTCTACTTAATAAAATTCCTGAAACCAGGTAAAACACAAATATATATAATAAACACATACACACACACACACACACACACATATATATATATATATATATATATATATATATATATATACACTAATAACTAAATTTTTATTGTTATTTATAGCATATATTATTCCATTTTAATTTTCTAATTCAGTTCATTCATGAATGTGAATTTTGTTTTAGTGAGCTGTTCCACACTCACCAGTTTTGAATTTCTTCCATTTCTAATTATTTTAATTTGATTTTCTTTTATTACGAATTCATCGTGAATTACTTTTCATGAGCTTTGATTTATCATAAGGCCAATTTTTAACTTATTTTTTTAATATTTTTCAAGATAAATTTGGATTGATCAGATAATTAATAATATTTCAAGCAAATTGTAGGTAGGAGCTGGTGTAAATATTAGGTTGGCAAGTATCTTAGCTGCGAAATTCAAAAGACTGATGAAGGGAATAGCTTTGGTAATAAACATATATATATATATATATATATATATATATATATATATATATATATATATATATATACGACGGTCGTTTGATAAGTATGGTAAAAAAGTAAGAAAAACTAGATTGAAAAATTTAATTAAATTAAACAATAAATAATTTTACCATACTTATCAAACGATCCTTGTATATAAATATAATTAATGCAAACATACATATAAACAAAACATAGATAAATGCATAGATATCGATATTTAATGCTAGAAAACAGCGAATCCGATATCATTTATATTCCCATAAATGTAAATTGCAATATGCACATTTACACTTTTTTACAAAGTTCAGAATCCTATCGACGCTGGTACATAGTATAAAAGCGTCGGGTCGCGCCCGATTCAGTTTAGTTCTGCGCCGGGCATCGCACGACGCCCTCGTGTTAAGTCGCGATTATCACGGGTTTATATACTTGTGTTTCTACACGTATACAAATCATATGTACAAGCCATATGCGAAAGTAAATAAATTTGACAAATGATAAATTTTCACAAAATCGATTAATTATTCTATATGTCCATTGATTGTTGACAACAGTGAATAAGAACTTTACAATGTATTGATTTTCGATTGATACGAGATAAAAAAAGAACATTATTATTGTGTTTTTTTTTCTTTTGAACAGTTTTAAGAACTGTGTCGTTGAAATACGAGATTGATTTTTGCATCGAAGGTATGTAGTAGAAAAATTAATTAGAAATTCTTCTCTGTTATTAAATAGAGGCATTATAATATATTATATATATATATATATATATATATATATATTAATATATATATATATATTTATATACAGATAGATAGATAGATGTATGTAAAAAATGATTTATTTGTTCATTAATAGTAATTTATAAAAAGTGGATAACAATTAATTGTTTGTATAGGATATCATAATACATTTTAAAATTATTATGCGTTTAAAATAATTACATTAAATTATTTTCAAGTATTTTAGTTTATATATGTTTGTAAAATTTTTTAGTTTGTTTTTTGGATTTTTGTATTACATAAAGTAAAATATTTTTCTTTATATTAAGTTTAATTGGATGTGTAGATTATTTAGTTATAATTATAGGTGTTTATAATTTAATATTATTCATATCTTTTTTATTAATGTATATTTTTATTATAGCTGTATATATGTATATATAATTTATAGTCTAATATTTTATAATATGGACATTTTTAATTATGTATGTATGCATTTTTAAGTTAAGATAATAAATTTTGTAATTATATTATGTCTAAAAATATGATTTTCATATTTGTACAAGATATAAATACGAGTATATATATATATATATATATATATATATATATATATATATATATATATATATTATGTAATAGTATAAATATCTTCAATATATCGGTTTCAAATATTGTATTTTTAGTACACTATTCAAATTCTACTACCTTTTAAAAATTTTTTTAAGTTAAAATTATTTACTATTAAACATGGTGTAAAACACAGTTATAATAAATTAAATATCGGTTAATTAAGTATATGATATATTAAGTTATTTAATTTTAATAATTATTTTAATTTAATAGATATATACATATACGCATATATATATATATATATATATATATATATATATATATATATATATATATATATATATATATATATATATATATATACAAATATATATATCATTTATATTCATTTTATATAATTTTAAGTTTTATTTTTGTGGAAATTAAGAAAATGGACTGTATTTATTTACGAGTGGTGTTTTGAATAAATTATAGGAACAGAAAATGTAGAGTTATGGTAAAAACAAAGATTTAAGAAAGTGCAAAGTAAAATCGTTTAATATGTTTTTTTATTCTTATATGACTGACAAAATACTTTGTTGTAAGTATAAAATTAATAGATCATCATAAGACATGAATATATTCATGGTAATTAAAATAATTGTTATATTTGTGTTCATTCTTATAATCATTAATCATTATATTACAAAAAAAATTGGAAGAAAATCATAATAATCATTTTCTTTTATTTGTTTTGAAAGCTTTGTTATTATTTGTTATTTTTTTAAATTAATTTTTATTATCTTTTTTTTATTTATATCTGTAAAATATGATAAGTATGATTAATTTTTCTTTGCTATTAAATTTTCGTTGTGAGAGTATAAAAATTATTTATTATTTAATTTTGACAAACTTCTTGTATATTTATTATTAATATAGATTTTCATTGCTGGAAAATTGCCAAATAATGAAAAAGTAATAATTCATTAGTCTTTAAATGAAAGTATTTCGATGATAGATGATTTATGGCAGAGAAAAATAATTGATAAATTACTTTTGTTTATATAAAAAAACTCATTGGATATTTTATCTTGAAAAATATACAACTTTTATATTTATTATACTTTTTTTAGTTCAAAACTCTACAAATTTCATTTGGAAAAATATAGCAGTATAGTTATATATATGTATATATATATATATATATATATATATATATATGTATGTATGTATGTGTGTGTGTTTGTACCATAATAAGAAGAATAGAACAATTAATAATAATTATAGTAAAATATAATTTATTATTTTTCCAAATATGTAATTAACTTTTATCTTTATTATCTTTTATTAATAAAATAATATTATTAGACAATATGTATTCTTTTCCATGTAGGTATATATTTTATGTTCGAATTATATGTATATATTAATATGTATATTTATTATTAAACATTATTTTGTAAATGTCAGTTTAAAATAAACGAATTTTTTATACTTTTTTTTACACAAATTGTATATTTTATGAATTTTAGAAAAAAGACTCTAAGAATCAAGTTAACGAACTTAAAATATATTTAATTATATAGATATTAACCATTTAAATATCAGCTTCAGATTGAAAAGAATAGTTAAATGATTTGAAATTTCCAAGGAATTTTCAACTTAGAAAAAGATTATTTTATGTTGAAAAGTTTATATATATACGAGTTTATATATATATATATATATATATATATATATATATATATTTATATATGTATATATATATATATATATATATATATATATATATATATATATTTATATATATATATATATATATATATATATATATATATATATATATATATATATATATATATATATGTTTTGTAATGTGATAATAAGGAAAAATAAAAGACAACTCTCAATTTCAAAAAAATATGGGGATAAAACAAAACGGTGTTGATTAATAATAATTTTTAAAATCAGTACATTCCTTAATACAGGAAATTGTTCACAGAAATATATATAGATATGTTTTTGTATTTATAATAATTTTCAAACAATTTTTGAAGAAGATTGTGATAAAAAATAAGTGCATTATTACAATTATATTTAAAAAATATAAGTTTATGTGAATTAGTTGTATTAAATGCTACAAAAAACATTGAAAAATATTACTGTTAGGTATGATTATAGGTGTTTTTTTTTTGCTATTGCTTAGTTAATAATTGTATGAAGATACTAAATTAATTATATTAAGTATATTTTTATTAAAAGACTTACAAATTTTAAAAATGTATCCCTTTAATTATCAAAAATAATTTTATTTATTTTTATAAAAATCTGTATTGTTGGTTAATTTTTATTGAATCAATATTTCCTTAGATTTATTTATTTATTTTAATTTTTGGAATTGTCAGTTTTTCCTTTTCACTCTTATAATCTTAACATACATATGTACACACACACACACACACACACACATATATATATATATATATATATATATATATATATAACTTGCGTGCATGTGTTCTAATTTTAAGTAGAGTAGAAATTCATAAAATAATCAAAAGATATTTTTTAAAGTGTTTTTAAAATGATGTCATATTATTGTACTCATTGTTTATTTTCAACATTTCCTTCCTATACAGTATTAAGTTTTATGGTATCGTCTAAATTTTTCGATCACTTTCATTGTTCTTATATTTCTGTATGAGTTTTATTAAAGGGCTTCTTTGTTGACATATTTTTCTCTTGTCTTAAATGTGTTCCTTATATTTAATTAGAGGATATAAAACGGCACATTTTTTTTGATTCTAAAATTGTTTTTTTTTTGGAAATATATTTTAATTGAAAAAATGAAAGTGTTTCAGTAAATTATTGTTTAATAAAATTTAATTACAGTTTATTATGAAATATTAAAACAATTATTACATGAAATAAATAACACCTATACAATTATTTTAACTTTATTATTGTTATAATATAATAATATAATAATTATAATATAATAATAATTATTTGTATATTTTATAGATTAATAAATACACTTCAATCTGGTCCTAATGGGTCTTAAATAATATTGTATTATTTTTAAGAGTGTCATAAAAATAGACTACTATATAATCCGATTGAATTTTTTATCAGATCCTATTTCAGTTAACTAAATAGAAATGGTAGTATTTTTATATGTATGTAAACCTTTTCGAAACAGAGATTTAGTAAGCTTCCGTAATTTAATTTCATGAATTAGCACAGTTTCAACACTTTGTGTTAAACGTCCGTTGTTTTGTTCTTTCTTCATGTTTATGTATTTCCGTACATATATGACAAACCAAACATAAATACACATACAAACACACACACACACACACACACACATATATATATATATATATATATATATATATAACATGTGTTTATATAAAGTCTGTTTTTATTTTCCTAATTAACCACATCATTAGTGTCTTTCTCTTGGTTGATTTCGCCAACAAGATATATAATTTCATAAACTGTCTTCCCATCAGTGAAAATACGTATTTATTTTTGATTTTAATAATAAATAATCCAACAAGCTTTCGTATTAATAATACAGAAAAGGTATTAAGTATTATTAAATAAGAGTATTAAATATTATAATAAAGCATTCGTAAAATAGTTCCATTTGGTTAATCATAAAATATTTTTTTACTATCTACACACGTTTGTATATTTCAGTTTAATCAAATAATGGAATAACATGTTTTTCAGTAAAATTAATTTCAAACATTACTTATCCTTTTCTGTGAATTCTCATTAATATATCTTTAACTAAATTATATTAACATTATTATTATTATTAGTAATAAAGGTAATAATAAGCCGACGTGCGTTGCATAAAATCCCAAACATATATAGTGTAAATGTTGTGATGTGCATGTTTTTCATATTTTATTTTTATCAAATATAAATAAATGAGTTTATATTTGTACAATATTTACTACTAATTTCAAAAATTGATTTACTGTGTTTGAATGTTGTAATAGTGAATACTTAATATTATTCTTTTGATTACATCAAAGGACAAATGTGTGTTAAAGGCAAAATAATTTATAAAGAAGTATAATAATCTCGCTCTTTCATTCTTTTCCATATAAATATATTTCACATGTATATATTAGATAACATAAACAGTTTAAGGGGCACGACTAGTGTAACCGCCTAAAAAAAGGTGATTTTCGGGAATTTTTTTTAAAAAATGTATTGCTTCAAATGTTTTAAAATTTTGAGGATATATTTGTGCATAAATAATGTATACATAGTAATTTTTTGAATGAAAATATTCGATTTTCAGTAAGTTATTCGCCATTTCACAAGTCTCAAAAAAAAAAAAAAAAAAAAAAAGTTTCCTCACTACTATAGTGATTGCGGCCTTCACAGTGCCTGAAATAAAAAAAAAGTTCGTTAAACTAGAAGGTTTTGCCTAAACAATGACCCAGGATTGTGAAAAAATTGAAATTTATCAAAATGGCGTAGTTTTGAAAAAATGGAGTGTTTAAAATTTCGCTCAAAAATCTGATGGTTTTTAGCATGGCAAAATTACATTTTTTATCCAATCGAAAAACTGGAGGGTCATTGTATGGAGAAATAAATACTAAATATGCTAAAATAACAATCAAATCGATCGGATGATTTGTTATCGAGTTAGAACTGCAGAAAATTTTTAAAATGTAGTTTTGAGAAAAACGCGTTTAAAGATAAAAGTATTGATTTCATTGTTATAAATAGCTACTCTTTAGAAGGCTGTAGCTCAAAAACTATTTGAGATTCGCACTTGAAATTTTAGTATGTTATTTTTGAAGGTATCGACTATCGAAAAATGCAAAAAATAAATCGATTTTTGAAAGTGTCACACTAGTCGTGCCCCTTAACGTATATTCTTTAAATAATAAAGTGGTATGCACGCTTTGATTTTCGTTAGATAGTTAGTTATGTAGTGAAATTTTATGTATGTTCATCAGTATATTAAATTTATTTGAATTGCATGTTGATGAATAGAAATAAATAATTTTCATGAAAAATTCTTAATGAAACCTGTGAATATTTAATTAATCAGTGTACTTATTTTGTTTGCGTGCTTTAAATTGAACTATTTGTTTATTGTCAATCACGTGGTGAAATTTTGTGTTACATAGACTTATTTGGCATACGTTCTATCGAAGTATCTAGAAAGGTGATTTTACCATGAAGGTAGGAGTTTACATTCATAGTATTAATCATTTTCAATTTGTAAATATGTAAATAAACAATTGTTTTCTGTTCATATTTATGATATAATATATATTTGAATTATTTTATGTCAATATTACTCCATAATAATTCAATAGTAAAAAAGTACTTTAATTATAATTTATCAAAGGATCGTAAATATATTAAAAAAATAACAACAAAATTCCTTTGAAATATTACACATTCAATTCTATAAGTACAAATTTTTTTTACTAAAAAATACATATATATATATATATATATATATATATATTTAATTAATCGTACATGTTTTGAATTATACAATGTATGCTTCAATAAAATAAATATGTATTATTTTATTCTATTATAATTTGTATGTGTTAATATTTTGTTAAATTATTAATTGGCTGTAGTTTAAAAATACATGAACGATGTGTAAGAATAAAATATAATTTTATTTTTTTCTTGTCAGTAGTAGATTAAATTTTAGTAAATTATAAAAGAATTGTTTGGTTAAAAAATTGTATGTATATATATATATATATAATATTGCATACAATTACATGTGTATATTGATTATAGAAACTAATATTTGCCTTATATTAATATTTTTCATTGAGATAATCTATTGGTTCAATAGATTTGTAAAGATTTATAATTGTAAATATATTTAAAATAAATATTTTGGAGTTTTAAGTAGTGAAACAATTTATATGTATACACAACAATATTATATGTATATATATATATATATATATATATATATATATATATATATATATATATATATATATATATATATATATATATATATATATATATATATATATATATATATATATATATATATATATATATATATATATATATATATCTATATATATATATATATATATATATACACATAACTGACAAAATAAATTCAGTATTTGTTTTAGTACTGTTGAAAAGTATTTTTAATACATATAAATGAATAGTGTATCCCAACTTTTTAAGATCTTATTGAAATGTTTACTGATTACTTATTTTTTCAATGTGCATTTTGATGACCATTCTCAGAATCAAAGCATCACATTAAAATTTTCTGTAATTTATTACGTTATGATTGGAATGGCTATAATAAGTACAATATTTATTGATTTTTATAACTTAATGATGTTGGGGTGGATTATTAGTATTAAAATTAAATATATTCTAAAGGAAGTTAAATTTATTATAATAAATTTATTTTATGAGTGTATATATATATATATATATATATATATATATATATATATATATAATTCTAGTGTCTATAAATGAATTATTCTAATATTATTTTAACACTTTGAAATAGGTGCTAGAGATATATGTACGTGTTTGTAATTTATTGCTTTAATTATTGACTATTCAGAATTCTTGTTTATTATTTAAAGATTGTATTCATATCTTTATACCAATGGATCAATTTATGACATTATTTTTTAATGTTTTATAAAATTAAAGTGAATTATTAAAATGTCTCTACTGCTGCAATACAAAATATTACATAAAGAAATAAAAAAAGTAATTTAGGACCCAATTGTACTTTTGTATATTTTACTTATGAAAGTATGAAAATTGTAATTAAATTACCTTCTCTGTATTTAATATACAAGGATGTTATTAAAATTAAAGTTGGAGTGAAATTCATTTAGTTTTAGTTAATCGTAATATGATAGATTTGAAACCTTGTGTACTTTTCAGAGCAATGTAAATACCAAATACATGATTGCTATGGAATGATTATAGATGTACGCTTATATATTTGCTTTCGTGAAAAGTTTATTAAATATATATCAATAATAATTTTATATATATATATATATATATATATATATATATATATATATATATATATATACATATATGTGATCTTATTTGTGTGAATGGATATATATATATATATATATATATATATATATATATATATAAAAGTGTGGTAAATTTATTTACTGTTTACTTTAATTAAATTTTTCAATTTAGTTTTTCTTACTTTTTTACCATACTTATCAAACGACCTTCGTATATATATATATATATATATATATATTTATACATACGAATGTGTGTTAGTATATAGAACGATTTTAAACCTCAGCGAATATTTGAAAACATTCAGAATTCATATAGTATACGTGACCTTTCTATTTTGTATTCGAAAATGTTTTTTCAAGATATAATTTATGCATTACTTCCTTTAAATATATCAATATTTAGAATTAAAATTTGTGTTTTATATTATTATTTTTATTCTAAGCACCGAAAACCTATAGGTATGTATATAAAATTGACTTAAATAATTAACGCAGTTAATTTAAAATTGGCCTCTGTCTAAAAATTATTATAATTCAATATGAAATTATACACAGGGAAATTAAAATATGTATGTTGTGCATATATAGCGTTCGTGATTTTTATCTAATATATTTTCCATATTTTGTAATCAGTAGAGTGTGAACAAGATATACAATTTAATATAAATGTTTGTATAGTTTAATTTTAAACTGAAATTAAATCAAAGTGATAAATAATAATTAAATATCGTTCTTGAAAAATAAAGAGAAATATTTAATTTTTTTTAATATACTATCTATTCTTGAATTATAATATTATATTTATCGAAATAATTTCTATAAATTACAAACATTTTACCAGAACTAGACATGAAGATAATTGAATATTAATTAAGATTGAGTGAAATAGACTAGATTTATATAGCACTCACTTCACTAAGTAACTATCTTTGTTAAATGCATTAGATTATTCTTTATGATTTTGAAGAGTTATATCCTATTCAATTCGTTCTGTTTCTCTAAATGATAGTTTGTTGTGAATTTAAATTCGTTTTAACTTACAATTTTTCGATTATTAAATATAATTTAATGTTTATTATAAATTATATATTTCTATACTTACTAAAATTAATAAGTTTTCATATAAAATGTTATTGTTTGTGAACTTTAAATTTTAATTGAGATAATAATTATTTATGTCCGGATTTTAAATAAAAAAAGCAATATTAAATAATAAAGTGGCACAATATGACATATTAATAATTATAGTTTAGTGAACTGGAAAATTAAAATTCATTTTAATTATGTAAAAAGAGCTGAGAAATATAATTATTGATGTATTAGTTATATTCAATTGGTAATTACTTTTTATTTGAATCAAGAACTAATTATTATATATATATATAACGCCACTGCTTGCTACATTTGACAACCACCGGGGGGATACGCTCGGTCCTCCTGGAGACTCTGCCCATCGCTCGTTTTGCTCGTTTTTCCTAATCCTTGCAATCGTGAATGATGTTTGTTTGCGATCGTTAAAGTTCCGAGGTAATTGTTCACAATCGGAGTACATTAATGACATTAATTTTGCGTTGGAATTATTTTATATATATAATGCGTTTTAAAAATAAAATTGATTATTTAAGAACATTTTTCAAAATATAAATTATTTCAGAATATTATAAAGTTTTAATAAGAATTTAAAGCTAATGACTTACTTATAATTCGAAAACATGGGCAATTACTTCAGTTGAAGAATATTTAACAAGATAGTAAAAAATATATTGTGATTTTTATGATGCGGTGAATGAATGATAAAAATTGAGAATACAAAATAACTAACAATTAAAGGAACTTATGATTATCCTAATATTGTTTCCGAATTGAAAAGGAATAAATTGAGATTGTTGTCATATATATATATATATATATATATATATATATATATATATATATATATATATAAAATTTTAGAAAGATACACGTCAAGAACGTCTACAAAGGATAGCCTGATGGTGGAAGAAAGAACACGAAAAAGAAAATGGGATAATGTGGAAGGTGATTTAAGAAAAGTGGGAATAAGGAGATTGCAAAATCATGCCTTAGATCGTTAAGAGTGAGTTAACATTGTAAGATAAGTCAATGGTCTATCAGTCGTCTATAAGGACTTTAGTGTTAAAGAATAATACTAATAGTAATCATTTAAAAGCACAGATATATAATTCTTTTAGACAATTAAAATTATTTTCAGAAATTGTACTGTTTTAGTCATATTTTCTTCTTTTATCAATAGTTTGTCTTTGGATTTATAATTTTAAGAAAATTGCTTTCTCCAATTTAAGAAATAACTATCGAAGAGGATTATTATTTTAGGGAATAAGTATTAAAAGCAGTTTAAAATCATGTAAGATATTATATATATGAGGGCTTTTTGATAAGTGTGGTAAAAAATTAAGAAAAACTAAATTGAAAAATTTAATTGAATTAATTAAAACAAACAATAAATAAATTTATCGTATTTATCAAACGACCCTCGTAAATATCTATATATATATATATATATATATTTCACATGATTCAGTGCTTTTCTCTGCTGGTGTCTTCTTATGTCTCTATCTCATTTATCCATTGGTCTTGACTGAGCCTTTTTATATATTTATGTTTCTAGTTAATAAATTTTCTTGTTCATTGATTGCCTTCTTTTCTTGCTATATGATCAACCCATTTCTATTTAAAACTCTTTAACTTTGCTGTAGTCTCCATAACTTTTGTTTAATTATATATATATATATATATATATATATATATATATATATATATATATATAACATTTCATATGAGCTTATTTATCATCTCACTGTTGGATGGAAGTCTGAATGTAATCATTTATTGGTATTTGGTCATATTTACTATGGTGACCAGATAGGTTTTTGAGAATATATATATATATATATATATATGCATATGTGTGTGTATATTATCATCATTATATCAGTCCACCGATGATAAAGCCTTATTGAATGTTATCATTCATTGGTCATACTCACTATACTCACCAGGCGTAATCTTTTTTATTCGAGGTTTACACTCTTAGGTAGATTTGCTTTACCTTTGTTAAAAAATCCTATCTAGCCTGTTTTTTCGACCGACGATTGAATTCTCTTCTCGCATGACAGGGAGGTGATATAAGCCCACTACATTATCTGTCTCTTATGTGTTTATATACTCGTATATATATATATATATATATATATATATATATATATATATATATATACATACATACATACATACAGACATATATATATATATATATATATATATATATATATATATATTTGTGTGTGTGTGTGTGTGTGCACGTGCGTGTGTATAATAAATATTTCAATTTAATATTGTAGATACACAAATTTTATATAATATGAAGTCCTTTAATTTGGCACTTATTTCATCGTCCTTTTCATTATTTTCGTTTGTTTTAAAGAAACACAATGAATTCATATTAAAACATATTTTCATAATTAACTTCTTAATGGAAATGTTATCATTCATTACTTTTACAAAAAGTATAAAATTTCAAATATTTTGTTTCTTAAAAAGTGTTTTGAAAAAAAAATTATTTTACGAAATATTTTTTTTACATTACATATAATTGTAATATGTATTATTTTTTAACACTTTATTTACTATAGCTGTATGGTTATTGGTTGAACTGAAAATTGCATATACTCGTACTTGTGTTTCTCGTCTCATTTTTATATTCAGGATATATAGAAATTTTATTATTTCATTTTGTAGTCACAACTTCATATATATGTGCATACATACATACAAATATATATATATATATATATATATATATATATATATATATATATAAATGTACGTATTTTTTTACAATTCTATCAAAGAATATTGATTGCATTAAACAGTACTTAATCTTTTACATTATATATGCACGATTTGAAAGAAAAAAGCTGCTATCGTCCGTCGTTGTTTTTAATCTAAAATTTATGCGAACAGGTATTCCACCGAATACAAAATCGAATATCTGGTGAAATGAAGCTGATAATAATGAGTGTTGGAGCGTTTTCATTCGATTGGCAAAGAACGCAATCGAACTCGCGACCATTTGAAGTCGATAATGAGATTCCATCGAAACGCATCGTTGCCATACAGCCATTGTAATTGGAGTTGTAGAGCGTAGAGATATGGCATGAATAAATTAAATTCTGTTTTTGAAAAAAGCCATTGCAGCGAACCAAATCGCTGTTTACGCTTCTTTATATTCATTTTTCATCCCTTCATTATATCTTAATAAAATAAAACGAGCTTTACATATGTAAATATAATCGCTGTTCTGTGTATTTGCTTTATATGATTTTTAAAACATGAAAAGCAAAATGTAAAAATCCAACATATTCTATCTATGGATATTTGAAAATAAAAAAAATCAAAAAAAAAATAATTATCAACCAATATTTCTGAATAAAATTGAAATTTAGATCTAAAAATTTTATCAATGTGATTTATATATTTATTGTATTTTATAGTAGATTTATTTAGTGTAAATATATTTAATTAGAAATGAAAAAAAAAACGTTTTTTTAACATTTTTATAAAATGAATAATATACATTAATTACTTAGGACAGTAAAATATTGTATAATGCAATAATATAAAGTAATTTTATTTCGATATAAAATCCGTTTAAGTTTATATATTTTATAGTTTATGTTCATCTCTATTATTAAAATGTATAATGCTTTAAGAGATTTATTTTCATAGGTTTTGTTATCTAGTAATAAATGTTTTGTGTATCTAGTAATAAATTTGTATTTTGATAGCACTATTTCATTTTTGTTATAGTTACATTCTCTCATTCAAATTTTCTTTTATGATTATTAAAACTCAGAAATGTATCAGTATTGGCATTTTTATTACAACTTTATTTTTTTCTTGAAGTTATTACATACATATATACATACATACATACAAATATATATATATATATATATATATATATATGAAGTTGTGGATAAAAGTATTCGTACAAATGTTCTATCAAAGTTGATGGTTTATTACAAAACCAACAAAATATTATAATGAAGCCAAGTATTTCTTCAAAGGGATTAGTTATTTTAAATTTAAAATACAAAAAATAGCTAAATCTTTATCCCTTCAGCATTATAATATATTTTTTAAAAAAATATAAAAAAATAAATGCGACATAAATCGCAGTTGAATTTACATAGATTGTATTTTATAAATATTCATTTCAGTTATGAGCTTACACAAATATAATAGAGTTGTCAACTAGTTTTTATGTACTGACTATTGTGTATTATAGTATTTTATTTTTTCCGCATTATTGTTGCTTAATTTACTATTTATGGTAATTTTTTAATTATTCATATTATTTTTTTGATACACTTTTGAGCATTTTTACATAATTAAAATGGAATTTCATTTCGAAAAAGCTCTTTAAAAGTCTATATTATCTTTTCTTCTATATTTATATTTTATACTGTATTATTTTGTATTGTATTTTAATGTCACTAATTTTGAATAATGCTATTTTGAATTCATTTTTATATACTAGGGTATTTAATAATTTTTGAGATTTAGATATAAATTTTAAGGATGGAGATAATTTTTTAACGTGTAAAATTTAGAACTACTATTTATAGTGTTTTTATTTTGTCTAGTATATTATTGTCATTGTTATAAAATTATATATTTATTAATATATTAACATAGGCTTATCTGAAAGTTTCATATGTAAACAAAAAAAAATATATTTAGAAATTTGATATTTGTAAATGTTTCAAAAATATTATCCCTTGATTAAAATGAATTTGTTTCATCTTACTTTTTTACAATTTACAAAAATTATATGGAACATTACTAGAACAAAATATTGTTCATCTGTCTGGATATTAATATGGGTTTTAAACTGAGCATGAATACATTTATAATTAGGTGCCTCAATAAATACATATACAAAAATATCTTAACAAACTTTTAATAATGAACATTAATTTCGAATAGTTTTATACAAAATGATGTAATTTATATACAATATTAAATATAAAAAAAATATTCTAAAGCGTATGTTAGTTTTGAAATTTTCAATTCTCATTTTTTATATCATATATTACGAATATTATTTACACTTTTTATTGAGAACTTTTTTAATTATAACTTTAAACTATATATAAATTTGATTTATATATATATATATATATATATATATATAAATTAAACTTTAACTGATACTAATATCAATCAATATTATTAGGAAATTTTATTGAAACAAAGAAACTTGAATGAAACCTCATAATAAGGCAACTAAATAGCAGACACTTTTTACGATGCGTTTAAAAAATAATTTGTGTTTGTATTTTTCAAAATCTGCAATTAATGTAAACTGCTGTTGCTTGTTTCCACACGCAAATCTCCAAAAATGCGTACAAATCTCCAACGTGATGTTCATCCAATCTGACACAATTTAATTATATTTTTTCCATTTTCTCGCTGCGTTGAAAATGAGAAGATACGAAACAACTATTAAGGGAAAGAAATAAAATACAAGCAATCTTATGGACTTGAAACGTAATCTTAGATAAGTTGAAAATCCTATTATTTTTATATCCACTCCAAGAATTCAGCTAAATCAATGTAATCTACTTATTTGTATATGTTTTGACCCATTTCACTAGGTAGCTTATATGTCTTGTACGTTTTTAGCTAGTAAATCATTTTGGATTCTTCATTGTATTATATAATTTCAGTCTGACGAATACATATAAGCATATAACATACATATGGGATATGATAAATATTATATTTAAATCAATGCTTTTTATTAAGTTACGTTAATTTATATTCTGAAATGATTTTATTGAAATCTTATTTATTATATTATTTTTAAATTGATTATTTCTTTTTCTTTATATACTTTTTTATAAATTTTAAATGGTTTTTTGTGTTATTTATATATTTTTCAAATGATATAAATTGAAAACTTACTGAAAACAGTGACAAATATATTAAATTATATATAGTTTAGATACATTAATGATGTAGATTTAGGAATATCGACGTTTGAAGAATGATTACTGTATGTTATTTTTCAATGTAAACTTTTTAATATTATATTTTTCTGTTTAACATAGCTGTTATATTACTTTTTACTAATAAATAACTATTTTTCTATTTAAAAAATATTATTGTAAGAAAACGAATTTGTAAAATAGTTAGTAACATTTATTATTAAGAAAATTTATCTTGTAATTTTTATAAATAGGACCACTTTACTAATTTTAATATTAAGTAGAATGCAGAGTGGAAAAATACATTTTCATTCTAAGATCGTTGTAATATACATTGCGGTGTTGTATTCATATTCTCCTGTAATAAATCGATCAGTTAAAAACGAGGTCATCCAAGTTTACAGACTTGTCATGCCGATTTCAAACGTTTGCATTTCAGGACGATGTTCACTGTAAAATAACTCACGTAACGGTCCACAGTTAAGAGATGATATCGGGAAAGCAATAAAACAGATCCTTTCTGAATAAAAAAATCTTTGCATCAGTTTGGTAGAATTTCGTATGTTGAGTGAGATTCATATTCAAAAAGAATGAATATGATATATTTTACTATTCGTGGGGAATTTTATATTGATTGTATTAGATTAAAAGTATTGAGTATCAATACTTTCTTTTAATTGCAATAAGTGAAAGAAAAATAAGTACCATATACATGTATGCATATATATATATATATATATATTTCATAGCAAAATACAAATGAAAATATTTTTTTTAAAATGTTAAATATTAATAAAAAATTTTTGAGATGTTAAATAACGAAAAAAATTTGATTTTAAGCTATATATATATATCAATATACAAATTGTGCAATAATTGGTGAAAACATAACTCAACTATCGTCCGATTATAAATTGTTAATGAAGCACACTTCGGCTGCTGTATACAATTGGGTAATAATCGATTGTTGTTAAATTATTCGTCTGTAGTTAATATCTCATTGGCAGGATAAAATCAGATATTATCGGAGTTGAAATGTTCCAGTGAATTTGTATTATACTTAATGCATATAACATTAGAACTATTATTAATAAAGTAAGAATAAACTTCTGTCTCATTAAAAAAATTCTGCTTCACAAAACATAATTCATTATTAGTGAGTTTTAAATAATACTTCTTGTTTAGGATCTAAAATTTTCAACTTAAGTGTATAAAATAAGAATTTATTTTGTTACCATGAAATTTTTCAACAAATGGAATTTTTTTATTAGTTTGAATATATATATATATATATATACACGAGAGTTGTTTGATAAGTATGGTAAATCTATTTATTGTTTAATTTAAATAATTAATTAATTAAATTGAATTTTTTAATTTAGTTTTTCTTACTTTTTTACCATATTTATCAAACGACCCTCGTACATATATATATATATATATATATATAGTACATATGTAGGTGACCTAAATGTGACTGAAGTGTTTAGGAATTACTTGCTTAATATTTTTACAATCCTTAATTTGAGTTACCATATCTGTTTAATATTATATATATATATATATATATATATATATATATATATATATATATATATATATATATATATATATATATATATATATATACTTTCACTATAGTGTAAATAGTGTTTATATTTGTTTTGATTTTATGGAAAATTAACTTTAACACATATAAAACATTTACCTGTACAATTTTATATAGAGAGGATTTTGTAAAAGCGTTAAATAATCATTAATTGTTCACACTATTTATCGATTTCTAAATTTCATAATGCATATTTTGACGATGATTGTTTGTCGTATCAATGAATAAATAAATAATTGTAATACTAATTATTGAATAATTATTAAAAACTTTTATAAATATATTTTATAGAAACTATTATTTATATTTGTTTACATATAATATTATAAATAAAAGTACTTTATAATTTATATAATAGTATATATAAATAGAAATTTATTTCAATTTCTTATCTAAATTTTATTTTAAAAACTCACTAATTGAATTTTAAACATTAGAATCTAAATTGTTGAATATTTGTTGGAATTTTTAATTTTAAAATATATATATATAGTGATAATATTAGTATTATAAAATATGATATTTTATAGTTTAGTAATAAGTTCTATCAGTATATAATAAGCATAAAGAATCAAAGCTATACAAAGAGGTTATAAAAGTCGAAAACATCGTAACCATACAAAAGGTCTTTCTTTGAAAAACAAAAAAAAACATAACAAAAAGGTTCATGGGTAATAAAATCACTAATATATATATATATATATATATATATATATATATATATATATATATATATATATATATATGTTCCATTTTATATATCCTGGCAATAAAAAAATAAGGAAGCTTTCGTAATAAACGTAAATATTTGAATGTCAAGTTAGTTGAAAATGGATATAAATTTTAATTCAGTATTTATATTTTTCTTTATTAATTTCTTTCCATAATCATTAAATTGTATTCAATTCGTATATTACAGAAAAAGATACATATAAGATTACATCTATTATAAAAATTACTATTGCTTCCTTTTTGAAAAAATGTTAATATTTTTTTATGAAATTATAGTTAAATATTAATCATTAATTCATATTGGAATAGATACGTTAAATTTATTTATTTCATCTAGACAATTTCTTAAATATTTTTATTTGAGTATGTACATTTTCTCAGAATTTTAATTTATAAAAAAATAAACTTGTTAATGAAATGTACTGATGCAATTACTTGTTAATCCACATGTATATTAGATTCGTTGTTGCTTCCTTTTAAACAAAATTACAAAGTTCATTGCCGATACTTAAGGTGTTTAAGAACAAGAAATTAGAATAAATTAGTTTGGGAAATATACGCCTTTTCTTCTTCTTGTTCGATTATCGACTTCGAGTTTGAAGGTAAAGTGCTTAAACTGATTTTAATGAAATTTCGGATATAATGTCGGTGATCAAATATCGACGTTAATTAATTTAAAATGTTTGTGTCAAACAAATCGATTATAAGTAAATTTTATCTCGGTAATACTTTTTATTCATCGCTGTAATTTGATAATTTGGAATTCTTTTAGTGGTAAATTGTTTTTACGTAAACCTGTTGACGAATACTATACAGTATATGTTTAAATTAAAAAAAAATAAAATATGTCTCATTCAAATTTAAAAAAGAAATATTTTTCCATATATTATATATTTCAAAAGTAAAAGAATCTATTTTATTATTATACCATTGTAAGGGTTATAAAATTATGTAAATCTGTATTTTTCATATTATAATCGATGTTTTTAAAAAATGCATATATAAAATTTTATATTCCCTACTTTTGAAATAAATAATCATTGTTTATATATTTAAATAATATTTTAATGTAAAATTTTGTGAAACTTATATAAAAACGATAATATTTTTCAAAATATCTATTTATTTAAAAATATAGTTAATTATGTTTGAATAAATAATATATATATATATATATATATATATATATATATATATATATATATATATATAAAGTATAATATATTAGCATTATTGTATGTTTAATAATTGTAGTAATACGAAAGTAAATAAAGAAAGTAAACAAATATTTTAATTTCTTTATGCAAGAAATGCAACGATTTTACGTTTCCACCTTATTTATAGTTTCGTTTAATATATCTGAGTAGCGAACGGCCGTACTCGAGCAGTTTCAAAACATAAATTTAATTTCGAAAATGGCGCAAGTGAAGACCATAAATCGTCAGATTGTTTCTAGTATTCATATAAGAGAAACGACGAACTTGATCCAAAAAGTATATTTGCACAAGTATTAGGCAAGTTCCAAGTCCGACGACTTACAATTCTCGCAAACATATTCGTGAACTTTTTACGAAACGAGTTTATACATAAGTAAAAGTTTATACACAAATATTTTTCTTAAAATTTTGTCTTGACGTTGCTTTATTTACTTTTTTACTTTGATATATAACGCAATATTGAATCATTTATTACTTAATCATTCTTGAAATACTCTCTTGTTATTAATAATTAGTAAGAAAAAATATTTTTTAATTAGTTGTATATATATATATATATATATATATATATATATATATATATATATATATAGGTTGGCAAGTATCTCCCTTCCGCTTTTTTTTTTTTTTGTACATAGCTGCGCAATTCAAAAGACCAGGAGGCGGAAGGGAGATATTTGCATACCTAATATATATATGCATATATATATATATATATATATACATATACATATATATATATATATAGATAGATAGATAGATAGATAGATAGATAGATAGATAGATAGATGAAATATACGGATTTATGGAAAGGTTATTACACTAACGTTTCTAGATTTCTAAAAAAATCAGATCATATGAATTGCAGCAAATCAATTTATAATTAATTTAATAAAAGGAAGAAGCTTATAAAAAAAGTTAACATATAGTTACATGGTCAGTTTAAAAAATATCCAAATTTTGATTAAAAACAAAATTTTGATTTGATATTTATAATTTATTTTGTCGATTATTAAAAATATATACTTTCTGACGAAATAAAATCTTCGCAGCAACTTTTATATATAACTTTTGAAAATATGTCTGGTACCCTTTTTTCAGAATGGCTCTAATGAAGTCGGTTGAAATATTTTTAATTTCTGAAGTGTTTTCCTTTTGATTTCCTTTCAGCTTCATAAGGGTTGGAAATAGAAAATTGTATTAATATATAGTACTATAGAAAATAAGTATTGGAAATAGAAAATGATATTTCAGAGAAATAAAATGGATGATTAAGCTTTGATTAAAATGAGATAAGATTGTACTAATAATACTAATGGACTAGTATAATTATTACGTGAATACTACTGTTATTTTCAATTAATCTTACAGATAGTTAATAATATTTTAAATAATTTACGATTTTTTTCTTTTAAACTGGTTGAAGGACACTTGCTGCGTTAATTATTTTTAATGATTCCTCTACCTTTTTAAAACTGTGTACTTCTTATAAACTGTTTTATGTGATAAAACTTCTTCATAAGTTCTTTTCAATATTTGAAGGGCTTCTATAAATATTGTATTTAATTTTACTGTTTGTGTTATTTTGATTTTTTGAGTATTAAGTATGTATTATTACATTCAGTATCATTATTAATGATGCATTGATTATATTTAAACTAAACCAAATATATAATAGTTACAAATAAAATGTTAACGAAAACTCACTTTATTTCAAATGAATATTAATACCTTTTTTATAATCAAAGTTCGGATACTTTTAGAAGAAACCGTTTATAAATCATTTTAATATAAATTATGGATATCGTGTCTCCTTTTTTTGTTCAAAACTTAGAAATAAATACAAATTAACAATGTATAATTAAGAGTACAATTGTCAGTATCATAATTTTTGATATTATATTTTATATTACAGAAATATTTTGAAGTATGTATATGATAAAAAGAATATTATCAAATATAATCACATTATTTTATAAAATTAGAGTTGAAATAGTTATGATTTGGGATGTAAATTTCTAAATTCCTAATAGTCTTTTTTTATAATTTGGTATTATATTTTTGATACAAAATCTACTTTATATTTTATTATTATGGATCTGAAAACTTGGAATGACTTAAATTTAAATTTTAAATAATATAATCAATAACGACACTTAAATATGAATAACTTTAATTAGTAATGATACTGGTTTGTTAGTTAGATATTTTATTGGTCTTAGTTAATTGTAGAATTTAAATTAAAAACGTCTACCTAAATTTATTCAAACATGTTAAACTAGGCGTTTGTTTAAATGTTCAATATGAATTCAAACTATAAATTCAACTTGTTATTGATCAAATAGGAAAAAAACATCTAAAAATATATTATCGCCGAGTATTTTCAACTGTTGTTTACACTGCCCAGTGTATCAAGTAAATTGAGTACGTAATTAACACAGTAAACGAAATTCGTGTTTTTCCGTGCGAATTGAAACAACCCCACAATTGGTGAACATAAATTTTCAACGACAAATCCGTGTTTTTTTACTTGTTAATGAACTCAACGTAGTTAATGGCTTCAATTTTTCTACCTCACGCATTTAAACACGTAATGAAATTGTTGATTTGGTTCATTATCCTATTTACTGGACCAACGAGACTGAAATGATTACCTGCAAAGCTATTTCAATATTTATCTAATAAAAGAAACTCATTCCAAACTGAATAAAACGATTTTTCCGGTGATATATCTATCACTGAATAAAATATTTCTATGTCTATTAGAATTCCAGATATATCTTTAGTTTCATTTATGGAAAATATTTGTATATAAAAAAATATGTTTTTATATATTAATTATAATTTAATGATATTATTCTCAAAAAATGAAAAATCATTTGTATTCTGAACTTATATACAATTTTTATTCAGAAAAATCGAAACGTGACTTAACAAACTTAAATAAATTAAAATTGAAAAAAATATTTAATAAAATATATTTTTACAATCAAATGTATTAATTTAAATCACATAAAAGTTATAATATGGAATCGAATTTCTTTAAAAAATGAAAAATTGAAATGATTTATATTGAAAAAATATATTTATTAAGCGAAAGAAGTTTTTAATTGTGAAATTCTTATAAATCACCAACGTTTCATTGCTGTATCAGTAAGAAATTTATTTGAAATTAATAAATTTTCGTCAAAAAACTTCTTTTATAGTCCATATCCGTAACATTTAAATACAGCAATTAGTTAAAATTTTAGATAATATCTCGTAAAAGTACAGACAGCAGTAGAAAGTTTTCGTGGAAACCTCTGAGAGGGTGAATTGTTAATTTTAGTCTTTGTATTTAAATAAGTTATTTCAATAAATTACAATGGTTGAAATTTGTACATAAAATATTGAAAAAAATGTATTTCATTATTATACGTTGTATAGGTAGATGAAAATAGCTAATAATAATTATGCTATAATAAATATTAAAATTATATGACGTTTTATAAAAAAAAATAAAAATTATAGAAAAAATATGATTTCATTGCAAGATAGTAATAATTTAAATTTTAAAAAATAATACTAAATAATGAATAGATAAATAATTTAATGGTATTTAAACTACAAAAAAAGTTTTTATATTTGTTAATAAAGATCAAATTAAAATTTATATTTTCATAAATTACATTATGGGGTTTATAATTGTCATTTTATATATTTGACATAAATTATTTGAAGTAAATTACTTTTTACATAAAATGTTTGTATGTAATATATATATATATATATATATATATATATATATATATATATATATATTATATTTATATTAGTATCCAGCACAAAGAGCTGTTGATTAATATGCCATAAATTCGAAGCCGACGTTCTGAAATAAATCATTTTCATTAAAATATGAGTGCCTTGCATACTTAATAATCTTCGATCCGTATACGTTCAGTAAAATAAAAAAGATGATTTATTAATATATTTTTAAATATATGTTTTTAAAATTTTAATGATGAAATATTTTTACAAAGTTTAATTACAGAATATACAATTATTTATTTTGTGTAAATATTTAAAACATATAATTTTAGAAAAATATACGTGTATTGAATATTTTTAAATTGATTGTTAATTATATAATAGTATTTTATATATATATATATATATATATATATATATATATATATATATTAATATTTAAATAAAAAAAATTGCCTGAAAATTGTTTGTGTAGATGTTTAATTATGTAAAAGATAATGAAATAACATTTATAATTATTTAAGCAGAACATTTTAAAAATATTATTTTTAATAATATAATTCAAAAATTTTAAAACAGATCTCCCCAATAAAAATAATGTTTTAAAAAGTAAATAAGAATGGAAAGTAAGCAGAAATGAAAATCAATTTGAGGATGGGTTAGATTTAAATATCAACAAGATAAATTAATTATATAAAGTGTTTGACATAAATGTTTTAATTTCCTTATATCTATAAATCTTTTATAAAGGTATGCTTCAACAACGATCTACACTGCTACCTGTTGCAATCACTATCTTCTCAGTAAAAGTTTTTAAAATTAGATGGAGGAGAAAAATTTAACCGGTTCAAAATTAAACTAACTTTTTATTGGAATACAGCATATCAAATTCTTTGGTCTTACTAAAAATAATAACTATTATTTATTTTATAAAGTATTTATAAAAAGTGGCACTTTTAATAAAAACAAAGAAAGATTTGGAAACAAAATTGAAAAGAATTGATAATTATTAAGATAATTCATTTAAATTGAAATTTTAATTTCGAAAGAGGCTCGGTGCTTAATTATGAGTGAATATATATATATATATATATATATATATATATATATATATATATATATATATATATATATATATATATATATATATATATATATATATATATATATATATATATATATATATATATATATAAGAGAAGCAGCAATATCTTCTTTCTATTCACTACTGGATGAAGTTCTATTTCAAAATTTTTCATTTCGTTCAATTTAATGCCTTTCTCTTTCAGTCCATTTCGAAGAATTTTATTATATTTCTGTTTAATCTGTTTATTTGTCTCTTCTTGGGATTTTGATCAATTTAGGTCCTCAATAATATATATATATATATATATATATATATATATATATATATATATATATATAAGTTTAGTAATATTAACAAAAATTTTATTTTGTTAAGAATAAAATGCTTATTTTAATGCCCATTAAAAAATAATCAATGAAATTTATTATTTTTAATTATCACTAATTATATTTGACTGAACACCGAATTTTTGTTCATAGCTGTAAAATTCAACGTAGAATTACTGAGAAAAATTGATACAAGATTTTTATAATAAAATAAGATAATATATATCTTTTAATAATTTCATAAAAAAGAAATAATTTTTTTCTAACATAACATTTTAATCTCCTTATATATACATATAGTGATTATGAACTTGATAACTCTGAAAAATTGGTGTATCATGTAAAGTATGTCCCAGATATCCCAGATTTTATCTAAAAGTTCTCAAATAGATTATAATAGATTATGTTTGTTCATCCTTTGGTTTTAAAGTGTACAGCAATTACGGAATTGTAAAGTTTCATAAGCAAACACTTCCTGAGAATGCGACATAAAGTTGTTTGTGACATGTTCAAAGCATGGCTACAAGTAACGGTAGACTTATGCGGGCTAAATTGAAATTCTTGTCTCGTACGATGTATGGTTTTCTCTTGAGTGACCAGGATTCATCCGGGATTACCTTTACAGATGCACACTTTGGCTTGAAACTGTTTACATCTAACATAAATTGTTTCCCGCTGTATAGTTTTTTCCTGTTTTCTCTCCACAATTCATGTTGGACACTGCCATTGAATTTATTTGCATATTGAATAATACACATTTTTATTTATAGAAGGGACTTTATATAAAGAAAGATAATAGGAATTATAAGCTTACTTGACTATACATAAACCAAAAAATAATCTAAAAAATTAATGAATTTTTAACATATATATATAAAGAGAGAGAGTCATCCAAATGTGACGCCTAGATTTGTATAATAACGCAAGAGAGTGGGTTCTATCCTTGATCTGAGAACTAGTGAAGGTAAGACTCTTTGGTTGAGTTAAAGACAGCTTATCTAAAGGACTAACTTTTGAACTGAAAATTCTTATCAACCAGTCTAGTTAGTGTGTTAAATATGACTAAGTACCAGGGAATAATAACATTCAATTAGGCTTTTGTCCAACAATGGCTTAATATAGGCTGATATAATTATATTTAACACAAATAATTTTTTATCCCCAACACCACAATGGTTATGAAGTGTTCAATAATTATTTACTGTTCACGGTTTATTTATAAAATAGTCGGATGATGTGCATTTCGATGGTCATCGTCAGAACCTTTTTTATTTAATTTATTTAAATTATATTTAAAAGGCTCTGACGATGATGGCATCGCCATCGAAATGCACGTCATCCGATTATTTTATAAACAAAAAGTAGACAATAAGTGATTATTGAACACTTTATAACTATTGTGGTTTTTGGGATAAAAATTCATTTGTGTTCAAATTCATTGAATTCGCCACAGTTCCGAAACAGACAATAATTATATTTATCTATAAATAATTATAAATTATTTATATATCATTAATATTATTAATTGTATTATACCGACATTTAGATAATTATAGAAATTTAATTTTTAACATTTGTAATAATATTATTTTAATAATAATAATGGAATTCTAACTGTAAAATATTTTAGTAATTTAAACAATAAATTTTATTAAATTAAAAGTTTCACGCAATATAAAATCAATTGGAATAGCAACTGAAAAATATTTTAATCATTTGATAATTC
Source organism: Neoneuromus ignobilis (assembly GCA_029203775.1). NCBI lineage: Eukaryota > Metazoa > Arthropoda > Insecta > Megaloptera > Corydalidae > Neoneuromus > Neoneuromus ignobilis. The sequence continues at coordinate 37,654,281 of CP092087.1, forward strand.
TGTATTCATCATATTAATATATTATATTCTAGTCTTTATTAAAATTATTCCTAAATATATTATAAATAAAAAATAAATTATAATTGATATTAAGTATTTATATTTTATTCAAATATATATATATATATATATATATATATATATATATATATAAATATATATAAATATAAATATATATATATATATATATATATATATATATATATATATATATACATACACCTGTCCCTCAATTTACGTGTGATTTTTTTACGCGAGTTTTTTTTACGCAGAAAATTATACCTCTATTTACGCGGAACTTTTTTTACGCGGTATTGATTTACGCAACAATTTTTATACGCAGTCAGATAGATTTTATTTTATATAATTTTCTATGGAATTTTTTATATACCAGAGTGACGCAAATTCTTACTTGAACGTATAAAAACACTATATAAATATATAAAAGGTTGATTGTTTTGAATTTCAGTAGCGATAGTGACACCGAATAAAATTTATCTACTTTTGTATTCCAAAACGTCATTATTTTTTTATTAAGCTATGTGGAATAAATATGTGTTTCTACAACTTGAATGGCTTTTATTTCCAATATTTTTTTTATTGTACTGACAGACTCAATTTACGCGATTTTCATTCACGTAAAACAAATCCACGTGGAACGGATACTCCGCGTAAATTGAGGGACGGGTGTATATATATATATATATATATATATATATATATATATGTATATATGTATAATTGGTTTAATAAAAATAAATAAAGTAGAATAATAATGTTAGCTATAGAAAAGTTAAAAAATATATATACTTAAGATAACTTTTTTTAAGAATTTGGCTATAGTAAAAAGTAGATGACTGTCAAAATTATTCAAAAGAATTAAATGAAACTTTGTTTACTATTACTTAACTGAATTTCGCAGTGTATGTCGATTAAGTTATGCGTTTTACGAGCGGATTTAATTAAAGTTTAACAATAAAAAAGAAATAATAAAAACATTTACCACCTATTTATTTCACAATGCAATAATATTGTCTATATTATGACATATATATATATATATATATATATATATATATATATATATATATATTTATTTATTTATATTTATATGAATGGGAAAATAACTTTATGTAATTATTAAAAGTAAAAAAAATATTTTAGTTATAAATTACTGTAGGAATGTTTTGATATTCAATTATGTGTTATTTTTTTGTAAATTTCTTTTAAAAATATCTTTAATTTTGATAGTATTTTAATGAAATATATTTAATAATATATTTGCGGAAGATTGCTTTCGATCTCTGATCAGAGATATAAGAGTAGTGTTACTTTATAAAAATTGCCATTGAGGAACGCAATGAAAAATTGCTCCAATTAAGTTGTATTCCGTAGTATAAAGGATAAGATATGTAATTTTTATAAGATATTATATTATAATAAGATATGTAATTTTTATATATGAGTATTACCATATAAGAAAATTAATTAAAGGACAAAAAGATAATGAAATTATTTTATTGTGAACCTTAGTGATATAAAAATTAAAAAAAAATAATTCATATCAAATTTATATGAATAAATATAAATTTAAAATAATTATGAATGCTGTTTCTCAACTTTATTTTTCAAATTATTTATGAATAACAGAATTTTGAATTTTAAATAGATAAATAAATATAAAGAGAAGTATTTTCTCTCTATATATAAAGTAGTTCCATTTCAAGATTAATGTCATTAATTTACTCGGATCGTGAACGATTACCTCCGAAGATTATCGATTGTAATTGCGGAGTGTTGTAAGTATGGTGAAATTTTCACATCACTCCGTAATTTCAATCGTTAAATTTCGGAAGTAACCGTACACATTCGGAGTAGTGTGAACATTAATGATATTCATTTTGCGATGAGACTATTTTATATATAGAGAGAAAGAGAAATTTCGTTTTCGAAGTTTTCCAAGAATTAACGAAGTATAAATTTTGTCTAATTAAAATTTTAAAAAATGGAAAAAGATAGATAATCAGACAGATTTTTCGAACATATTTTTGGATAGCTTTTTGGACAAAACAAATTTTAATTTTATTCGTATTAGATTTTAATATACATCAGATCACCAGTCTAAAAATCGTCTACACAGAAGCATTAATCTTCCTAAACGTTTTATTTTTTATAACTTATTTACATTTTTAAACAGAAGCAAGTTTGTGGGTCAATGAATGGAGAGAGTATGAGTCGGAGCTCCTTAGTTATTTATAAAATTAATTACTAATTTAATTAAGATTGAAATGATTCAACATTAAATTATTAGGTATTTGTAGACATGGCAGTGAGTTGTCGACTATTTAAGTATTTGTCTATGTAATTGTTTTGTGCTGACAATAATGGCGTGTTGAGAAGAGATTTACAGATTACAACTAATTTAATTAAAATGAAATAGAATAGTCAATTCTACATATTAAAAATGTTTGTTTATAGAAAACAAGGCGCTGAAGATTGAAATTTATTCCAAATAAATTAATTATATAACACATAGTTGGTTGTATATGTATATATAGGGTGATCCAAATAAGACTCAACGGTTAAGATATAAATTTACTTTCTTATAATCATTTACTATTCTTTATTATCCTAAAGTCTCATTACAATATAAATTTATTAAATTCAAAACAGTTTGGAAAATATATGTGATTAACTTATTTTTTCAGCATTTTTAGTTTTATTTTTTATATCTATCTTTATTTATCTAAGTGGTAAGTAGTGAACTTTTTTCTTTAAAAATGTGTCAAAAGTTAAAATAAATTACAAGCTATTTAAAAAAATCAGTTCTACTCACTATAATAATACACTTGACGCAGGACCCGTTACGTCAACAAAAACAATCCTGAAACTGCGAGGATTACCGTAGTTTGTCTGAAAGGAAGCGAATGACTAGGCATAAACAAAAAAGAAGTTTTTCATTCGACAAAGACATTGTTTTACTAAATCAGTAGCGTTTCAGTAATCTTGTTATGTAAGTTCATAAAGAATAATATATATATATATATATATATATATATATATATATGTTTGTATAAGATAAAAACATTTTACAAAATATTTCATTTTGAATGAATTGCGTATTTAATTTTATTTATTTGTTTACTCTTACGAAGTTCTGTGTAAAGTTCTTCTATGTAAATTACTTTGTTATACTTTATTTTAATCATCAAACATTTCATTATCTTTGATGTTTCTTTGTTTCGTTTGTAATTAACAATGAATATTATTTTTTAAATAATATCTTGTAATTAAATGTTTTTTTAAAATTAAAATGCATGTTTGTATTATGTAATAAGTACAACTTTGTTATCGTCTTTATTAAAAACATGAAATTTATTTTTCAATATTTGAATTTAAAATATTTAGTCGTAAAATATAGTATTAATTTATATTATTTAATGTTTTGTTGCTTTTAAATATTTTTGGAAAGAAATACTATTTTATATTTGAAATAAATTAAAATTTTTATAGGCTTCTTTTGTATAGTTTTTGGTATTTTTTATAAACTCTGTTGAAAATTAAATATTTTTGATATAAATATAATATTAAACTTAAGTTTTCTAGTGACATTTGGTCTTGTTTGTTATTAAAATAAACTATGATCTGATATTTTTTTTTAAAATATAAAACTGCTTAGGTTTTGTAACAATTGCTATAATAATATTCGTTTTTTTTTTATAAAATTTGTAAAATTTTATAAATATTTTTAAATACAAAACAATAAATTTGTGTGATGTTAAAGATAATTCATGTTTTATTTATTTTTTTATAAATAATTGAATTTTTTTATTATATATATATATATATATATATATATATATATATATATATATATATAATCAATAACAATTTTATGTTTTTAGTTGTTGACTTGTAGAACAAATAAAATTGTCATATAATTTATTTTTTAAGTTTATATAATTAAATTTATGTTATGTAAGGTTTTTAATATGAAAACAAAAATTATATGTCTAAAAAAATAATTTATTTAATTATATTTTGAATATTTTGTTTTTTAAATGATAATTTATATTATAAAGATTAATCCCTTATTGTATAGTAAGATTCTTTTAAGATATATCTATATTAATTACAATATTTTGAATGTCAGTCTTATTTAAAATAAGTAAAATGCCAAAAATCTTTTTGAAATTCGAATTTTCCTGCTAAATTTTTTATATGTTAATATCTATTATTATTTTTGTATTTTTATTTGTTGATTTTTTTAAAAAATACAAATACTAATAATAAAATTAAAAATTTTTACATAAAACATTTTATTAAATATAATTTATACAATTATTATTTTTTAAATCTTTTGATTAAAAAATACTTGTTTCTATTCATTTTTATTTATTGTATTAATATAACATTCAAAATAATTTAATATTTTTTAAAAAAATATTAAATTATCATGTTTGAATCCTTTTTCATAAACAAGGAGGATTAAAATTGTTTTTAAAGATTTTATTAATTATGTCTTTTAGAAAACATGCTTTAATAAATACATGCATACACACACACACACACACACACATATATATATATATATATATATATGTGTGTGTGTGTGTGTGTGTTGTTTGTGTTTCTGCGCATGTAATAATTGATAATCGTAAATTTCATAAATATTTAATTTAAATAAATTTGCAGTATATATATATATATATATATATATATATATATATATATATGTATATATGTATATATTTGGAAATTAAAATATACATTTTTAATAATTTATACTTTCGTTTTCAAAATTATATGCACGAAATGTACAAATTATAAGAAAGAAATGTATAGAAAATTTCATTTTAACATATATCGTTTCGTATTAGTAATAGTCTTTCGTGCAACAATTTGTCAATCTTTGTGACTAAATCCATTATTTTTATTACAATACAGAAGAATATTAAAGTCATAATTATTAAACAGAATGTGACATATTTTTTTTAAAAAAAAAGTAAGAAACAAAATATTTATCGATGCTTGAAGAATTGTTCTAGATGGAAAAGTTTCGAATAATTGTTTCAGATGTTAAATACTTTCAGTTAAAACAACTTATTTTTATTATGTCCTTGTTTTGATAATGCAAAAATATTTACATGAAAAGATCATTTATTTTTTATAGCACGTAATATATTTATGCATATCAATTATTATCAAAAACTATTATTAATTAATTCTAATATTAATCGTAAATTATAATTCCTTGTAAAGGAATAATCAATAGAATTAGTGAAAATCCGTTATTTACTTCTAAAGTTTTTCTAAACATGTTTAGTAATTTTGAAAATTACTTAAAATTTTTTTGCTATTTGTTTTGACTTCAACTTCTGTTATTTTTTAATTACATTAATTTTTTTTATGATATAGCTATTTATAAATTGGTTTCTGAATCTTTTTTCGAACATTATTTGTTAGATATAATTTTAATTTAACTATTTATTGTTAGAGAATAAAAGAGTAGATTTAATTATAAATCAATTCTCTACCTAAAATTTAAAATCAACGTTTACCAGTATAATTTAGAATAAAATAGTATTTTTTATGAATATAAATAAACTAAAATAAAATGTTATAATTTTTATATGTATCAAAAGATATAGAAAATTTATTATTGATGAACCAAATTTATGAAATTAATGTTTCTAAATATTAAAATTTTAATTTTATTTATAATACTTTTGATAATTATTATGAATATTTTTTAATGACTGTCAAATTTGTTGTGAAATTGTATAATTTGTATATAACTTCAATTATATTTACCATGTTTGAATTAATTTTGAAAACAATGTTCTTGAGATTTAAAAAAATCAAGATTAAATGTTTCAAGCCTCGATTGATAAGTAAGGTCTTCAATTTTATAAAATATATTTGGATCAATATTAATTAATGAAAATGGTATCAAAATGAAGTAAATTTACTTTATCTAAATCTTATATATATATATATATATCCATATATATATATATATATATATATATATATATGTATGTATATATATTTTCATATAATCGTCTTTTGTTGAATTATTTCTCATTTAATCCTTTATTAATTCTTTCATTCTATTCCTAAAAGAAAATTTGATTTACTTTGGATCCCACTAATCATAACAGTTTGAATTTTAGTACCCTATAAAAATGTTACCTTTTCAATATCCCCTTCAACTATGAGAATAACCGAAAGTCTTAGTGTATAAAATTGTGTTTGTACGGAAAATAAGAAATAGTTATAAATTATAGACTCATATTTCGTGAATGCCATTTCTTGTTCCGAAATGATAGTATTAGTTGTTTTTATTTCAGTAATATAAATAAAATAATTTTATTATTTTATTCTTAAATATGATTGTTAATTTTAGTTATAAAAATAATATGTAAACCTTTACGTGTATTGATAAGTTAATGTCTATAAAAACTATTTTCATTTCATGTAAATATATTGTACGCCACTGTGTCTACATGTATTTGTATCAACGTGTGTTATATGTGTTTATATGTTGTCGCGCTAGCCTCTAACTTGAACGGGCGTTCATTCAGAATTAGACAGGATGTAATCTGGCGGCCGCTGACTGCGCGAAACAATACCCAGGGCCGTTCATCCCCCTCTTACAACAGCCCTCTAGCGTGCCATCGTTTTGAATACTATCGGCCTAAGATCTTGATTTCCTTGGTGGGCGGCTAGGCTTACGTTTACCATTACGTCTGTTGCCTTTTCATCATCATAGCGTCTTATATATTTTTTGTTCTTCGCTTTGTTTACATAATGGAATATTGCTTCTTGTTTTCCTTTAATTGAATAGGAAAAGTTTTCGCTACGTTTAGTTCATAATTTATTTGATGTATTATTTAAGAACGTTAGTTAAATGCGGGAAATTAATTACAACACGTATATGAGATGCTATAAAAAATAATAGTTGGAATAAATTGAACTGTTTTTTTGATGATCGGTATTTTTAAAATTAATTTAAAAAGATTGTAGTTACCGTATTTTTATTCAAATACTTTATATGGTATCGCCGATACTTACATCTATGTATTTATCTCTCTCTGTGTGTATATATATACGAAGGCCGTTTGATAAGTATGGTAAAAAAGTAAGAAAAACTAAACTGAAAAAAATAATTAAATTAAAAAATAAATAAATTTACCATATTTATCAAACGACCCTCGTATATATATATATATATATATATATATATATATATATATATATATATATATATGTATAGAGAGTGAGAGCAGGTGAAATAAAAAAAAATCATTTATAAAAAAATCTATATAAATTATTTTCAGTGGTTGCATTTATTAAACTGAAAATACAAAAAAAGAACTATTAAATAGTCAAGCTATACATATAATCCTGTGTATTTAGATATTAATTTAAAAATGAATATGACAATTTCACATGTAAATATTATGATTATGAATAAAAAAATGGATAATCATTAACATGCCATAAATATATATATATATATATATATATATATATATATATATATATATATATATAGTATTATTGAAATAGTATGCATTATTATTATTCATTCGGTATTTAAAAAATTAATTTAATCAGTGTTTCAACACGTGAACATTTTTTACTGTTTTTTTTTTTAAAAATCACTAAATATAAATTATAAATATTGTAGAATTAGAAATGATCTACAAAATTTTATAAATAAAAAATAGCGTAAAATAAATTATATTTTATAAATAAAAAATAGCGTAAAAATCTTTTTCTACATTTTCAATATAGAAAAATTGTACATTCAAAAATAAAAATTATCGATCATTAAATTTATAGAATACATTAATTAATATATTATTTGTAAAAAAAAATCATTAATTAAAAATTATCATCAGCATATAAGTATATAGAACAATCTCTAGATTTTTTTTGTGAAAAAAATTACGAATTCATATTTAATATGAGTGGTAAAAAGAACAAGGCAATTATAGTGACGTCATTTGTGAATTTAAACGTTTGGACGGAATTTCTCATAAAAAAGTAATTTTTCGATCAATATTAGCGGCACGTAAACTTGCTACCGATGCCAGCTATCCGGTTCGACTTCACTACCTTCAGCGTGTGTGTATACACACGTTTATTCGTATCTGTATCCGCACAGGCGATCGGGTTGCTTGCATGCAGACCAACTTACAACTCACACGTTTCTTATTAAACGACAAATCGAATGTTACTTTGTAACGAGACACCCGCAACCAAGCAAAGTTCATTTCAAGATTTCAATCTGCACAATGTACTTCTACTTATATTATCGAATTGCTTGCCTCGGGTAACTGTATACGTACGTACTTACTTACATACTGAAATTGTTCTATAAACTATTTATGTTTGTAGACACGTTTTATAACTATACTATCAGATAATTTACGAAAATGTTATATTTTAAATAGGACGAATAATTTATTTTCTCCGCAAGAACGTTAATACGTTGAAATTCAATATAAATGAAGTTAAATACGAATTATTGAAGATAAATTTTCGATAAAAATGGAATTTACTAAAATTGAAGAGCAAAATTTGAAATTACAATTCAAAATTATATCTTATATATCAGATACACTTTATATATCTCTCTCTCTCTTTATATATATATATATATATATATATATATATAATCATTATTTTCGTAACTTATATGAGTTTATTGGGCGGAAGTCTCATAAAATGTAATTGGCTTTTTTAAATGTTTTCCCGATACTTTTCTATTTTTTCTTGTCCGTAGTTAATCTCATCTAACCCTGGCTTCCATCATGTTTCATGATTTTATTCCCTCATTTTTCTTTTCTTTTTTTTTGTTAATCTCCATTCCATAATGATCTATATTGACCTATTATTCTGCCTTTTTCTAAGTAGCTTGCCTATGATTATTTCAATAATTTTACTTGTTTTGTTATATCAGTCGCTTTTTCCAGTTCTCATATACGTTTATACGTTTTCCGATTATATTTTGAGATCCTTAACTTATCATTATCAATTTCATGTTTCATTATTTTATTTCATTCTTACATTCAGTGTCTAAATTACTGACTTGCACGTACAGACAAGTAGTAAATATTGATTATTTTTTTTCCGTTTCAGAATGCATATGACTGATGTTTCACACATCTTTATGTTATTTTTTCCAAAAACTAACAATATTACCCCAAGTCTCGAAATAATTTTTGAATGTAGATCACTGTCACGATTGTAATTTTTTCCAGGTATTTTATTTTATATCAGCCGGTGGCATAGTGGAATGTATCACCTCTTGATAAACGGGAAATTTAGTTTGATTCTTGGTCGAATAGTTTTCCAAATTGGATCTGGGATATGGGACTAATAACAAATCCGTGAAAAATAACCATCATGTAACTCTGGCAAGAAAAGATTTTTTGGGATAAGCGCTTTCAGAGAGACTAAGTCCTTATAAGTGTTATGCGGTGATGACAATTTTATTTTATTAATTTGTTCCATGCACCGGCTTTCTAAATGGATATCGTCTTTTTTTACAAAATTTATATATATATATATATATATATATATATATATATATATATATATAGGGTTTTCTAATAAGAATGTCAGAACTTTGACAGTTGGTGACAGCCATGTTTGAATGTTTTAAGCTTATTTTGACATTTAAACTCAGTATAGTTTGGCAAATTATCGTGGAACGTTTAACATTTCAACAACGTTTAGAAATTGTAAAAACTTCAATAAACTTATTGAAACAAAAATTTAATGAATCCATTATTTAACGAAATGGACCCATTAATTGACCAACAAGATCACATGATCTAACTCATAAGATTATTTTTTGTGGGGTTATGTAAAATTATTGGTTTATACTGATAAACCACAAACAACAAAAGTATTAAAAAAAAAACATTGAATGTGTAATTCATAAAATTAGACCACAATTATGTGAAAGAGTGACTAAAATTGGACTAAACGAATGCACTATGTCAAGCGAAGTCGTGATGGTCATATGAGTGAAATTGTGTTTCATTATTAATGCCATAGAATATATTTTTATAAAAAAATAAATCACTAATTAATTAAATACTTTTTGTTTTATTTTCATTCAAACTTCTGAAGCGGTTATTGTAAAATTCTCTTTCTCTCTCTCTCTCTCTCTCTATATATATATATATATATATACGAAGGTTGTTTGATAAGTATGGTAAAAATGTAAGGAAAACTAAATTAAAAAATTTAATTTAATTAATACCATATTAACCATTATCATACTTATCAAACGACTCTCGTGTATATATATATATGTACAAGTTCTAGCGAATCCAAGTGTGAAAATCCAAAACTTATACAATTTTATTTTAAAAATAAAATAATGTATTAAATTATTCATATTATTTTTATTATTATATCTACTGAAAGAATTTTATCTCTTCCTCCATGAAAAGTTTTATATCTATAGAAAATATTTTTCTCTGGCTCCTTTAAAGATTTTTTGCATCATTTTTCATATAAAATGTTTTCCGCTTAATTAATTTTTCGTTGGTTCAAACAGAAACTAGTCACAAGATAATAAATCAAAATTTTATGGTGAATGTTATAACCTTAAACTTTATTTCAGTGAATAAATCAATGTTTAATATGTACATGTACTGCATACATTGTGTTGTGTATATATATATATATATATATATATATATATAAATGAAGAAAATCTCTTATATAAAAATCTACAATAATTTTAGAAGGGTAATATTTATTTCTTAGTGTTATTTTAAATTACAGCCTGAAATTATTTTTAAAAAATTAATAATAAATAATATATAATTTAGATTAGACAATAAGAAAATATGTTATTTATTATATTTTGTTGTTTATTATTATTATTATTTATTAAATTTACTATCTGATATTTTTAGTTAGAAAAAAAACTAACCCTTTTTTGTAGGTATAAAATAATGTTTTAAAAATTTATTTAGAGTTAAATAAGAAGTATTTTTTTTCATTATAAAATGCATGATAAAAAGACAAATAACACCAATTATTGTTAACATTGACATTCATTATTAATGAAAAGAAAAATTAAATATTCATATTTATGTCTTCTTTAAGTTAAATGAGATTCTTTATTTGAAAATTTAAAAAGCATTCAAACTTTTCCACTTAATGTAGATTGAAATATTAAAAATTAAATGTATGTATATTTTAAATTTATAAATTGAATTTTTGTTTAGTTTAATTTTTAAAATATCATGTTATTAGTTACAGTAACAAATTTATTTGAAATTTGTGCAGGACTAGAGAAAATAATACTGTAAATATCTGTTATCAGTAAAAATATTTGTATATGATAAATACACAATTTATTTTAAAAATATTTGAATTTTGATTGAAAGAAACAAATTTTTGATTTTAATATTTATGATTTATATTATTGCTTATTCAAAATATATTCCTTCTGAAGAAATGCAATCTTTGCAATGACTATACAGTTTTTGAAAACATGTCTTATACTTTTTTGGAAGTGGCTGCAATAGAATCAGTCGTAATTTTTGGAATCTTTGAAATAGAGTTAAATTATTTTGCTTCAGCTTCATGTTCAATTTTGAAAAAAGTTAGTAATCGCAGGATAACAAAACAGGCGAATAATGTGGATGAATAATCAATTAAACATATTTTTGTGGTAAAAAGTAACATACAATGACTGATCTATGTAAAATAAATCGCATTCAGACTACTTCACTGTAAATCTTTGGTTATTACTAATATCAGTAATATCTTTGATTAATTTCACAAGCACGCAACAATAATAAAAAATAAATAACACTCTTTTTTACAATTTTTCCTTTTTGACTAGTTGAAGAACTTTCTACCTTTTCTAAACTTTATGAATTATTCGCAAATTGTTGAACGTGATAAAGTTTCTTTCCCATAAGTTTCATTTAATATTTACAGTATTTCCGTAATTTTTTCTTCAATTTTGATCTTTGTTCTACATTAATTTGTTGATAGTGTCAAAAAATGATTGCTACATTTAGTATCATAATTAATGATATATGCATCGAATTTTAAATTGACTGAACAAAGTTATAAACGAAATATTGTCGAAAAAACACTATTTCAAAATATATCTATTAATACCGTTTGTATAACCGAAGTTCAATATGTTTTATCAGATTGTGTTTATCTAATGTACTGCTATCAATTTATTAATTTTTGATAATTTAAATCATTAGCTTTGATGGTATTTTTGAGAATATTACTGTTAGCCTAAATTTTTTTTCGATATTATATTTTTATTACTGTATGTTTATTTTAATGAAAAAAATATAATTATTTACAATTTCAATTCAAAAATCGAAAATGGCAATGTTTTTAAGTAATTCAATACATTTTGAATATAATTTGATTAAATATTTTATGTCAGTTTCATTGTAAAGTAATCAAAATTTGTTCTAATTATCTATATTTATTTTAATATTTCTAACTATAAGCAGTGTAAGAGTTAAAACCAAAAATCAATCGCCATAAAAGTCCTGTTAAACAACAGTGGGTTTCAATTTTGACTACAGTTGTATATATCATATTTTTACAACGGCACAAAAAAATAAATATAAAATGATCATAGCTGAGTTAAAAAACAAAATAAAATAAATAAATATTATTGTACTATGTCTTGAGAAAGAAACATATTTTTTGCTGATATAAAATATTTTTATAGTTTTTAGTATTAAGTCATATAAGATAGAGAAATATAATATTTTTTATATTTATACTTATTTGTGCAAAAATATGATAATATAGAAATCTGTTCAATTTAATGTATATATAATTTAAAATAGTTGCTATTATTTTATTAAAATAATATTTACTTTCTTATATATGAGTATATTTTCATCCTATTTAGAATATATCAACGTAATGTAAACGTTTATTCTACGTAGACACAAATAAAAAGAAAGATTCTTTTGGATTTACACTATCATCATGATTAAGTCTGCCAGTACAATGCAGACAAAATGAAACCAGTATAAAACTGCAGAGAGACTTATGATGGTGAATAGTATTGGCAAAAACGGAGCTATTATGCCGTCAGCATTTGGCTTCATACACCAGCATTTAGTATTGTTATATTCCTCTGCTTATTTATATATATTTTTTGGATAGACTACAATTTTCATTGTTACAAATACAAATCTTTTCTAAAGAGAACTATTGTATACTGATTCAAGTACTTAAATAAATGTCGATAAGAATATATGTATAGAATTTTATAGTGTGAGTTTTAATGAAAGTCTTTAAAAATTATAAAGATATTTGATTCTATTAAACACATTTTCAAATTGTTTTATTGTGTGAAAAATATTTTTTTAATGTTGTTATCGAATTAAATTTAAAAATAAATAATGTTTCTGTCAAATGTTCTTAAGTGACTTTCAAAAAAGAAAATATATTTTATTAAGTTATTTTACAGAATGTTCGAAATATATTTCACTCGCAGAATTTATTTTATAAAAAATGAACTTTTTTAAAGAATTGTAAAATTTTCCAATCAGAGATGGATTCAAAAAAGTTTATTGCATTTTGCGAACTCTTTCAGTGTTTTAAAATTCATAACTTTTATGTTAAATTACATATTAAGAAACTTGAAATATAATAACACAGGTGAATCAGGACGGCGAGTAAAATTTATTAAACTTTGTTAAACATTTTTCAGTTATACTGATTTTATGAATTGAGATATTATCATTTAAAGTATATTTTATTCAAATTAAACCTATTTTTATAAGATAAATAAATTATTTTAAAAATATTTTCTCCAAAAAATTGTAAACAATATGAATCAATTGTTAAAAATATATAAATTGAGTTAATTATGTAAATTTAGAAAATTTAAATAGATCATGTGAACTTTTTTTTAGAAATAAGAATAAAATTTTGATTAATTTATTATAAAACTATATATTTATATTATATATATGTATATATATATATATATATATATATATATATATATATATATATATAATTAAAAGGTTTATTTTATATGTAATAATCAAGCATATAAAAATGACAGAAATTTTAAACTTAATAAGTTATAATAATACAATTGTTATAAAAAATATATAATTCATTTTATATACCATAATATTTTATATTTTTTAAAAAAAATAATAAAAAAAACTATAAAATTTTATTATTGAAAATTATCATAATTGAAATATTGCAAAAAATTTAGATGACTCTTAAAGTATTTCCTATAAAATATATTTTGTGCCCTTTTTAATGCTCTACATAAAAAAGTGAAATTATGTGTTATTTCATTCAAAATATTCTTTCATTACTTATACAATTCTATGAAAAAACAGAGATATATTATGATTCTTATACGAGGGTAGTCCCATAAGTACCCGGCCTGACCTAGAGATAGTGGTACTTGTTTAAAAATTATCACTGTATTAGAAAGTACACAATCTATAAAGCATATGTTTCAAGTTTGAGGACGCCACGTTGTTTAGTATTTATTTGGCAGCCATCAATAATGAACGTTTTTAGTGAATTTGTGACAATGAAAAAAATTGGTCATCGTTACGTGATGCAATAGTTTTATTTGAAAGGCCTCAGTCCAACCAATATAAAAGCTGAACTGGATTCTACTCTGGATGAGTCTCCTCCTTCGTTTATAACAGTGAAATATCGGGTGGTAGAGTTTAAACGAGGCCGTACGAGCTACCAAGACGAGCAATCGCAATGGTCGACCAAATGAGGTGACGACTCCAGAAACGGTGAAGAAAATCCACAAAGCGGTACTGGATGATCGTCGACTGAAAGTGCACGAGCTAACAGACATAATAGGCATTTGAAAAAGTGCGGTACATCGCATATTATCTGAAAATTTGGACATGAGAAAGCTGTATGCAAGATGGGTGCCGCGTTTGCTCACACTCGAGTGTCATGAAGATGTTTCAATTGAGTGTTTAGCGAAGTTTCATAGCAACAAAGCAGAATTTTCGCGCCGTTTTATAACCATGGATGAAACATGGGTCCATCACTTCACATCCGAGACAAAGGTACAATCAAAACAATTTACTGAAAAGGGAGAACCGACTCCAAAGAAGGCAAAGACCGTTTCATCTGCAGGCAAGGTCATGGCTTCGGTTTTTTGGGATGCGCGTGGGATAATTTTCATTGACTATCTTGAAAAAGGAAAAACTATCAACGACGAGTATTATGGGAACTTTTTGCAACGTTTGAGCGAAGAAATCAAGCAAAAATGGCCGCATTTGGCTAAGAAGAAAGTGTTGTTTCATCAAGACAATGCACCAGCTCACAAATCCGTTATTGCAATGGCCAAAATTAATGAATTAAAGTTTGAATTGCTACCTCATGTACCCTATTCGCCAGATTTAGTCCCCTCGGATTATTTTCTGTTCCCAAACTTGAAAAAATGGCTCAGTGGTCAAAGATTTCCCAACGATAAAGAAGTGATATCGGCAGTTAATGGATATTTTGAGGAGCAAGACAGTTCTTATTATAAAAAGGGTATCGAATTTATTGAACATCCCTGGGAAAAGTGTATAGAGTTGAAAGGAGATTATGTTGAAAAATAAATATATTTTTTTCCAAAATTTTTGTGTTTTCTTTGTTGGGTCGGGTTCTTCTGGGACCACCCTCGTATATTAGGTTCGTAATTTTGTTTCATTTTTATTCCTCAAACTATTTTAGTTTTAATTATTATATAGTAAAAATATTTTGTTTACAGCCTTTTGGTGTAAAATTTCATTTTATGCAAACAACGTTAAAATACTTTAACACAAATGAATTATCATCTCCAACATCAAAAGCAAACAGTAATGTTAAAATACTTTATAAAAGATTTGTTTTCCTTTGATAATATTTTTATATTAAAAAATAGATGTAATTTTTTGAAAAAAAAAACATAAAAAGCATTCTTTTTTAAATATCATATTTCTGTACTTTTATAATAAAAAATATTTTTATAATTTAATTTTGTTAAGTTATTTACATTTTATGAAAAATTGAAAATAATTTTTAATAACATAATTATATTGAATATAATTTTCATACTAACATATAATTTGTAATTTTTGAAGCAGTTTTAATTCATAATAAGTTTACACTTATTTAAGAAAATTTATTTTTATATTTTATTAAAATAATCACGATATTACATTCAAATTCAAAGATAGAATACATATTTATAAATAAATGTGGATAGTTATTTCAAAATGAAAATTTATTTATATATATATACATTTATCAACATGTTTTATAGAAAAAAGAACTTCGATTTTCTTATCTATCAACAGAATAAAAATTTGAATTGAAACCTGACCGTACATATTTTTGTCGATGGTATTAAGTTTGTCTTTTTATCAGTATCCTTAGAGATTTACTTGTTACTTCAAATAAATGATCTTTTAAGTAGAAAGTTGTGTATAAAAGTAATAGTGAAAGTGATTTGTGATGTATCGTAGTTATACTTTATATATAAAAGTATATATGTAAATATATATATATATATATATATATATATATATATATATATATATATATATGTAGAAAAACACTATTAGTATTTTATATATTATATAGTTTGTTGGTTTTAAATTTTTGTTTTTAAATTTGCGACATCATTAAATATAAAATAATTTATCCAATTTTAGTACTATATTTATCATTAATAAAATAAGTACAAAAATACATATTATTGTTCATTTAGTGTATAAATACATACATACTTGTATATATATATATATATATATATATATATATATATATATATATATATATATATATATATATACACATATAAAGAAAGAGAGAGTTAAACATGATATTTTTAGAAAATAAAATGTTTGTATTGGCAATTTAAAAATATATTAATTTTTAGGGGTTTTTATTTATTTTGACCTACTTGTAAGGTTTTCTCAGTACGATATAAATAACATAATATAAGATATATAATAATTGTTCTAATGCAACTACTAAAAAATGAGTGAATTAGCACAGTATAGAATAAGACAGTTTGTTAATAAATGTTTACTTAGAGCACCTATAACCAAACCATTATATTACTTTGTTTGCCCACAGAATTATGGAAGCGTGTATAAGTAGCATTTAAAATAATATGAAACATGGACAATTTAACCACTGTATTGTAATTTTTATCTAAAAATCGAATTTGTTTGACGAATATTGCATTATACTGTAATCGATTGTAAAGCGTGGTCCGAATGAAATTGAAGGATTTAGATATTGTTTATTATCATTTATTGTTCTTTACTATTCTTCAGTCATATTTAGACTATTCTATTTAAAAGGTTACTAAAATTATCTTAAAAATATTTTTCATGTTTTTGTAGTAGTCTTAATAATTTTTTTCAATACATTTAAAAAATAAATTGTGTGTTAAATCCGTTAATATTAAATTATCATAGAAAAACAATTAGACACAAAAAATTGGAGTTACCTTATTAAGAAAATGATTCATTAAATGTCTATAAGTGGTCATTTATTATTATTACATAACTTTATAACAAAAATACTGTAAAGAAACTATGGTAGAACTTTTAAGAAAATTAAATATTGTAAGATTTTTTTAAAATGAACAATAGATACCATTAAGTTAACGAAATACGTTTTATTAGAATTTAGGCAATGTCATTGTGGCAGATTATGAAGGAAGTGACAATTGGACTCTGGTATATGTTTAAATTTGTTTTAATATAAGTTGTAGTTGTTTAGTTATATGAAAAAAAATATATGAGTTACATTTCCTAAAATATTAACAATATTGTGTAGCAATTATTATAAATAAGTAACATATTCTAAAAGAAAGTATCTAAAAGTTATCAGTTAAATTAAAATAACAAGAAGAAAATATACGAAGCTTTATTGATCGATCTTAATATATTGACTTATAATTTTACTACAAAAAGTTACAATTGATTGATGGTAGATGTTTGTAATACTATTTAGTAAAAGTTATATAATAAAATTCATTACATTTGATGTAAGACATTCTTAGGTTTGAAATGTGTAATATGCTGTTTACTATATGTAGTAATTGTTATAATTTGTGTAGACCATTAATAACAGTTTATCTTTATTACTATTATTATTTTTATCGTTAATTATTATTAAGAATTACACTTTCAAGTTTATATATGTTTTATGCTTTGTTCGCTGGCATGTCACACGTACTTACGCTGTAGTAATATTTTATAATATTTATATATATTATACAATATAATATTGTATACGTGCTTCGTGAACTTTAGTGAATATACAATATATATATTGTTATAAATTTCATTTATATGAATTATGAGTTATATTCGTATTAATGGTATTTTTTCTTCAATAATTGTGTGTGTGTGTAAGAGAGAGAGAGAGAGTATGTGTGTGTAAATAATAACAAAACAGGTTAACAAAAATCTGAAATTGTAGACCTAATGTTAGAGTTCATAAGCGTTAAAAAATCATTGAATCATTATTTTAGACAAAATAAATCACAAAATAGCAAAATTTCAAGAAAAAAAACCTGTTTTTAAACTTGGAACGTAATAAAATGCTTATTTTTATTATTTAAAAATATTCTTAATTTTATTATAAAACCAGAATTAAAACCAACGAAAATATTTCTTTTGTTAACTTATTTTTTTTAAATTTTGTTATATCTTTATTAAGGCTACAATAAATAAACTTAAGTTAATTAAAAATTAACAAAATACTAAAGAAAAATAGTGATCCTAAAATCTTAATAACGAAAGAGTCAGCCCAAAATAAAACGTTTGTATATATATATATATATATATATATATATATATATATATATATATATATATATATATATATATATATATATATATATGAATAATGTACTTGATTCTGGTAAATGTTTACTTTAAAATTTTCATTTAATTCGTATTATGTGTAAAATAATTGAACAGATGAAGCATAAATTGTATATTTTACTATAAATTGAAAATAATAAATGATTACTGACATACTTTAAACAAGCAAATGGAAATAAATTGTAAATGATTGAAACAATTTGCAGCTTCATCATGACTATTTAAAATGTGATAACATTTAATGGAAGCTATTGTATGTATTTACAAATCGCACGAGAGTTCTGTTCACGCAGCAATAGTCAACTCTCAATAGAATAAGTATAATAAATGGATAATGTGCAAATGAAAATATTCTGTCATTCAATTTATGATCATTTTGTTGAGATAAATATTTTATTTAATGTTAAATATCTGCGTGAAAGTATTTTAAATTCAAACATTATTAATTATCAATAAATCTTCAGATTGTTCGAAAATAGAGTGAAGACGATAAAAAAGTTTCTTTTCGTTAAGCGACCCAAAGGAAATATTTAATGATGCCACGGTAACAAATCTATTGTTTGAAAAATTTATTCAGCACACGTTTGTTTTGCCTATAGTTAAAAGCACCAAATCAAAGTCGGCACGTTACAAGTTTATCCATTGATCCCGATTCATTTAAAACTTAGTTACCGGGTAGTCAAAGTCGAACGAGATGCGTCGCAGCGACAGTTTCAACTTTACTTCAGTAGCGAAGATTCCATCGCTGCGCCACTGTAAGACCATAATCCCCACCATCTTGAACTTAGCTGTAAGTGAACACTCCCAACCCAAGTTATTATTGTCAGCTTCGAAAAGTGTGTCGTGAAAATTTTATTCTATAATATAAGAAGAGGCTTGACAAAAGCTCGAGGATGTAGGTTGGTTTATGAGGATGTAGTAGTTGTGCATAAAGCTCTGTATTCCTGTGTTTTCAAAGAATGTGTCGCAAATTTATAGCACACTATAAGATAGCACTGGTGTGACGCAGAAGTATTAAATGATGGTTCGGTTGTGACTGTAGGGATTCTTATGACATTCGTTAAAACAAAGTCTATTTCCGTTTCTTTTTATAATGTTTGCGAAACGATCTGTTAGTTGCTCTTTTATGAGCAAACATAAGTTATTTATACGTAATTGCACCAAAATTTTCGTTACATCCAGATTATTGACTATTATATTCATGCACATTACAAAAGTTTTAACTATTAAAAAAAAAAAAACGTTGAACACTTTTATATTTTAATAATCTTTTAATAATTTCGTATATATATATATATATATATATATATATATATATATATATATATATATATATGATTTTAGAGAAAAGATTAATGTAGTAAGTATTTCATTAGAATTATTGTATTTTTTGTAATATTTAAGTTATTTTTATAAAACTATTTGGAACGTGATTTTTAATATAAATGATATGAATAATAAATCAATATAAGCATATGTTACTTACATATACACACTTATATAAATATATAAGACAGATTATAAACACAAAAATATTTATAGATAAAGTGGACAGGAAATTAAAAATTGGTTGGTGTCAATTCGATAAAAATTCTTATATTATGACGTTGAATATATTTTTGTATTTTATGAAAAAAGTTTTTGATCAATACATCCTACTATTTCTCACTTGTGGTAGTGAAATATGATCAAAGACGATTTGAAAAATTTCGTTTAGAGGAATTTACATTTTAAGATGAACTTCACTTTGGGAGACCATGTACAGTAGATAATAATGTTATTCGGTCTAAACTAAATTATTTTCTGACAACATGGACACTTACAGAAGAACTTAGAATACTATAATAAACTATAATTTTTATATTATTTCACTTAGTTTCATTATGAATCTGTTCAAATGAATTCCTCATGATTTCATCGACTGAAACTTGTTATAACGAGTTAGGATTACATCATAATTGATTTTTCATTATTATACAAACCATTTTTTAGATTGATAATTAGTATTGAGAAATGGAAAACTTATAATAATATCATGAAGAAATTAATTTATTGCTAATTCGGACAATCATTACCATCTATTTTATTTTATTATTTTTTTAGAAAAAGATAATGTTTAGTATTTGATAGAATATTAAAGTATCAGTATACTATGAGTTGCTGGAATATTCAGTGAAATCATTACAACTGAAAAATACTTCGTACAATTGGATAGAATGAACAATGCACTAATAGAAAAACGTCCAGCACTGGTGAATAAGAGAAGGAATGTATTCAATTAAGACAATGTCCATCTTAATGAATTTTTTATTTAGACTCGGCAAAAATTAAGCAAAATAAGATGGAAAGTGATGAGGTATTCTTAGGTTTGAAACAAGAACAAATAATATTGTCTTTATATAGAAAATTAATTCATAAGCTTTTATATATATTTTTATTTTTTAAAAAAATAATAAATCCAATAAAAATAAAATAGTAAATAAAAAACTGAAATAGAAATGACATGTATAATAGACATTATTATATAGTAATTTTTTAGATTTTTATTATACTATTAATAAGAAAGAAATATACATTAAAAACACATTATTATTTTATAATAAAGAAATTTGAATGAGGAAATCATAGATTTACACAATAATTCCAGGTTTTCTATTAATATTAAGATTATAATGTTGGTAGAATGGATAATTATATGTCAATAATTAATCACTGATATTACAAATATGATTTATTTGTAATATCAGGATATATATAAAAAGGAACTAAAATTATAGTATACTGATTGATTTTACTTAAAATCAAAGTATTATACTAGAAATTGTTCTTTCTGATGGAATACATAATCAGTAAACATATAACTATTTAGAAAAAACGTACCTTATTAATCTAATTTAATTTTTTTTTAATTCTTTAAAAGATTAAAACCCTTGATGTTATATTATAAATCATAAGATGTTTTCAATTAATAATAATAAAAAAAAATATAATACTTGTTCTTAGGATTGGAAAATCGATTGTAGGTAAATCAATTTTCGAATATATTAATTAAATGATACGTATTTCTTATTTTGATTTTAAAATGTTTTACTGAAGGAGTTATATACACCTGAGTTTGTTTTTATGCGGTAGATACTCGTACGTTCCGCAGAAAAAATCGCACAAAAAAGACTTAACTTACATTGAAAAATTAGAGATACGTTCCGGTATTTTCAAAAACCGCATAAAACCAAAGCTACAAAGTGAAATTACTCTAAAATTCACATAAAAAATCAGGAAATAAAGAATGCTTAAAAAAATTTCAAATATCTGCAAAAAATTGATATAAAACAAAGCTTTTTACGTTATTGTTTAATTAACTATTTAATTTTATTCAAAGCAATATGTACATATGTGTAATTTATTTTAGAATTTTTCATACATATTTTAATCATCATCGCAATAATATCTGCACTGTTTAGAATAAAAATAAGAAAATAAAAAAGAAAGTGAATAGCTGCACTGTTTTCAAGACATGTAGGCCAAGCCTTTTTCCAACAGGCATTTAAAGTGTGTTGTTTTATTTGAGTAATAGCAAATTCAACATGATTTATACAGTCAAAGATAGCAATTTTTTCCAAGCGTCAGTTATTGTTATTGACTCATTTTCTAGTTTATCCAATATAAATTGAAAAGTGCGTTTAATGTAATATTGTTTAAAAAAATTTGGCAGCTTCTTCATCTGGCGATGCAATCGCGCCCGTAATCTTCACGTTATGCAATGCATTCCTTTTTAAAAACCTGGTTAACCATCCTTTGCTAGCCAAAAATTCCTTATCAGTTTGAGAAGCGGAAGTAAATGGCTCTGATTCCTTCATTTGTTCATAAAACTGAAGAGCTTTTCGTTGAATTAAATAATCGCTTAAAGGAATTCTTAAAAAATTCATATAAAAAAATACTAAGAACAAATATGAATCGTATAACTTCAAAATCGTATTAAAATAATCCGCATAAAAACAGACCCAGCTGTATATATATTAAATCAATTGAACTTGCATTTTATAACAATAATAAAAAAAACAATCAAAAAATATGAAAGAAAGTAAAAAGTGTTTTCATTTTTCAGAAAAACATGCACAAAAATTCTACATTTATACGTTCAAGATATTTTTGTTGAACTGGTTCCACGTCTGTTATATATCACATTATCTATTTAATGTTTAAAATATAATTTATGTACGCAAGAGAAAAAAACACCGCTTAAACATTTTAAAACTGTTGTGTGACGGTACACGTCCGCATGTGTTTTTTATATTTGGAAGCGTCGATTTTGTGAAATTCTAGTACACAGTATATAAAGTTTGTAATAATTCCATAAATTAACATTAAAATATGTGGGTGAACATTTCTGTCCATATATCATGCTTTTCTTTGAATGTAATACCATAACCCTGCACGTCTTTTTAACTTAGTATGCGCTACACATATTTTCAGAAACTACGCTCTCTTACAAGATCTTTTTTGATATATTATTAAAGCAGTCATATCTTCACAGCTTTAAAAACTTTACTCGCTTATCTACAGATGTTTTTAAATTTTAAATGAACTGAATTTATTATTTGAATCAAGATTCACTCTAGCATGAATTCCGACCAGGAAATGTATTTCAAAGGCTTGTAAAGTGTGACATTATGGTTAAGGTAAGCACAGAGATTTAATAGAAAATAGTATATAAACATGAGTTTTCAAAATAAAAACTGTTAGGGAGCGTTTTGTTGAAAAAAGTTATATTCAGCATAAATTAAGAAAAAAGACATTTATTTTAGAAAATATTTTTCTATCTTATAGAATAAAATTGTTCATTGATTTATATGTATTCGAATTTTTTATTTACATGAAAAGACTTACAATTTAAATATTTTTTTCTAAATATCGAAATCAATTATAATAAAAAACAATCAAATTTGCACTAGATTCATATTGAACATCTTCTGAAATCGATGAAATATAATAATAATAAGATGAAAAGAAAAATCTATCATGAAAATGGTTTGCCTTCGGTTATTATCATAAAAGATATATTTAATCAAAGGAATACATCCATCCATTCCCGAAAAATATGTTTTCTATAGTGCATATCTGTCTTTACTTTTAGAAAGTAAATGTAAAAAAAGAGAAACTCACCTCATTGCCGATGATTGACAATATCGTCCGCAAAAAGAAAACCTCTTATCCATATTTTATACAAATGAATACATTTTGCATACATTGTCTTGAGCGTTTTGCATACGTATACATATATACATATCTTGAGAAAATCTAATAATGTATCTCATATTTTCACATTCAAAGACGTATAGGAGCGGCATATGTACGCAAAGACTTATTTACGATGCCTACGAAGCAATTTTCTTTCCAATTTACATTTTCAATTCTCCTGTTTTCGGTCTTCTTAATCGCATTTTACGATTCTCGTCAATATTGAGACGAGGAACTCATTTAGTTTTTAAATCACTTACTATATGTATGTATGTATATATATATATATATATTATGTACATCACATTTTATGTAATTTTGAATTTAATATATTTCAATTTGATAAAATAAATACAGGTATGTTATTCATAATCACGTACTACTATTTAGAACATATAATTGAGATTTATTTTTACAATAAGAATTCTTAGTTTTCATATATATATATATTTGTGTATGTGTATGAATGTATAAGTACGAAGATATCTTTATCTTGAGTGGATAGAATAAGCTGCTGCTATTGCTGATTATGATGTATACATACATATATATATATATATATATATATATATATATATATATATATATATATATATATGTACACTGTATCAAAAAGAAGTTTTAAAAAAAGTATATATTAATTTTTTTTACTTCTCTGTATAATATTTGATAAGAAATTAAGAATTTTTGAAATTTATTAGAAATTTGTTTTTCATTCATTTAATAAAATGTATTATTTTAATAAAAGTGAAAATGTAAGTAAAGTAAATTAAATTTTAAAATTCACTAGCGAATAAATGAAAAATGGCATTGAAAACTATTTAACAAATTATATTCTATTAATAGTGTATTTAATTCCTTTTTTTTTAAAAAAAATGTCTTCATTAAATATATACATATATATATATATATATATATATAAATATAATATGTATATATATTTCTTACAAAGAATATAATTCAAAAATGCGTCCTCCTCTGCTTCGTACCGATTCAACAGTCTTTGAGAAATTCATCTCGAGAAGCCTTCGGATCTTTATTTAACAGGCGTGGAATTAATCGTGCTATAGCGTATTTTTAAATTTCATTTTTAGCTAAATTTGTTTTGACGTGCTATGCACGTCATTCATTCAAATGCCGATATAAAATAGTATTATGATTTTGCTAATCAAAATAACATCGTTCAGAAAATGTAAGTAAAGTAAATTAAATTTTAAAATTGAATAATCAAGTAACTACAAAACACAATAAATGAAAAATTTAATCCATCAAAATGGGCACGTTTCTATGTAAAATATTTAACAAATTATATTCTTATCTTGCAATAGCTGTAAAATTTAAGGACAAAAAGATATATATTTTTTCTTCAAAACATTCCAAAAAAATGATTACAATAAAAAGAAAAATATACATATACCGTAAAATGGAAACATTATATATATATATATTAGATTATATGATGGTATATATAGACCTGCATATATTTGTCATCTTTTCAAAGAATATAATTGCAAAAATTACAGAAAACTCCTATTTTATCTAATACCGATTTTTAATACAGTTCTATTCGAAATAATAAATGTACCAAACAGCCTTCGAAAAATTATTAATATTATTAATTAATTATATTAATCAATTTAAGAGTTTTACTATAATGTTAATGTGTGTGTGTCTAAAACTTCATAAAAAAATGATTTCAAATACCAACTCGCTGCGAATTACTTTGGACGGATTTGCCACGCATACATGTTAATTAATTACCAGCGTAACTGGTTAATAAAGTTTCAAACTGCTCATATGTTGATTGGAATGAATACTGGTCTTGATGCGACGTGGATATGTTAAGTTTTGTATGTCATAACTTCCATCAGTGAGTGCTTTATGTCATGTAAACATTTGCGTTTTCAATAACATTTTATTCCTGAACTATTCACGTAATCTTCGCAAAATCTTGATCAGTTTCACGTTTTCCTGTGTTAAAAACTTTATTATAATATGTTGTGTAACGGTACTAAGTACTGCTTGTTCACTCATCATGTTAGCTAAATCAGAAACTAATTCGAAATCATGTGCAGTGCAAGGAGGGAGTCTAGACACTTCCATTAATATCCTCACTCGGGTTCAGTTGTAACTGACCCTTGTACGGTGTATATATATAAAAATAATATACATATATATATATATATATATATATATATATATATATATATGTATATATGTATATTATTCTTGATTTTTGTTCTCGGGACAGTTTTTTTTCTTTATATTATTTTATAATTTTTATGATCGTTTTGATTTTAAAGTGAACTTCAAAAATATGTTTGATAATTATGTATTATACAGACGAGCTTTAAGTTGTAATAGTAGTTTTCAATATACAGTAAATAAAAATCTACCTGAAAGATGAAGTCTATCGTAAGAATCATAAAATAATATAGTGGTTCTAAGAATAAAAATATTAAGTAGAGTAATAACAGACAGACAGACCCAAAATCAAAACTATATGCTTGAATATTGGCGTTATAAAACATTTAACTAATCTATTTGATGAAATTGTTTTTTGTAGTAGATTCAATATAGACATAAAAAATTAGGTAGTTTTACTCAATGCTATTTAAAAAGTAAGTATAGTAATATTTTATGAAAAATTTATTTTGAAAAGGATTATTTTTAATCCCTATATCTGTAAAATTCAATTATATTATAAAATATATTAATTAATAATTTTAAAATTATGCATACAATTGATTTAATCATTATATATCATATATATATATATATATATATATATTATATATATATATATATATATATATATATATATATATATATATATATATATATATATATATATATATATATATATATATATGATATATATGATATTTATATATATATATATATCTTTATTAATTAAATTGAATTTAAAAGCAAAATGAATTTGAAATGAATTAAAAAAAAACAGTTTTTACACATAATTTTTTGAAAATCAGTGAACATTTTAAGATATAAATTACATAGCATAAAGAATAAATAATAACAATTTCCAGTATAATCATTGTATTTCAATATTATTCTACTTTTTTCGAAGAAATAATAAAGGTTTTACAAATCAAATATGTCAACTTAAATAAAAAACACCTGTATATAACAAAAATACTTTCATTTTCTTTCTTATATAAAAATGTCCAATCGTGTGAATCGAATAGAAAAATTAAATTATCATCTTATACATAAACATTGTTCATATATAAATATAAACTACTCGAAAATATGTCATGGAATCGGAAGAATTGCATTGACTCTATTTCCTTGTACGGTGTCAACCATTGCTTGGAGTTATTTCTGCAGCTTTGCCTCTTGTCCCTTCTCATTTTGTACTGGCAGACTAGCAGTATCCCACGGGATCATCGAGGCGAGGAATCCAATAAACTCTGGCAGCACCGGTATGTCACTAAAGTGCTATGTCCGTTTCTACGTAACGCTCGATGTACGCCGCCACTCAACTATCAGTCTTTATTTTCTTTACCTAATAAAACACTTGTATTTAACATTACAGAGATAATATTCATTTATGTCGCTTGTGTGGTTATTTTTTTAATTATTTGTTTTCAAAACATAACTCAATAATATATTAAACTAAACATTTAAATCATATCCTACTTCATAGAAACTAATTTATATGTTATTATTTGGAACTAATTTAAAGTATATTATGTGATCTACTAACAAATTGTATAAATAAAATCTTACTTAAATTAAAACTATTATATTACTTATAAATCCTTAATGTTTACATTTAGCTTTGAATAAATAAAACAATAAGAAAAAATATTTTTTTTCAATAATGTATTCATAAGTAAATATAAAACTCTTGTTATATAAATGTGATAAATTCACTTTAATACAGATGAATTTTGCTTATGATCACTTTTGTAGCAAAACATTTGACAATGATTTGAATAATATTTTTTTATTTATTTATTCACTGTTAGTCACTTAAATAATCATACCATCATCGTCATAAGAAGTTAAAAACTTTTTTGTATATTTTGACAGTTTATCAATACAAAAAGAATATTTAAAGATGAAGCAAACAGAAAAATACAAATGGTATAATGTCAATTTGTATGACATTATTTTATTATGAAGTAAAATATATTTATATGAAGAAAAAAGTTTTTAATCAATACATTCTAACTTATTTACTTGCGATAGTGAAATATTGTTTTAAAATTCCACAATAACTTAGCTGTTCTAGGCCATACAAAAATGCATATAAAAAATTAGAAATGATACATAAATATAGAAAGAGAGTTTAGTGAATCAGAAAAAATGAAGTTAGTGAGTCTAAAGCAAAAATTAGGAATTTTGAAATAAAAATATAATAGTTTTGTAATATATCAAAAACAAAACCACCAATGGAGAAGAGAAAATATTGATTGACAACACAGAAATAAAAAAGAGACCATTAGATAAAAGCATAGAGACATACAAAAATTCTTCTAAGTGGAATGAAAAATAAAGATAAATGTGTGTGCATCATTATAATTTGGAATTATTTTTCAATTAATTTTTAATTTATTATAATGAATTATTCAAAAAATATATTTGTTACAGGTAATTGTTTTTTCTGAATTTTAACATATAGTGTTACACAATGTATTTATTAATAAAATTTATCACTAGTTATTTTTATTTTTATAAAAACTGAAAAAATACTAAACATTAATTAATTGTTCTTTAAATATGAAAAGTAAATTATATGTACATTTAATGATAAAGAAGTATCTTCTTATTTCTTATATAAGTTTAAATGAATATTAAAAATTATGAACATTTATAATTGTCAATATATTTGTTTAATAATTTTAGTTCATGGATATTAAAAAATATGTTCACATTCAAATTAAAGGCAACATGTAAATAGTATTTTTAATTTCAACGTACGAAAAGAATGTAAAATATATAAACATATATAAAGGTATACAAGGTCATATAGCGTATAAATATTCATAAACCAAATTAGTTTTTTATATTTCGCAATAAAGATCTATATATATATATATATATATATATATATATATATATATATATATATATATATATATATTATATCTTTTATATTTTACGAGAAAGTAATTTCTTTCTCTTTAAAAATTCAAACCTTGTATTTCATTAAGTTAGTTAATAAATGTTTATAATTTTTAATATTCGAATATTTAATATATTAGGTTGTCAAATATCTCCCTTCCGCCTTCCGCTTTTCCGAATTTCGCGGCTATGTACAAAAAAAAGCGGAAGGGAGATACTTGACAACATAATATATATATTTAATATATATATAGCCAGTTATATTCATTTCATATATACAATATATATATTGTGAGACAATTGATGTTGTAAGAATTTAAAATCAACAAAAAAATTCAAATAAATTGTATACAATACTATTTTAAGATTTTATTTTTATCGGATATAAAACCAATGTCTAAATTGAAATTCAAGACGTATATATAGAAATCGTTTATTGATAAAACACGAATCCATTTGTAATAAATTTTAACCGTATCTGTACTTTACACATTCACCCTCGTTTGGATGAATGGCCTAGCCTTAGGTCTTGCCATTCTTCTTGTCTTTACAGATATTATTTAAACGAAAATTCTATTTCTAGGTAGGACTATCCATTGATTTATACTTTTTCTAAAAATATTGATAAGTTTCTTTTTTTTCAGTTGATCATCAAATTAATCCAGTTAAATTCGATTTGTAGTAAGTATAACAAAATATTAATTATGCAATACTTTTGTGCGTGGAATGAAAGTTTAATCAAAATATTCAATAAAAAAATATTTATTATAAAAATTATGTTTTGATATTATTTTGTAAAATATTTCATTCTAGAAAATAAATAAAATAATTAAATATTATTTTTAACTAACATTATAACTTAATAGAAATAATATTTAGACAAATTTTAACGTTTATAAGACAGTAAACTCTATGTATATTTTTAAAAAAATATAAAATAATAACTGTAAAAAATAAAACCATTATTTAATTTTGAGAAATCGATACTTTATAATTATATAATTTATTCATATTTTCCTATAAAATATAAATGTAACAAATTATAACCTTTTAATTAAACTTATTTACTTTGGATACTTTAAAATACTTATTAATTAATTTTTTGATAAGGAATTAAAATTAATGTTTTTCAATATCACATGTTGTAATTATAATTTAATTATTGAGGAAAACCTAATTTAATAATCATCTAATATAGCCCATAATAAATAAAATACAATAGAAAAACATTTTCTTATAAATAATGCTCATTAAACATTATATTTTCATTGGGTAATCAAAATAAATTTCAGTTTGAATATATTATATATATATATATATATATATATATATATATATATATATATATAGAAGTTGTACCTATAAATAAGTTATTAATTTACAATTTTTCAAATTGTATAAAAAAACAATTTTTGAAATTAGTTGTTTTTCATCAATGAAACATTTACACATTTTCGTAACAACTATAACCATAAATCACTTATCTGAACGAAGTATAAGTCTTATATAGTTGGAGTTTATTTCATTCCAGGATTACAGTCAGACGTTGTCTTCGATAGACATGTGCACTTTTCCAATCATTGCACCCTACCCGCAACCCTATGTCGTTACCAAGGAAACACTATTCACCCCTAGACAACAATAAATACAATCAAGCACGCTACTTTCTACTACAATTATTTCCACGAAAAACTCATATTATATACATGAAGAGCTAAATGTTTCATATATATAAATTTGTTCGCGTGGAAATAATATTTCACTTGAATATATATATATATATATATATATATATATATATATATTTATGTATAGTACATTTTACTGTATAGAATCCAATTCATATAGTTCGTTGTAATAATAAGATAAAAATGACATTGACTCGTATAAAACGGAAAAAAAGATTTTCAAATATCGTTTGAAGCTCATACAGGTCATGATTTTTCCGGATGTCTGGTGACAGATATCAGAAACGGTTACTCGGACTGTTTGACTTGTCATTTCTAAATTCGAAAACATTCGTTGATTTTATGGTAGAGTTGTTCATGATATTTGAAGATATGTACATACGAGTAGTTAGATATTGCAAAGACCGTTATCAATAGTACTTTTGTATTCTTTTATATTTTTAAACTCGTTGTATTTTGGTCATTGAATTTTATTTTCTTACATATTTTTAGTATATATAAATATATACTTTTTTAATAAATTTCTAAAAATAATATAAAAATAACACTATAAAAAGTTTGAGTTTTTAAATTATTTTTGATCAAATATTTGTATGCGTAAATTTATATAAGTGAAAAATAATTTAACACAAATGAATTTTAACCCCAACACTACAACGGTTATAAAGTGTTCAATAATTATTTATTGTTTATAAATATGTCGACTGATGCGCATTTCGATGGCGATGCCATCATCGTCAGCGATCCTTTGGCCAGGAAATTAAAAAATAATGTTTTTTTTTTATATAGAATGTTCGAATGAGTGAAAGGTTTAGACATACATTTATTTGCTTACTATCATTTACTATTCTTTACTATCCTTCAGTTTCATTTGGACCGCTGTATGTAAATTAATATACAAATTTATATATATATATAAATGTCTGCTCATAACAAACTTTATCTTATAAACTCTTCGTTTCCTTTAACATTACATCTACTATAAAAGAAAATATCGATCAGGTGAAAGGAAATACACAAGCTGGAAATTTAAAAATTATCACTTGCATCATTAGACTTTTACCTGGCACATAAAGTTTATGATGAAGGAAACGAGGTTTCTTATCCCTAGTTATTTTCGAGTCGAGTATTTGAAATATGCTCACCGCGTGTATCGCAAGTCTTATTGAAGTGAACCACAAAGGGATAACTCAGAGATGAAAGATATGGCGCATATCCGTCACCTTGCCTACCTTAGAGGCATTTCCAAGCTTTATTTTTTTACCGAAATTCTTTCATCTGGGGAAAGGAACATTTCAGAAAGAAGAGATGTACGACATAGTATATGGATAAAGATTTAATTCAATTTGAAAGCGAAGACATTTTATTTAATGCGTTTAACTTCTAACGAAATCTTTTTAATATATGAATTTGTAAAAAGACGTTATGTAAATAAATTTCGGCTTAAAAAAGTTTTGAGTAATATAGACAGAAATGAAATTTTTATACGGACATGGAAATTGTAATATTAATTTCTATTTTAAGTCATAATTTTATTATTATGTAAATAATATTTAAAAATGGTATTTTTTATAGAAAATATATTATTCAAAGAGAGTATTTACAGTCCATTTATAATGTTAATAAATAAATCACCATCTTATTACAATATTTCATTTTTCAATATTTATTTCTTAAGAGTATTTCATCATTACATGCTTTGAAATTATTATAAAATAACATTAATTGTATTTATAAATTATATCTAAAGATCAATTGCTATTTTAGTTCATAATTTTAAATTTAATTTATTAGTCTTTTCACCAAATTGTTTTCTGAAAAACGTTTTTAATTTATTTATACATTTTTTCGTATTTTTTGTCGAAATTTTATTTACGTTTAATGTAGAATAATTTACATTTGTTTGAGAAATTATAATATTGTTAGAAATAATGGCCTGTTATTTTTATTTACATATATATATATATATATATATATATATATATATATATATATGTATGTAATTATTAATAATTTTAAAAAATATATTAGTAACGAAAAATAGGTGTTGAATGATACTTTCTGATAGATAATACAGAATTCATTTTTCTTCTTTTTTGATCTTTCCTATTTCAAGCAAATATCAAATTATGATGCATTATTAACAATTCAGTCATTTTTTAAGTTATAACACTCTATTTTATCGACTCTCTACAAAAACGCTTTAAAATTATTTTATTATCTTTCCTACGACCGTCCAAAAATACTCTTTATTTTTCGAGTCGAAGTCATTATTTTTAACTCCTTGCACTCGTAGTTTTTTTCACTTATATTCTCAGCAACTCGAAAAAAATAAATTTGCACTTCGCTAGAAGAATAAGTGAAGTTATTACAATTTGTTTTTGTCTTTATGTTAAGAATTGAAAATTATTTGATTTGGCTTCGTAGCAGAGCTCTCGAGTTTGAAGACAAATTTTAAATGGCTCCACTTCGGAGCCCTCGACTGGAAAGTGTTAATTATCCAAAACCACTTATGATATAAGATTTCAGTTAGAATGTCATTAACGTATGTTTGATAAATGGTTATGATGGTTTCTATATGGGTTTTATGCCAAATAAATAAAAATATCACATAATCTTTAATGTTCTCATTATAAATTAAAAGTATTTTTGTGCCAAAAATGATAATATAAATGTTCATTGATATAATTTATTTGCTATTTTAATTATAAAGATGAAAATTTTTGTATCCTTTAACATATATATATATATATATATATATATATATATATATATATATATACATATATAATGTTAATGTTTATATGTATTAATAAATGTATAAAATTTTAATGTGTATTCATATTTTATTGTCTGAAATTAAAATTATTCATTGACATGTTTAAGGTAGAAATTGATTTTTATTTTAGTCTAGAATTTTATATTATTATGAAGGATATATGCATCAATTTATTCGTGTATATAAATTTATATATATATATATATATATATATATATATATATTATGATGTATTAGTAGCTTTTAACATAAGTTCCACTTGAACGAATCCAATAAAAAACGATATTTTTAACGATAATTTATCGTAGTACAATTAAGAAGAGGAAAACAAAACTCAATCACTCGGAACGAAATCGCAATACTACTGGAAATCATCATCAACTGCTCTATTCAAATAAACAGCCTAACGAAATTCCACATCATAAAAATGCTTTATTGTGCAGACAACTAAACGTTGTAGTACTGGTATCCGTAATGTCCGTTCGGGTCCAGTCATCGAACGCGCGCTAACTCCCACCTCCGGTTCGGGAGCTTTCCTCTGGACTCTAGAGTTTCCTGCTCATGCGTGACAGTGGTAGCTAGAGCACGACTACGCAAACCCTACTAAATTGTTTTTTGACGCGTTTTATATTGCCTGTAAAGAGCATTTTATGGCCCACTTTGACGTCTCATAAGTATTTCCTTAATAAAGGAAAATTGTTATTGATCGTCGTTATACATCCACAGTTTTTTTCTTTTTACGAATCAATGACTTGTCTGTCAATAAAAAGTGCGAGATTTATTTAAGGCAGAATAAACAGTATAGACTTGAAATAGGTCACTTGGTTCAAGTTTAACATCTTTAAGACCAATTTAATTTTATTTTGTAAATAAATCAAATGAGAATTAACAGACTAACAAAATAAATGTTATTCGCTGTTAGTTATACTAAATATGGTTTTTAGTAATTTTATTTTAGATTTTGTTATATTTTGCAAATATGATTATATTCAATTTTTCATCATTACTTTATATTAAATATCAGTCATAATATAAAAAATAACTTTTTTCGCAATAAGAGTATTTTTTAAATTCTATTTTGATAAAAAAACTTATCAGCTAATTTAATGTTGTTATTGTTGTTTTTAATAATATAATAATATCATAACTATTAAATCATTTAGTGTTTACAGTTTTTATGATAAGAAAAAAACAAGTATTTCTCCCACACGTAATTTTTTCTCTAGATAATAATAACAAAACCTGTACCTTTTTGTTTGTATAGTTGGAAAAATAACTAATAGATTTATTTTACAAATCATTTCTTTTTATATTTGTATATTATTATTGATCTTATATATTATTATGATATTATTATTTATATATTATTATTGAGATATTATTATTGAAAAATAAATAAATAAATTTATGAATATTTTCTATTGATTTTAATACATTTTCAAATCGTTTCATTTGAAAATATGAAGTAATGGTTCATTATTTGAATTTCTAATAAATGATTAAAATAAATTTTAGTTTATAAAATTATTTCACGGATTGAAGATTTTTTATATATATATACCTATATGCACATATTCATATACATATATGAATATTTACATATATATGCGATGAAACAGTTTTTACCCTTGATTCAATTCATGATATTTGTAAATGTAAATGTATGTAAATATACGAAATGTGTGTATTTATGTCGCAGTGCGCTTGATTGTCTTTTATTTAGATTGTGATTTATGTGGAAACATTCAATTACCCTCCTGGTTAGAGTTATGACGTATAATTGTTAAATTATTTGTATTGACTCAGTAGAAATCGTTTTTATCCGAACAGAATAATTATTCAAATATTAAAAAAGGTAATTTTAACTGAATACAAAATTGTAACATCTATTTTCGAAAAAATACGAATAAAATAAACTAACGTTTTTTATTCATTGCTAAAACCATGGAAAATATAAGAGAATCATTTGAATTTTAAATAATCTATATATTATATAAATGTATATAATTTTTTATATAACTATGCAATTTCCAGTAAGAATTTCAAAACTTTGACAGTTGGTGGAAGTCATGTTTGAATTTTTTTAAGCTCATTTTGACATTTCAACTCAGTATAGTTTGGAAAATTATTATGAAACGTTTAATACTTCTACAACGTTTAGAAATTGTAAAAATTTATTATACAAATCAATGTTTGGTTCGTCAAACTTATCGCGAACTTCATGAATTAACACAATTGTCCAAGTTAACGTACCATTTATTGAAGTGTTAAAAAATTTAAAAACAATTTTATTCTACATGATACAGCAGTGTCTATAAAACTAATAAATTCAAGAAGTGAGGCTAATATTGCTTCTGTAAGTCAAAATTTCAAAATGAAACTGAGATTACGTTACAGTAAATGGAATGCGTTACCGAATCATGATTAATGAAATTTTTTCCAAAAAATAATTGAAAATAATTTTCACAATATGTGGTTTCAACAGGATGGTGCTACATGCCGTATATCTACGGAAGCAATAGACTTATTGAAACAAAAGTTTAATGAGTCCATTATTTCTCGAAATGGACCCATAAATTGGCCATTAAGATCATGTGATATAACTCCATTGGATTATTTTCTGTGGAGTTATGTGAAATCATTGGTTTATGCTAATAAACCACAAACAAAAAAATATTAAAAATAAACTTTAAATGTTTAATAATGAAATAGGACCACAATTATGTGAAAGAGTGACTAAACTACTTAGATTAAACAAATGCAATCTGTCAGGTAAAGTCGTGGTGGTCATATGAGTGAAATTGTGTTCCATCATTAATACCAAAGAATATGGTTAAAAATGAGAAAAATAAAAACCCATTTAATTAAATTATTTTTGTTTTATTTCCATTTGAACTTTTGAAGCGCTTATTGGAAAACTCTAATAATGTTGATATTTTCTTATAATCATATATATATATATATATATATATATATATATATATATATATATATATATATATATATATATATATAAGGAGAGAGAGTGTCCGTCTCAAAATAATCTAATCCTTGATTAAAAATAGATTTTTAATATAATATTCACGATGATTTTTATTTTGAATTTTTCAAAATGTTTTTTTGAAGAAATAAAATCTTTAAAATGGTTATATAACTTTTAAAAATGTTAGGTACTCTTCTCTTAGAATGAATGAAACGGCATCAATCAAAGCTTTTGGATATCTGAAATGCTATTGAATTGCTTTCCTTTTAACTTCATTTTAAGTGTTGAATACAGGAAAGAGCCATCAGATATCAAAGCAGGCAAATAAAATAAGATGGATGACACATATAGTGATGGATTTTTACAAAATAAATCACTCGCAGCCTTTTTTCGTTCCACATATTTAGTAAAATTGTGATATAATAATACCATTAATATCATTAATTTATCCCAAATATTTTAATTAGTTGAAAGTTTCTTTACCCCTTTTCTGAACTTTAAATAACATAATAAACGTTTAATATTATTAATATTTTGTTAGTTTACATTAACAAATTATTCAAATATCCTGTTTTTTATGAAGTCTGCAAATTTTTTAATGCATTTTGAGTAAAAAAGGATTACTCTTCACTAATGGTATTTTCAACACTTTAACTAAGTAGAATTACTTTCTTTTGACATCAACTTTTTAGTAATAATCTCCTAGAAATTCTCGATAAGGTTTAAGGGTCGATAGGGAGCATTATGTTAAGTAGTTGTAAACTTTAATATTTTTTTTAAACTGTTATTTTACTATTTTACACCATAAGTAGCAACATATAATATCACAGAATTCGATAAATCATTATTTTTTTCAACATTTCTACAAATTTATTGAAATTGATTTTTTGGGAACACTTTTGGGATATTTATTTTTATTTGAATTGCATAGTTGCTTACATGTACATAAAGTAAACAATAAATAATTATTCTATATGTTCATAAAATCTCATGATGTTGAAAGTGCAATTCATTCATGTTAAAGTGATTTGAAACTACCAAAATAAATGTTAATATTTATGTTTTTTGAATCAATGGTAATAAACATAATCAGTAATATATCTTCTTAATAATAATTTCATATTATAGTATTGAAAAACATTGGATATTCTAATAAATGTTAGTATATTGATGTATTTAAATTAATTTTAACTTATTATTTACAATTAAATAAAAAATAAAATTATGTTAGTTACAATAAATATTAAATCTCTAAAAGAAATTTTTTTAAATATAATTAACCAAATAAGTATGTCATTATAATTAAAAAAGTAGATATTATCTTTATATAAATGATTTCTTATGAAATTTTAAGGTTTTTTTTAAAATTTTTATAAGGATAATAAAAAAGATTATAAAATTATTCACTCGAAATTAAAAATAAAATTTGACAAGATAAATTTATATCATATGAAAATGCTGAAGAAAATTTAACAAACATTTTTTTATATAAAGTAATTAAATGAGAATTAAAATTCTTTACTCTTTATATAATTAACGAGTTTTGAATTTTTCTTCAAAGAAATGTTTGTTTCCTAAAAAATTCCTCTGCAACGAATTATTTTTCGTCCCGTTTTACTATTCTGATTATTGTTGATTGTAAACGAAAATAGACGAAGTTTGTTATAGTCTAACATGAATTTGTGACAACACAAAGGAATAGATTGACTTTGAGTAAAGCAAATAGTAGTACATAGTTGTACGTACTGTTATTACTAGAACCACATCATCACATATCAATTTATAATGGTTGTCTGGAAACTAGTACCGAAAGTTTTGTACTTTTGAACACAACAAAGACAGGAAGCAATTAAATTTACATTATTCAAGGAAGTACATATATTATTTTATTTATTAAATATATACATGAATATTATCTGTGCTAAAATATTACATTAATTAAAATAAATATATCAGTAAGAAATTAATTTAAACAATTAATTTTCAAAACATTTTAGCGTCAAAACTTAAATTATATACACGCATATATATATATATATATATATATATATATATATATATATATATATATACATTCATACATACATAAACAATAACTTACAAGTTTGATCAAGTTTATGTATGTTTGCACATGAATTGTGTTGTTTTCACGGATGATGTTATGCATACATTTTCTAATATAGAAGTATAAATATTTCGATCCTCTTTAGTATTTTACAGAACTCTGAAGAGTAAACAACTAAGAATTTATCTTGTGAAACGGAATTTGTGGTAAAAGATTACTCGATCGATTCTGTGAATTGTAAAACGATTTAAGAGCAAGTAAAGTAAATTAAGTTTTTGTTCAATAATTGATAAAAATATTATTTTTAACTTCATATATTATATTGTTTGATTATTTTCCAATAACCTCATTGAAATTTTTCATGTAAATGAAAAAATATTAAATATGTATTTTTTAAGAAACAAGAAAAGAAATTGTACATTTGTTACAAAAAAATGTTAAGAATCTTGTCCTAACATTTAAATATGCTTTCATTAGTACCATATTCGATATTAGAAAACAACGATTTAGACTTTCTAAAAAAGAAATCAGATCTGTAACCGTTATTAATAGACACCCTCAATCGTGGTACAATTTAATTGATCATCACGCAAAAACTTAAAAATACACTTCAAGTGCCACAATTAAAATTAAATCACAATATCGACCTTGGGGTGGAAATCGTGCGTTGTGGGTTGCGAAAAGTTGATTTAGAAGGCTAATTTAGGATAAAAAGATCATTATTCACGGATTGACACAGAAAAGTGCAATGAAATTTCGGAAAAATATAAATAATTTACAATTAATAATTGGGAGAAGGTTATTTTTTTAGAAGAGGCAAAAATTATTTGATTAAGTTCTGATGGTTGTTAATGAGTATGGAAGACAAGAAGAAACTGTTTTAAGAAAAAATGGTAAAGAGATTATTAAGTTTAGTGGAAAAATCTAATAATTTGGGAGTGCACGATAACTTCTGATATAAAAATGTGCAAGAGAATTAAAGGAAGCATGAGAACAGCGTCTTGAAAAATATCTTAATCTTGAAAAATGTTCAAATCTGGATAAATGATGGAAATCTGTATCTGATATAAATTTCCAGCAGTATAACGATTCTAAATATATGGAAAAGAAGCCCAAACTGTAGATTAAAGATGAGTGTTTCTCAGTAATGGATTGACTTCCTTAGTCATATCAGATCTTAACTTAATTGAATACCTCTAAATGCATTTCAAAACAATCTTTTTGCCTATAACTGGTGAAGATATAGATTTGAGAAAAAATGGACTGAAATTCTTTAAAATGTAGTGAAAATTTTATAATCAATATAATTTAAAGATTTACATTAGTTTTAGCTTTTTTCCGTAGCCACAAAATATATTAAATAATATAAAATTGCTACTGTGTTAAAACTTATATATTTGATCATATAGATTTATTTGTTTTTTTTTTTTTTGGGAATGAAGTACACTCGTCTCTCAATTAACGCGGAATATCCGTTCCACGTGGATTTGTTTTACGCGAATGAAAATCGCGTAAATTGAGTCTGTCAGTACAATAGAAAAAAAATGGAAATAAAAGGTAGTAAAGTTATAGAAATACATACTTATTTCACATAGCTCAACAAAAAAATAATGACGTTTTAGAAAAAAAAGTAGATAAATTTTATTCGGTGTCACTATCGCTATTGTAATTCAAAACAATCAACCTTTTATATATTTATATCGTGCTTTTATACGTTCAAGTAAGAATTTACGTCACTCTGATATATAATAAATTCCATGAAAAATTATATAAAATGAAATCTATCTGATCGCGTATAAAAAGTGCTGCGTAAATCAATACCGCGTAAAAAAAATCCAGCGTAAATAGAGGTATAATGTGCCGCGTAAAAAAAACTCGCGTAAAAAGTCCCGCGTAAATTGAGGACGGGTGTACTTAATTTTATACAAAATCACAATATTTATATTTGTGATAGTACCTAGAAGAATAATATATATAAAAAAGAAAAATTGTTTTTATTTTTTTCCTGAATTTATGTATCTTATGGCTACATTTTATTAAACTTTTGAGTTTTTTTCGTTTTTTCTCTCTTTCTTTATATATATATATATATATATATATATATATATAAATATACATATATATATACGAGAGTCGTTTGATAAGTATGGTAAATTTATTTATTGTTTAATTTAATAAAATAATTTATTTATTTAAATTTTTCAATTTAGTTTTTCTTACTTTTTTACCATACTTATCAAATATGCTCGTAGGACAGTCGGGAATTTTTAGTGTTAAAAAAACCTGCTTAAGGATTAAACCTTGAATGAAAAATTCTCATCAACCCATTTGGTCAGTATGATTAATATAACCAAATATTATTAAATGGTAATATTCATTAAAGTTTTCACTCAGCAGTAGGCAGATATAGAATAATATGATTATATAAATATATATATATATATATATATATATATATATATATATATATAATTAGTTAAGACCTGATATGATAATGCTATTTAATTTAGTCAGTACATCAGCGATATTGAATGTATTGAAAAAGATTTGAAGAAATATATATAGAAATGTTAATAAACATTTACTAAAATGTTACAACCTCCGTTTAAGTATAGAAAGAAACAAATAAGTTCATAATTATGGAAAGTAAAAGAGAACGATTCGATATGATCAAAACGTATTTATACTCAAAATTAAATAAATAAATAAAATTTTAGATAAATATATATATTTTGTGTCAAATGTAAATGATATTTTAACATATGGCTGTATATTTTTTTTATAAATTAGTCGTTAGTTATTAAATAATTGTTAAAAGCATGTATAGGATTATCCAAATGTGACACCTAGATTTGTGTTTTATTAAAAAAAAATGTATATAGGGTGGTGTATAGGGAAATTTGTGTATAGTTTCTTCTGTTTCTTTTTAATAAAATACAAATGTATGCGTCCCATTTGGATACACTATATAATCAAGTGATAATAAAAAAAAAAAATGAAAATAATTTAAATTTTTTGAATTAAAATCATTTGTATCTTACTATAAAATATTTGATGGACAGTTCATTATTCATTATTTTGTAGTCAAATATAAAACTTTATTTTTATTTATATTTGTCCAAAAATTAACCTTAATTACATTAACGTATTGAAATTAATTTAAAATTTATATGACGTCGTAAATGTGTGTACGAGAATATAAGAGAATTTTAATTTTCAATATTTCAAATAAGTTTATTAAAAAAATCTAATTAAAGTAATTCGCATAGATAATTTATTCAAATTACAACGCGCTTTAAAGTCAATTAC
This sequence comes from Neoneuromus ignobilis, assembly GCA_029203775.1. Classification (NCBI taxonomy): domain Eukaryota; kingdom Metazoa; phylum Arthropoda; class Insecta; order Megaloptera; family Corydalidae; genus Neoneuromus; species Neoneuromus ignobilis. Next base: position 37,696,348 of record CP092087.1, read on the forward strand.
GCTGCGAATGTAATTAAAAACTGCCAACTTTCATCGACAATCCCATCACGCGTATCGACAGAAAACAGTAATGCATGCAGTAGCCTTTTTTTATCAATGTATCAACGGTACGAAAATCATGGGAGAGAGAGGCTGTAACCGTTTGCATCCAGGGGCTATAAATGGCGACAGCGTGTATATTAGCCGTCGCGTCGTTCATGTTTCTCCGTTGGTCTACATGAACAAAACACGATCAGCAATGCAGATCAAGCCTGCTGCGATCACCAACTTGCTTGTCCCTTGCTTAATTAAATTGTAGCCATGTACATAAGGAGTGCAATCAACTTGGTGTACTGTATTAATTAAGATACATGTTTCAATATAACCAATGTATACATTGGTTTTCTTCCTTGCAGAGATCTGGCGTGTTCTGAATCTTCTCTAGGATTTGCTCGTCTCTAATGTTAGTTTTCAAAATACTTGCATATACATACAAGTAATTACATACAAACATATATATATATATATATATATATATATATATATATATATATATATATATACATATACATATACATATATATATATATATATATATATATATATATATATATATATATATATATATATATATATATATAAATCAGGTCGTGTAATATGAAATGTTGGAATTCTCATCAGTCACACGTAGATCGTTCAAGTGATTAGTTATATGTTTAAAAGTTGTTAGTTTTTTGTACTCATTTAAAGTTTATACAGTGTTCAGTAAGTTAACGTTATTTTTTTAAAAAAAATTGTATAACTACTTTTTGCAGAAATTTTGTATAATGGTATCGACGAAGGAATTAAGGGTTATTTTTTGGAACGAGTTCAAATTAGGTAATAGCGCGGCACATGCTGCACACAATATCAACACTGTAGCGATAATATCGTTAATGAATGTACGAGTAATGTACAGAGATGGTTCGAAAAATTCCGTTGTGGAGCAAAGGACTTAAAGAATAAGCCTCGCGGAAACCGCCTGTCCTTGTTGACGATGACGTTCTTCGAGCACTAGTGAAAGCTGATCCTTCTCGAATATATATATATATATATATATATATATATATATATATATATATATATATATATATATATATATATATATATATATATATATATATATATATATATATATATATATATATACATATATATATATATATATATATATATATATATATATATATATATAATATTTGTTTGGTAATCTAAATATGTAAAAAGGTTTACGAAGAGATTTAAATTTATTGGATCAGTCGAAGTTTTGTGAGATCTTCATCCAGCAATGGATAAAAAGCTTGCTGGTGCTGCTAATATTATATATATATATATATATATATATATATATATATATATATATATATACACCTGTCCCTCTATTTACACGCGACTTTTTATACGCAGTATTGATTTACGCTGCACTTTTTATACGCGGTCAGATAGATTTCATTTTATATAATTTTTCATGGAATTTATTATATATCAGAATGATGCAAATTCTTACTTGAAGGTATAAAAGCACGATAGAAATATATAAAAGGTTGATTGTTTTGAATTACAGTAGCAATAGTGACACCGAATGAAATTTATCTACTTTTGTTTTCTAAAACGTCATTATTTTTTTGTTAAGCTATGTGAAATAAATATGTGTTTCTACAACTTTACTAGCTTTTATTTCCAATATTTTTTCTATTGTACTGACAAACTCAATTTACGCGATTTTCATTCGCGTAAAACGAATCCACGTGTAACGGATACTCCGCGTAAATTGAGGGACGGGTATATATATATATATATATATATATATATATATATATGTAATGCTTATGTCAGTATCAGCAAAAAAAGGATATTTTAATTATATGACAAAATATGCCGGAAATTTGGATATTTTTTGTTTAAAAAGCGTCGGTATCCAAGATGTTAAAATCGATTAGCTTATGCGTGGTATTTAGTTTATATTTATTTAAAAATTTGAAAAAAATTGGTCAAAAATTGCAAGTAAAATATCATTTAGAATTAAATGAATAGAATTAAAATGAATAAATCACGATTAAAAAATAAAGGTTACATTTTTAAATTTTAGTATTATATAAAATTATTTCTTACTATTGGTTATTATGTTTTAAACTGTTGAAATATTAATACAAAATATATTTTTTACAAATACGTATGTATTTTTAATATTTAATTAATAGAAATTGAAACTGAAAAATGAATAAAAACTAAAATAAAAAAAGTACATGAAATATATCATAATATTATATATATATATATATATATATATATATATATATATATATATATATATATATATATATATATAATATGATATATACATCCATAATCACAAGTACTGCAGTTCAATAGAGACTAGGTCTTTGAGAAAGTCAGAGTTACGAGACAGTTGTTTTTTACGAGATGAGGTTGTCAGCCTCATGTTTAACACCCAACTTTGAAAGTTGAGGGACTTTCCAAGTAGGGATCGAATGTCTCCTTGCATGACAGGTGAAGATGCAAGCCATTATATATATATATATATATATATATATATATATATATATATATATATATATATATATATATATATATATATATATATATATAGTGTAACATAACAAGACAGTTTGATTAAGATTATAAAGAAAAAAATTTTGTAGTCAAAAATTAAATGAATAATGATATTGACAATTGTAAAGAAGTGTAATTATTAAAATATAATTTTGATTATGCATTTTAATAAAAATAAATAATAAAGACAGAGAAAGAAAAAAAGGATATAACGTAATAATGATATTGAATTAGAATGTTATGTTAGTTAAAATTATACAAGGATATAATATATTAAATATATATACATATACATATACATACATATATATATATATATATATATATATATATATATATATATATATATATATATATATAATTAATGATGAAAATATATTCAGTTTAGGAGATATTAATAAATTAGAAATTTTGTGCAGTAAATAATAATTAATATTAATATGAAAAAATGTGTACATAATCTAGAGATGTAAATGAAGTAAATTTATGTTTTAAAACATTAATTATAATTTATTAATAATTCACATATATTGTTTGTGATATAAGTTTAAAGATATTATTGAAGTTTTTGAAAAATCCACCTAGGACATAAAATATTATTTCTCTCTCTCTCTCTCTCTCTCTCTATATATATATATATATATATATATATATATATATATATATATATATATATATATATATATATACATATATATATATATATATATATATATATATATATATATATATATATATATAATTGTTGTCCAATAACTTTTAGATCAATCTTTTTTTTCAGTTTGTATGATAGAGTATTTTGTTTAATATGTAGTTTTTTATACACTTACTCGTACTTTAATTATTCATCGATTAAGGAATAACTTTGTATATAATAATTTATAAATACATATTTATATATATATATATATATATATATATATATATATTTATATATATATATATATATAGATGTATACGTATGTGTGTGCATTGGTGTGCTTGTATTTAATGAATAGTTTTTAATTACATAAATTTTAATTACAATTTAATTTAATAGTGTTCTTCCGTTCGAATATATTATCTGTTAGATATCGTTAAAACTGATGCAAATCAAATTATTTCTGACAATAGCGATTACAATTTCGTGCGTGAAATTACGTTTGGAAACTATAATGAAGTTTCTTGAAGCACTTGACTAGATAGAGGTTTAGATAGAAATCGATGATGTTGATGGTACGAGATGAAATGTAATAAGATGAGTTATTTACTAAAGAGAAATTGTAAAATTACATCCATTTACATTGTAGATAAAATTATAGTTATAAACTTGAAGTATTTACCTGCTAATCGTCAAACTAAAATGTTTTACAGTCACTTCAGTAATAATTATTTGAATGTAATAAATGTTTTACTGATGTTATATATATATATATATATATATATATATATATATGTGTGTGTGTGTGTGTGTGTGTGTGTTTATTCAAAATATTTTTTAATAAGACTTATTACATTCTTCTGTATTTTTGACATAAATTCTTTGGCAAAAGATTTTTAAATTACTTTTTTTAAATATATTTCTATATATAGATATTTTTTAAGCATAATAGAATTTTAAATTCAAACCTTATCAAAAGTTCTATCTAACTTAAAAAAACATCTATATATTAAACCTGTTAATTAAGTGATATATTTTCTAATATATCTATATAAAAATGTAAATATAATACATATTGTTAAATGATATACAATTAAAATTATCTACTATCCACAAATTGTTAATATTTTTTTAATAATATTTTTGGAGTGAATTTAAGGTTTAAAATTTAATATTTTTTATTATATTATAATAACATTCAATAACTAAATATCAAAAAGGTCGTATAAAAATGATAAGTTGATATTATTACATTTTATATTTATTAAAAATTATAAGAGTTCTTATTAAACTTTTAAAGAATTGAAAACATTTTAAGAATTTTTTAAACTATTCACTAATTTATGTGACTATCACATTATACGTTTAGATTTAAGGAAATGAATATATGAGCAATTTGTTCAAAAAAAAAATTATAATTTGATTACTACTATTTTTTAATTTTATTTTTTACTAATTTAATTATTTGTTTGTTTGAAATTTTATATTTAAAATGTGAATATTTATTTTTTTTACTGAAATTTGTAATATTATTTCCGATACTTTATATATATATATATATATATATATATATATATATACGTGCGTGTGGGTATGTTATAATTTATCAAAATAATAATTTTATGCGACACGTGACAAAAGAAGTAATGTATTTAATGAATTCTTAATGATCATGTAGAGAATATTTTATATAGAGTAAAAGAGTTAATTATATTTTTTAATTACATGTTTTTAAAAACAATACAAATAGTTTTTTTAAATATAAGAGTTATTAAATCAATTCCTAAAATTTCAATGTGTATATTACAAAAAGTATTGGCTCTAATTAGTAAAACAAAGTTGTTTGAAGTTTTCAAGTAGCTGTATACATATAATTTACGATTCATATTTCATATAAAAAGTGGGAAATTTTCATTATGATATATAATATTTGATATGTAATATAATATTCCTTTATAATTTTTGTTCAGTTTCAGCTTAATTGTAAGTAAAAAGTGAAATTAAGTTAATGATATAAATATCTAAATTCTATAGTTATTTTATTTAAAAAATATCCTATTAATAATAATACTATAATAAGCGTTGAATTTTTTTATTAATATGTTAGTAAAATAATTAAAGTGTTTTGATTAATGTGAATATTAGCTTTAATTATTGAACGCTTTATTTTTTTCCAATATTTTCAATATTGACTTTATAAGTGTTTTTGTACTATTTAATTATTGTTTATTATTGATTATATATATATATATATATATATATATATATATATATGAGTAGTAGTGTATGAACGCGAATTCTTGTTGATATAAGTACATGCAAATTCTGAAGTTTGATCTAAATTTTAATTAGCATAGCTGGCATAAGTATACGAAGTATAGCGCATAAAACAAATCGAATTCTCAGGCATGAGAACGTGAGATAATAATTGTGTGAATATAAGGTAGATATTAACGAGCGTTTTAAATCAAAGGCCCACTGGTGCAATTTTATCATAAAAGAAGTAATTACGAGAAGTAATAACAAACAATAGAGGATGATGAACGCGCCAAGTCGGTCATATAATAAAAGTAAAATTACGCTAACAACAAAAGGGCTGCGAGGAGAGAAAGCGAACGAAAAGATAAATGACTACAAATGTAGTACAGGAAATGAGTAAAGTTTATGTTTGAGCTCAGTGGAAATATGCCACGGGGGATAAGAGATCGAGAGTATTTATTTCAACTCTGATTCAGCTTTATGGACAACGTTTTTATTTATGTATTGAAAAAATAAATTTATATTTGATTCGAAAACAATAATATTTTAAAATGAACCAAAACTTGAATGGTATTTTTCAAACGTTAAGTCGTCTATTTTATGTAGGATTATATTCATTTATTTCGTACAACCTTCTTTCTCTTTTTCCTTTATTTATATACATATATATATATATATATATATATATATATATATATATATATATATATATATTTATATAATTTATCAATAGATTAAAAGGAAAGTCACATGAATTCTCAAAGTTATTAAAAATAATTTTTGTTATTAATATAAAACATTCAAATTTCATAGTTTTATTCTATAGATATTTTTTAAAAAATATTTGTTAAAAATTTGTGAAAACATGGAAGTTTCAGATGGTCAATATCAGTGACTAGTAAATAACTGTCACAGCATCTAACTAGTTCCAAAACTTTGTAAATAACGTATATTATTCTTCATTACTGAGTTTGTTCTTCTCTTAAATTTAAAAGAATGGTCCAATGAAATGAGAACGTTGTAAACGCCTTTATCCGTATTTAGATCTATTGTTTATTTGCCCGGACGCGACGAGATTATTCTCACGATGATTTATTTACTGAGGCGGTGAATATTCTCAGGCCATCGTATTTTGCAACAATAGAAGCAGAAAGCTATTTTAAATAAAGATCTCGTGAGATGATACAGAAAAATATTTTTGTTCTTTTAAAAAAATATATTATAAATGACTCCGCATTCACATTTTTCCTACCTATATCTGTAATTTATATTCGAACGATATATCTTTTACCAAATCGTAAAAAAAGTGGTCGTTGAAAAGCAATTTTTAACAGGAAATTCTATATTTTGAAGTAAAAAGACGAATCGTTTGTTTCAAAGAAATTACAAAGAGAAGAAATACAATTTTAGTTATGGAATAAATCATCTTTTCAAGTTGAATGATCTAAATAAAGAAAATACAAGATAAAACTAAAGGAATGATACGTATATATGATGCAACTTTATATAAATAAGTACTATCGTGTGAATATATTATATATATATATATATATATATATATATATATATATATATATATATATATATAGAAAGAGAACGAGAGAGAGGCCCAAATAAGGCGGAAGAATAGTAAGTGATAGTATGAAATAAATGTATGCCTAAAGCCTTTAGTCTTATTTGAGTCAATCTTTATATACGAAACATTAATGAATTCATCTTTACAAACTTAACGTATTATTTGTAATAATTCATTATAATATTTGTTTGTTCATATATTTGAAGCTATTTTTAAAAAATTATAATATTTTATATTTTATTTAATGGGTTAATTAGTTTATTATACAAGATTATAAATGATTAAATAAATAGTAACGAGATGATATTATTTATATTTCTATTTTAGAATAGTGATTTGACGAATTAATTTATATTTATAATCTTTTGATGTTTATTGTTTGTTAAAAAATTAAGTCAATAATAACATATTTATTCAATTATTTGCATAAAAACAGATTTTTAATTGTGGCGAGATCCAAAATTAATTGCAAATCTTGGATTTTGAAATAATTTTATTCTTTTATATCCATATTTAGTTAAAAATGAGATAGATATATATCAGGCGGTAGTTTTGATTTAATAACAGATTTCTGACTAGTAAAAGGCTGCATTAGTGTGTACAATAGTTTAGAGTTTCGTTGATTAAACATAGTGAAGCACTCTTATTAGGGACTTTGAAAATTGCTGCACTACTTAGTGATATTTTAACGACTTGTCAGATATTCAAGAAATTTTCAAGGTAAAAAACTTTAGAGTAGGTACTTCAGTATTCTCTTGAAAAGCCGTAGTACAAGTCAATTTGAATCTAATCAAGTGATCCTTATCAATTGATAAGTAGGTTAAATTTACGAAAATATTATTTGTTATTATGCTTAATATATTTTTGAAATTTAAAAATAAACATATTTATTTTTACAGAAACAAATATATATATATATATATATATATATATATATATAATAAGATAAAATTAACCAGGGTTTTATTTAAAAATATATTTACTATAAAAATTAAATTGATAATTTTATTGTAAATATCAAATATTTTATAATGTTTTAAATAATAATATAAAATTAATATTTACGTTTTCTAAAAATTTGGTATCGCTTATTTTTGATTATTTTCTTTTAATTCTGGTTGTTTATACTTGATGGTAAACGTTATGTTTCAGTTATCTGTTAAAACGATTTAAATCATCGAATTAACCAACGTATTTTGAGTAAAATGTTTCAATGCATCATTTAGGAAATTTATCATTCGAATGTTGAAGCATAATTAATATTTATTTAATGGACATTGTATACTGTCAAAGTTAAATATTGTTTCATAACTAACATTATAAATAGGGGCTAAAACCACATCCCTCAAAAATTCAATTTCGAGTATTTTTTTTTGTTAACACAGAGTGTTAATTTTAAAAATAATTACCATTTTTTTAATAATTAGAATGAAAATTTGGTACCATTGTATTAATTTTTTCTTTTTATTTCGTAAATTATGGAATTTTATTCTATCTGTCTCATTAAAATTATATTTTATTTAATAACAAATTTATAATACTTTTTGTTCCATTTTTTTAGAACAATAATATAATAATCTTAAAATTCATCAAAATATATGTTTTTATACATATTATATATATATATATATATATATATATATATTTATAGAGAGAGAGAGAGAGAGAGAGAGAGAGAGGATCATCCAAATGTCATGCCTAGATTTGTGTTTTATTTAAAAGAAACAGTTTACGTATTTCTACGAGTATACACCACCCTATAGACATGTTTGTTTTTAATAAAACATAAATTTAGGCTTCACATTTAGAAGGCCTTATATATATATATATATATATATATATATATATATATATATATATATTGACATAAATATATGCACAGTTATACTTTTATAGGTAATATAAATACAAAAGATTTAATAATATAATGTTTATAACCAGAAATATATTGTCCTGTTAATGAAGAGTAAATAACTTTTGTATAACAAGAAACTATACAGCAAAATTTAATAGTGGAAAAATAATGTTTTTGACAAATTACTATAAACTTTGTTTAACGTAACAGTTTTATAGTGCAATTTATAGTTTTTACATGACACAAGAAACCATAGTATAACACGGCAGTAACGTAACAAGTAAATGTTCTATCTTAATTGGACAAAGATGTAAGTCGTAAAATAAACATTATTTGTAGTGTAGCTAGAAAGGGATTTGATAAGATAATTGAAGCAGGTGTTCGTGGATTAAATGTAAAAATTTGTCTATTTGCTGCTAAGTTAAGTTATATGTAACAAATAATATTATTTTACAATTTTTAAATGCCAAATAAAAAAAAAACAAAATTGCAATAAATTTATTGCAATTTTGGTGTTACTGATAGAATTAATTAAAATTGATCGAATTTTGTTGAATATTCAACAGAAGATTTTATAGATGATGATATCTCAATTAAGTAATTTCGAAAATTTAAAACTATATTTTAAATTTCTATGTCTGTATATTATAAAATACGAGATTAAATTAATTAGAAATTTCTTATTGATAGTTTTCTAGATATGTCTGTATATATTTATATGAGTATATACATATATATATATATATATATATATATATATATTTATATATATATATATATATTAGGTTGGCAAATATCTCCCTTCCGCCTTCTGGTCTTTTGAATTTCGCAGCTATGTACAAAAAAAAAAAAAAAAAGCGGAAGGGAGATACTTGCCAACCTAATATATATATATATATATATATATATATATATATATATATATATATATATATATATATGTGTGTAAGAATACATTTGAAATACATTTTTAATATAATCCCGTTTTGAGAATAAGAAAATGTATTTGTAATTAATATTTTCACTTTCGTATTTGTTAATTATTTTTTTCTCTGAGGTAATTTATACGCATCTTGCGTTTATTCTGTTTGAATAATATATTAGGAAGTACTTACAATAACAATTTTCCTTAATATAGAAACTGTATCTTTGTTAAATACGATATAACGGACGCAGCCTCTTATCTTTTCTGTTTTACGACGTCACGAGTAAAAGCAGAGAAAGGTAATTATGATTTATAGACACTCGCGTCCATTGCGGTTTAAAAGGCATCGTCGCATCGCTGACACTTTGACATATCGACGCCGCAAAGTAGGTTGCGTCAACCTCAACGTTTACGCGTTCCCCGTTTTGGAGTTGGTGGTGCGTTAAACAGGTTTCCGGGCTGCAGACTCTGACTGATGAGTGTCAATTGAACGGTGTGTCGAGATTAATGCATATTCGGAATCAGTTGCATCAATCGTTTCGGATTCGTCTTTCTCGCTAAATTCGAGTGATTTCATGGGGCGTTTATATTTGGATATATCACGGATTAGAGTTAATTGAAGTGTGCGTACGTAATTTCAAAGGCACTGAAATTTATTTCAAAAGCGTAACTGTCTGTATCTGTACAGCTTTAGGCAAATTATCTTAGTTAATATCATAAATTTAATAACATATTTCATTGCTTGTCAATATGTAACATATGATATTGCTGAAGGGAAACATTTTATAGTAATTAGTTTTATTTTCAAATCCAAATGTTTCTTTTATTATATAACATTGATATTTAAATAAATGTTATATAACATTAATATTTTTGCAATTTATAATAATATCTTTTTAATATGTGTATTAAAATGTTTGCTATTTATTTTGATTTGAATTTATAAAAAAATCTAATATAAATAAATAAAAGGATACTACATCCTATATACAATATTTCACTAAAAATCTTCCGAAAATTTATTTAACTTTTTGTTAACTTTTTCAATTGTTAAGTCATAGATTATTGTAACTGATTATTTCGCAATAATCTGTATAAATATTTACAAATTAGTGATATTTCATGCAAATAAATCACTCACCTATAAAACTACAAAATTTTATTTGTTCAATAATCATCTACTGTTCACTTTAGTCACATTTTGATTGTCATGCCATTATTGTCAGAGAATTCATTATAAAATTTCTCATTTTGAAAAATCTTTTAATATTGAATGTAAGTGATTAATAGGTGAAAATAGTGATTAATAGGAGATCCAAAGTGAATTTGCAATACCATAAAAATATATTTTATTACTTTTTATAATGGTATAATAATTCATTTCTTATAATTTCTATTTTTTAGTTAATTTTTAAAGTAAATTTATTTTTAATAATTGAATTTCAATATATTTACCATTCTAAATATCCATATTTGAATAGAAATAAAAAATTGTTTTTTATATTTTTGTTTAAATATATTATTAATGTCATATTTTTTAATTTACCATTCGTATTTAAATAATAATAATATTTTAAAATCAATGTAATTTTTATAGAATTCTGTACAACAAAAACTATTTAAAAAAAATTCATTAAAAAATAATGTATTTATTTAATAACAATTGTTTAGTACTTTATATTTTGTATTAAGTTGTATTTATCTCTTGTGAATATAACAATATGCTATCATGGAATGAAATAAAAGATATTACAAGTGTATATTGTACAAAGTTGCAATGTACGTTGTCAATGATAAGTTTTCGTACAATTAAATTTTATAACTAGATAATGTAGCATGTAGTATAGTTAAAATACCTAGTTTCGTTTGATAATTCTGTCTAGTTGTAGTAAATTGCATTTAAGTTGTTACACATTATATTGTAAAGTTATTTAATTGACGTTGTTTCTAAATACAGCTCTTACATCTTTAATAGTGTATTTAATCCAAATTTTCCTTTTATGACTTTTACTATCATCAAGTTACTCTTTCTATTTATTATGTTGCTTAATAAAACACATTTTTTATTATAATTAATATCTTTTTGTAGTATTTAGTGTTACAGTTTGAGATATTCTTCATTTAATATCGCGATATATAAATGTTTTTTTTATTATTACTATTTATTATGAATTTATGTATTATATAAATATATATATATATATATATATATATATATATATATATATATAAACATGTGTAAATATAAAGAATTAAATTATATTATTTATAGTTTTTAGCTAAATATTTTATTTCCAATGAAATGTGAAATAGTTCAATTTTAAATATACCTTTTTTTACTAATACTAAAATTATGAAATATTTTGTTTTTATTAATTTTTATATAATTTTAAACATACATTTTTTTGTTTAGGTCAAAAAAAAATACTTTAAAATTAATGTAAAACTGAAAACAACAAAAAAATATATGTTTTGTACAATACTTTAGATTAATTTTATGTTTCTTTAAATTATTCCGTCATTGGTGTCAATTCTGAAAAACTATTATTTATTTGTAGTTTTATTTTGTCTTTCAAAGTTTAGTAAAAAGGAATATTTATTATTTTATAAAATATTTACTAGAGGACTTTAAATATTTATATATTGTTAATCATTAGTTTGACATTTATTTACTTTGTCACAATTATATCATTTATTGCAACATTATTGATTATTTACATATTTTCAGAATTTTCAATTTAATACATCAATTTTATATTTTAAAATTCCTCATTTTCTTTGTTATTAAGAAATATAAAAAAAATAAAAATTGGTACATTCCAATATAAATACATTCCAATATATTCCAATTTAGCATTTCAAAATAAATGTGTGATTTAGTTTACTAATTACATCTCGTTCTGAATACATCGTAATTTGTTGTTTGATCATATTTCATACAATGTATATCAGAATTGCTTTCTCGTGTGCGGTTTGAATGATTCATTGTCATGATATTTCTATGGTGCGTGCACAGATGTTTAAATTATCCCTTTTTGTGTTTCATATATTTAATTCCAATTTCATTATAATTCAAATGTACATATTATGTTATAAATATAAAAGAATTATTTATAACGTTGCATTGTTATTTATATTTATTTATTATTACATATAATAGATATGTTAAGTGATATAAATATCAGATAATTTAGAAAACATGAACAAAATTTAATATTTTATTGAAATATTTGTATTTTAGCAAAAATATTCAAATTGGCAATTTTTATCTTTAAAATTTTACTCTAATGAAAACAAGTTTATTAAATGATAAGAGAAATATGCAATTCCTTTAAATTTTTAGAAATGAAGGAAAATATTAACATTGAAAGATTTATTATTTTTTCTATTATAGATAGACTAATTTTTATATAATTGTGATATGTAATATTATACAAGAGTTATGCAAAAGTCTCTTTCTTTTTTAAATATTATCGATGTTTCAAAAACTAATCAATATTTTAATCAAAATATTCTACTGTTTGTCAATTTTCAGGAAAATGATATATATTGTTTATACTTTATACTTTTTCAAAATTACTAAATAGTATATATGAATATCTAATTTGCAATAAATAAAATAGGTAGAAGTTAATAAAAAAATATTCGGTGAATACATCGAGTGAAATAAACTTCCCATTGCAGTTCTATTAGAAATTCCCAGATCAGCAACATAACATGTGGTCTAACATTATCGTACAAAATATTTTGTTTCTTTTTCCTAAAATGCGTTCGTTTTTGAATAAATGCTTCATTTAGTCGCCTTAGCTGTTAGTTGCATCAATCTGCAATGATTGTCTTACTTACTACAACTTATAAAAAACAAATTCATGTATATCTCACTAAAAACACAAAAGGATATGATATTTGTAGATATTTTGTTGCAGCGTTAAAATAAATGCTTCGCCAAGGTTTACCCATAAATTGTTGCATTTAAGATTGCCGTACTACATCCATTTTTTATCTCTGTTTAATAATCGATATAAAAAATTTTTGGTTAGTGACGATTGAGAAGAAAAAGGCTAGTATTAATCTTGTTTCTAATGACATATTTCTATATCATGCAAATGTCTAATTACGGTACTTTGATTAATGTTTAGCCTTTTCGTAAGCTGTACACTCGGTTGTGTAAAATCTTACTGTAATAACGTTTCTTAATTATCCAATATTTTCTGAGGTCATTTTCAATGTACTTTATTTTTCAGGTTTAATTTATAATTTTTAAACTTAATAAATCACTAACGTCAAGTATTTTCAACTATAGGAACATCACTTTAAGTTTTATAAATAATGTTGTCTTTTGAAGTGATTTTACGTTGATTTATTAAAAATAACATATAGTAATAAATTTGCTCTTTGATAAATTAATAATATATTTGATAAATTTAAGTGATTAATTTGGTTCCTATTTTATATTAATTATGTAAATAATAATGATGTTATGTAAAATATTAATTTTTATTTAGGTTTACCTACCATTGATAAATGAAATGTAGAGAAACAAAAATGTTTACTTAAAACATATTTTTTATGTCGTACAAATGTAAATAATTAAAATTTTGACAAATATCTAATACTTTAATTTAAAAAAACGAATTATCACTCATAACATCACAAAATATTAAAAAGTGTTCAATAATCGTTTATCGTTATTTTTGTTTATTTACAACAACAATAGACTAATGTAGATTTCGAAAGTGATGCTATCATCACCAGAGCACTTTGTTATAAAATATAGATTTTATAACACATTGTTTTGACGATGATGGTATTGCCATCGAGATGTCATTATCCTATTATTATATATATATATATATAATATATATATATATATATATATATATATATATATATATATATATATATATATATATATATATATAAATGTTAATATAAGATAATGAATAAAAATTATCAACTATTTGTTTTTGGGAAAAACTAAGATATAGATTATATTATATTATGAAAGAAAACCGTTGGCTGTTTGATAAATATGGTCGAATGAAATTCATGTCGTTATATGAAAAAGTTATTGCTGAAAGATAAATATCTAGAAAGAATAATGGCATAGAAAAAGACGATAGAAGATATATTTGATCGTTACGAGTGTATCCCTTGTGGATTATTTTGAAAAAACGAAACACGTTCTCTAGTGTTTGTGTTCATGAACTGGATGGCGTTAAATTGAAGTATTTTTACTACGTATAAATAGTATGCTGCAGAGCATTTAAAAAGCAGATGAGATAAGAAGTTGGAAAAGCATTATACATTTTTGCTTGCTTTTAAAATTTCATTTTTTTCCTTTGCACTACATTTCTTTAATTGTAAAAATGATTTTAATATATTTATAAGTTAAGATCAAAAATGCTGAAAATTCTTTAGTAATATAAAATAAAATAAAAAGAATATTAGGAACATATTTTTATATTGTAGTTAAATTCACATGTACAGTTAAATTAATTATATAAAAATCTTTATCAATATTTATAGTAAATTAATACTGGAAATGAAAAATAGATGGTATCAAGTAATTTATTAAAACTTAAGAAATTAATTTTATTTAAAAGTCAAATTATATACTTTTGTTTATAAACATTTCACAAGATATTTTCCAAAAATTTAGTAGTTTTGAGTTATTATACAGTATATTACATTTTTAATGGAAGCATTATTTTTATTTTTATCACTTATTTAAATGATTTTTGGGCATAAGAGTATTTAAATATTATAAATAACCTGACAGTATTTTAAATCAGTAATGAAGTAATCTGACGATGGTAGTTATCAACATTCTAGTAAGTAAATAAAGTGATCAGTAATTAAAAAGTAAACGTTTTTGTAGAATCTAATGATTCTTATATTTTCTAAATTCGAAATTAATATTCAGCCTTAATGCAGTAGTTTATTTTTTGATTACTAAATCTCTTAGATTGATTTACGTTTAATGCCTTTTATTTATAATTTTTTTTCTATTGAAGCGTTTCTTATTTTGTATTAAGTTATGCATTTTTATTTAGATTTTTCTTCTTATTATTCATCTCATATTCTTTAATAATACGAATATTATTGTAACGATTATTCCAGTTTATTTATTAAATTGGTTTATTTTAAAAATAAAAAATTGGATACTTGTTCGATTTTACTTTCTTACAATGTAGTCTTTTAATTTACGAGTTTGACTCCATTTATTTATTTTTGTGAAAGTAATGTTTTCTTTTTTTATGTTGATAGGTATCTGAAAAAATTGTTGATTAAATCTGAAAAGACAACATTTACAGAAGTCAATTAAATATTTAATATTTCTTTCGGTTGATTCAAGTTAATTTATATTTTATAATATCTGTTATTTCCTTTGTGTGGTAATAAACAAGTATCATAAAATTTAAACATATAATTTTAATTTTATACGTATATATACATAAACTCACATCCATATATGTATATATATATATATATATCATGTAAGTAATAAAATTATATTTAATTTTAGGAATTTCCATTTGCTATTTTACTTTCCTTCGTGACGCCTACAATGATCTTTTAATGTGATACCACAATTGACCATTAAATGTATAAAGTATCTTTTCGTATATTGAAAATAGGTATTATATATATATATATATATATATATATACTCGTATATATGAGTATTTTAATATAAAAATTACCCATAAAATTGACAGTTTTCATTTCTATACTTTATTACTTATATTCTCAATCAAAATTTACTATTGTGCAAGTTTAGTTATTTATAAAATTATTTTATTTTATATATATATATATATATATATATATATACATATATATATATATATATATATATATATACATATATATATTTATATAGTACATATATTATTGTATATATAATTGAAAATACTGTTTATCAGTACAAACATTATTGTTATTTAAAATTTTTATTAGACATCCCATTAGAAATTTGTTCAAGCAGAGAAGATTATTTAATTAAAATTTTCGGTACTTAATTTTATATTCAACCAATTATTGAGATATACTCTTTGATTTGTTTGCATGTATGAATGTTTTATAAATATACAATAAAAACATTTTATGGAGATATTTCACATTTAAAAAAATAATCAGATATTAAATTCTTTTAATTATATGCACGTAATTTTTTTACATGAAAATAAAATAATTTCATAAAATTGTTTGCAAGAATAATGAATTGATTTGTAATTCTTATTTTCTTTTAAAATATTTTTTTCACTAATATCCGATAATTTCTTCGTAAATGTAATTAAGTTACAAGTTTTAACAGTATTAGAATAATTTTTAATTCATATTTCTATTATTTTATGGAATACAAGATTACTAAGATTATATAATGTATATTTAGATGATTAAGGTTTGAAAATGAAAAAAAATATGGTGAATTTGTTAGTTCTATTACTTTATTTTGAAAAAGATAAAAAAGCAATAAATATTTTTTTAATAAATGTTATTTGAATAAAAACGAATCATTTATCCCGATAGCAGATTTTATAAAGTCGTTTAATAATAATTTATAATTAACTTTTTTTGTTAAGATGCATTTCAATGCTACATAATATATAGTTTAACAATAATTGCATAATAATAAAGTGCATATAAATAAGTGAATTTCAAATTATTATTAAAAACATAAAATTTTCTTGTTATAGAGTGATTGATTTATTTACGTAAATTATTTATTTATATAAATTTACCAAAGTACCAAACTAAATTGAACAAATTTGTACCATCTAAGAAAATTTCTCTCAATATTAAATAATTTAAAGGCAATTTTAAAAATTCCATTTTGGAGTTTTTTCTGATAGATATCTCACGTTCTGAGAACGCTTTCAAAGTTTAATACAAATATTAAAAATATAATATTTACTCACATTTTTATAATGTACCATTTTAATTGTATACTTTCATAATTATCACTACAAATGTCTTATTAATACCTTTTTTCATTAGAACAAGTAATAATTGTTTATTATTAATTTTTATCATTTTTATAAACTCACAAAATAGGTTATAAATAAAGTATTATCTATTTCTGATTTAATTAAATATTCATGTCTGTGCTTTGAATTTTAATATATAATATAATGAAATAACGTATTTAAAGATTATTAAATAACTTATTTTGAAGATAATCAATATATTACTCGTATATTAATTTGTGTCGAACACAAATTTATATTATAGATTATTATAAAATCTAGCAACCTAACAACCAACAGAATTACTATAAAAATTATAGAGTTGTTATGAGATTTTAAAAAAATTAAAAAATAAAATATCTCCTAACAAGGTTATAAAGTTTTTGATAAAACACAAAATACCTCGTGACCTGTAGGTTGTTTTTTTAAAAATTATTATCTTTCAATTGAATAATTAAATAAATAGCTTAGAAGATGAAAATGCTAATTGAAATTATAAATTTTGCAAGTAGTGAATATAATGGCAAATAAGAGATATGTTCAATATAAAAATCTGAGTTACCAATATTTACTCATAAATATTCACATTTTACAAACATAATGTACGTATGTTTATAAGAAAGTATGTATATATATATATATATATATATATATATATATATATATATAATCTGTGTATAATTACATTAATCTCATATTTTTGTCAATATACAAGTTTCAATATCCGATCAGTATAAAACTATTTCTTGCCTGTGAACATGTTGAAAGTTATTAACCGGAAATGAACGAACAAAATCATGTGCAAAAACTTTCAACCATATGGCAGACGGTGTAAGAAGTATTTGAAGTTCGACTACTGTACGTCTGTAGAAAGTATATTTTTTGCTTCTAACTTGGAAAGAAGTAAGCATTTTCTTGTCAGAAACAGTAAAGTTTCGCTTACACCGTTCTTTGATAAGCAGCAAATAGAAAGTTGAATGAATATATGTTTTATTTTGCCAGGAAGTTTATTTGTTATATAAAAACAAAAAAAAAGAGTTAAACATATATACTCACAGTATAAATAGGTATAAAAAATCAATACCTGAATGGTAATTATATATATATATATATATATATATATATATATATTAATTTTTGGAAAAAGATTTCATCCAGAAGTGGACAGAAAAAGACTAATGACGATTGTGATGATAGTGTGTGTGTGTATATATATATATATATATATATATATATATATATATATATATATATATATATAAATTCAGTTACTTATTTTAATTGTTTAAAAACATAACTCAGATTATCTGTTATATAATATATTAGAAAATAAATATTTTTTAATTTCTAAAAAAACTCATTTAATCATGAATAAAAATTGTTTTACTTAATAATTACAATTATTAAAAACTATTAAATTATTTGAATAAATACAGAGGCATCATTTGATCAATAGAATAGTACTTCATAGAAACAGTAATAGAAACATTAAAAATAAAGCAGATGATGTAGAATCAATAAAGTAAAACATACATGAAAAATGAAATATTACATATATAGGATAACTTAAATCATATTGGAGGATAGTAAAGGTTATTAAGCAAATAAATGTATTCCTAAACCTTTCTGTTTCATTTGGACCATCCTACATAACTGAGTAGATGAAAAATAGAAAAAAACTGTAGAACGAACATTTTGCAAGAATGAATGAAAATAGAAATGTCAAAGTGTGTAAGAAATAAAAAACCATAAGATTCATAAAATGTTGGAGGTCCTAATAAAAAAATAGGAAGATTTAATCTAAAAATTAAATAGAGAATAGGTTTCGAAAAGAACAAGCAAAATTTTACACAGGATAAGAAGAATAAATAATTAAAAATTAATTAAGTATTTTCATAAAAGAATGTTGAACACAAAATGTTTAGAATATATATATATATATATATATATATATATATATATATATATATATATATATATATATACATAGATACATATTTTTAGTTAAAAAATATTTGATAATAATATATCTCGTATATATTCTGCTGTACTGAAAGCAAAAAACTCTTAAATATTCATTGGCGCATATTTTTTTGAATAAGTTCAATTCGACGAACTGTAAAATTGTTTAGAATTCAAAGAACAAAGAATATAATTTTTTTTAAGAGAATCTATAGAAAAAATGTACATCAATTGACTTGTATTGTCATTATTGAGCGAGTGGATGAAGATGTACTTTTTGTCTTTTTCAATCCATTATAAGATTATTCAAATACTGTTCATTAGATATTAATGGAGCTTTGATGTAAAAGAAAATCAAAGTGGAATATAAATTTTATTTTTATTTCAAAGGAGAGTAAAATAAACAGAATATTTTAAAAAATGGATACGGGTTTTTATTAATAAATATTCCATATGAAATAAATATTTTCGTAGTTATGTTATTTGATGTTTAAATAAAGATTAAAAGTTAGAATATTGCAATATAAAATGTTTTTAAATCAATTTTATTAGAAAAAAAATATTTTTATTCGGTTTATACAATTCATGGTTTTATATTGAAATTATTAATTTTTTAACTATATATTTTCTTAAAAATATTTATATAATTATTTTTTTAGCGGTTTTTCTACTATGAATATTTTTTTTTATTCTGGATAAAACATCTAGGTCTAATTATGAGTATTAAAATTTGATGTTCATTCGAAACGAAAAATATTACTTGAAGAATTTTGTCATTTTCATTTAATATTGTTACAGTATTTATAATCACAATTTTAAAATAATATAATAAAAATATATATATATGTTATATATATATTATATATATATATATATATATATATATATATATATATATATATATAATATATATGTACAACATAGGCTTTAATTAAGAATAAAAAATATAAATTATAATATTGATAAATAAATTATATAGTAAATTTGTTTTATAATTCTAAATTACTAATTGTTTAGTAATAATTGTTAATTAATCAATCTGACACAAAAATATATTAGGAAGTATATGAATTATTTCAAATTCTGTACGAAGCCTAATGGTAAAATATTTTCTATTGAAGAGAAGTGATAATTCAATAAAGTAAATTGACATTAATTTCTGTTGAGTTAGATGGTAGGACTATTAATAACAAGAATGTTGTTTGTTTAAGCCTACGACCCTAATATTAACTTTGACAGTTTCAATGCGGAGAAATTGTAAGACTTAGTTACATTTCTCTTGCAGTTTAAATAATTTTCGACTTCTTAGATAGTCTCGTCAATATTAATTTAGAAATCATTAGTAAAGTTGTCCAATATAGTTATTTGTATATTTAAATTAAAAAATATATTCTTAAGCTTTGTATTTTGAATATATATATATATATATATATATATATATTCAGTATCTTATTTTTGAAGATACATTTCTTTTTTCCAATAGATAAGAAAATTACAAATAATACTATAGATAGATGTTGAAGTACTTTATTAGTAGGAAGATAATAAACTATATTTTGATTTATTTTGTAAATATACATATAAATATTTCATCATTTATCAATGAGGTATAATATTTGATTTTTATTGAATTTATTAAAATTCAGTATATTTTATACAATATTTTAATATATACTGCTTCATATTGCTTATTATTAGTTTTAACTTGTTTTAATTTTATTAAAAATGTCAATATCTTAAATTAAAAAATTAAATCTATTTTTATTAATCTTTAGCTATTAGAATATTTTTCACATCAACATTTTTTCATTACACAAGTATTTTTATTCAATAGAAATCTTAATAAGAATAAAAATCATTTGGCATCAAATATATAAATTAAAACGATAAAATCGTTTAAAATAATTTAAATTTATTTCCGAAAAAGTAATTTAAATTCGAAACAAAAGAGAAATTATATTATTATTTCTCTTAATAAATATAGTTAATAAATATTTAATTTAAGAATTAAATATTGAATATTTTATATGAATTATCTGAATTTAATATATTCGTTATTGTGTTATTATATTTTATATCGCTATTAAATATTTTGATTGAATATCGAACTATTTTTCTTGCATTGTTTTCGTTCTTCACGATTTCTTATTAGATATTATAAAAATAAGTAAATAAAATTATAATAGAATCTAAAAAAAGGCTGGAAGACAAAAAAATTATTTACATTAAATATACTAATATTATAACAAATATATTTGTTTAAATCTGCTAGATTGATAAGTATTTTTTTATTTAAATATACATAATTAAACTCAAGTAAAAACTTCAAGATTATAAATAAAAGAGAAAAATTTCAGATTTTTTAACTTCTAACTTTGGACTTTAAATAATGAAGGTTCATACATAGAAAACAATTCTCTCAGTTCACTTTTAATAAAAAAATAATTACTTTTCTAATCATCAAATATTTTCTTAAAATTATTTTATATAATATCCCACTTAAGTTAATGAAACACAAGTTAATAAAAATTTGTTGAAAACTATAAATTAGTATTTTAGTTTTGGTTCTACAAAATAGTAAAAACATATTCCGACTCATAACTCTATTTATTGTAGTTTAAATAGTTTTTCAATACATTTTTAAACATGTGAAAAAAGTGAAAAAACTATCGTGAAGTTATATTATTCTAACAACAAATTTAATATATAAAATATCAAGTGATTTAATGTATACTTTTAATTAAGTAAAATGTTTTTGTAAGCACATTTATAACTTTTTTTATATAGAGAGAATAAAACGTAATATAATAAATAGTATAAGCTTTACACATTTACACGCGTATACATATCATGGCAGATTTATTGTGCGACTCACATGGGATTTTTCCAATGTCTTTAACAATTTTGAGTATGGAATAAAAAGGTGTAAAATATTGACAGAACGGAGCGAATATACATAAACATGCATTTGTATATATTGAAACGTGTATATAATACTGTAACACGGTGTATTGCTTATTTTGTATTATATATATATATATATATATATATATATATATATATATATATATATATATATATATATACATATATATATATATATATATATATATATATATATATATATATGTATATATATATGCATTCTAGAGCTTAAATTGATTTTGAAATTCGCATGTTTCAAACAAATTCCGGTTGGAAAGAAAGAGGGTTCGTTGCCACTGTATGTTTATGAATGTGATGTTGTTGGAAAATATGTCCGTATTTATTCTCGATTTTTATTTATTATTGGTCTTGTAATGAAGACATGAATATTTATGTTGTTTTTGTTGAATTATTTGTGACCGAGTTCGAATAAAATATCTTTTTGTTGTATTAATTCAAATGTAAAATAAATTGTTTGGTGAGACTATATGTCCTTTATCGATTTTATACGAATGTATATTACGTAAAATATGTATAAAGTGATTTTTTTCATACATTTGTTTTGCTATTTCCCTATACGAAATAGTATGCTAGCAATTAATATATTTACATATATATATATATATATATATATATATATATATATATATATATATGTATATATAAACATACATACACACAATTGCGCATATGCATATAAATATAAAATGCCATAAAATATTTTCTCATAATATGTAGTTTTGTTTAAATGAATAACTTTTCTTTATTAAATTTATAACATCGCAGTTCATTCTATAAGTGATTTTGTATATTTTTTTTAAAAAAAAGTGTATCTTAAATAATTAAGAAAAAAAACTTTTTTTGAATTTCATATATGCAGCAATGAACAGAAAGAAAAGCATATAGCAGATTTTAAAAAAATGTGCTCATTTCGTATAATCGAATTTATTTATTTTTTGAATCATGATCAAAATAAGACATTTGCTTACTTATTTGAAAATGATACAAAAAAATTAAAAAACAGAAAAAATAAAATACTAACAATCGTCTTTTAAACGTTGACAAAAAATAAGGATTTTTTTTGACGATGCTGGAAAACATTCGTTATTTTCAAAATTACATTATTCGTTTTTCTTGTAATGTTTTTTCTTAGCACATTATAAATTGTGTTAACTGATAAAGTTGCAGAACTTTTTATTTGTTAACAACTAAAAGTTCTGTAAAATGAGCAACTTGACAAACTTTAAAAAATAATAGTTTATTGTTAAACAAGTAGCTGAAGTGTTCGCTACTAAAGATTTTATATTATTAGGCGCATCTAAATAAAAGTATTAAAAATTATAAGAGAATATATAAACCACAAAAAAACTATTTTTTTTAAAGAAACAGTAAATGAAAATTTAAATTAAACGAAAAATCTTCTTATATTGAAACATATTCTATGGCATAGAATATGCTAAAAAATAAAAAAAATAACTAATTAATTGAATACTTTTTGTTTTATTTTCATTTAAATTTTTGAAATGATTATTGGAAAACCATATATATATACATATATATATATATATATATATATATATATATATATATATATATATATATATATATATATACATATATGTATATATATATATATATATATATATATATATATATATATATATATACACATATATATAAAAGTAAATATTGAATCATATTTAAAACATAAATTAAACAGTTGTATATAAAAAAAAGTAAAAAATAAGTAAAACTCAATTTATTTCAAACATAAAATATTTCTATTTTATTATATTTCCAATAAAATTTCATAATGTCACCCTAATAAACACAACGATATGTGACAAGATTTCCTTTTTATTTATTTAGCGAGCAAACAAACTATACGTAAATATCGCTACAAAAAGCATTTTCAATAAATAAATGAAATCGAGTCGAAGGGAGCGCACGGCTGTGGAAATCATTGTCAGATCAACAATACAATTCCAGTTTTTGACACATGAAAAATGAAATGTTGGCGGTGCTGGTGGTTTCAATCGGACTAGCGCAACGTGGAAATTGTAACAATTCTCACATTCTATACGAAGATAGTGTGAGAATAACATTTGTCACAATGTGAAGTAATGATTAGTTAATAATACTGAAATACACGAACAGATCGCAGTAAATAATATACGATGAAAATGTGTAATAAGTTATTGATTATTTTCGAATGTTTTTTAATCTAAATGTATTCATTAAGTTAATCTATTAATATTATTAAATTTATATTGAAGTAAATTTATTTTGTATTGTTGAGAATAGTGTTCAAAAATTCAATTATTTTTTAATTTAAAAATGTTCGTTTTAGTGAATTCTATAGCAATTTGTTTCCATATACTCAAGTTTTAGTTTATAAAATGGAATTCGTTCAAATATATTACATTAATAATAAATTGATAATAATATAAAAATACGCTTGCTTAGTACAATTAACAAAATTGTAAAGATTGTGATAAAGAAATGTTTTAATTTTTAATAAATATAATTCTCATTCTACTCGTAGAATATTTTTTAACATGTTGATTAACTAATGAGTTTTTCATGTTTTATTGTATACTCCACAGTAAAAATTGGTATGAGAAGAATGTAATATTAAATTTTACATAATACTACTTAATTATTATCCATATAATATCATTTAGTGTCCCTCATTTTACGTTTTCTTCATAACTATTTTTTTTAATTTTATTGTGGTTATAAAATAATGGCATCAATATTTTTAAAGTGACGTTTAACTTATTTGATCGATCAACATAACTTCGAAAATCAGTAGTGTACAGAATGACAAATAACATATTAATCACTGTATTATTTTTAAATGTAAATTAAAAAAAATATTAATGGAGCAATCTATATTTTTTGGCTTTTGATCAAGATTTTGTAATCTGAAAGATCTGTAAAAGTAGGTATGAACGATTTTGGGAACGAAAATTTGAGTTGAGTGACGAGCTATGATCCAAAAAAAATAAAATAAAAATAATTTGAAGACAAGAAATTACAGTAGCTGGTGATTGAGAATCAAAATCAAATCTAAAAACAACTTGCAGAATATCTCATTATGATTCACGAAACTATTTTTTTTGTTTGAAGAAACTGGAATATATATATATATATATATATATATATATATATATATATATAGAAAAAATAAAGTTTGATTCTATACTTTTTTTCTATGATAACAAAAAATAATGTAAAATAACTATATTCTTCTTTTTGAGGTATAAAAAATAATTTTGTTATTAAAAAATTACAGAGAACAAAAAATGATTTTATATAATAATACAAAATGGTAAAATTCATACGTGCACTCGAGGATACAGCAAAAATGTAACCAATCAATCATAATAGTGAAAAACAATTTAATAGAAAGACTGATGTCCGAAGAAAACTCGATTTAGTTTTTAGCACAAGACGAAAGAGTTTTATCGCCAGGATATTTAAAATTTAAGATTAAGATTGACAGAAGTTTTGAATAATAATGGAAAATATATTTTAGTCCAAAATAAAAATATTATTTTTTTGCATCATTTTCAAATTTTCTCAAATAAAATTTTATTTATGGGTTGACCTAATATACTCGTATATATATATATATATATATATATATATATATATATATATATATATATAAACATACAAACTTCTACATTTTTAGTTAAATTATAAACAAACTTTAAAAAAATCATCGCTTATATTAAGATCTTATGCAATAATTTAAATTAACAAATAGTTTGAAAACACACCCTATTCTGTTTTGGGGTACTTGTTCTATTTGTATAACATTTACCTCTAAAATGATATCAATACAAGAGAATCTTGAAGGTATCAAGTAGATAGGAACTTTAACAAAACGATCAATAAATTTATTTACATATATATATATATATATATATATATATATATATATATATATATATATAGATATATATATATATAGATATATATAGATATATACATAATATATAGTTGTTAATTAATTACTGAAATTTAAATTTAATATTTAGTAATGAATTTTCTTTTGAGTAATGATACAGAAATGACATTCTTGCAAATCAAAAAAATTAAAATATTCGATCAATAAATTATTTTTTAAAAGTTTAATGTAATAAATATATGTTACAATATTATTTTATGTTCTAAAATTATATTCTCGTATATGAATTGTTGCACTAAAAGAGTTTTTCTTAAGTAATTGAATGAATTTTAAAAACGACATTTTTTTAAAATAATAAGTGTGATCACTTCTCGAACGATGATAAATATATATATTTATATATATATATATATATATAAATATATATATATATATATATATATATATATAAATATAAAGAAGTAAACAAGAAATAAATTGAGAAAACTATAAAATGTAGAAAAATTACGCTAAATTTTTTAGGACAACTAAAATTTGAGATTAAATCAGTGGATTGAAGGGATAAAAAAAGCAAATGGTAATTTATTTCCATTTATTTGTTTTTATTTTAATTATAAACAACTTTTAATAAACAATTAAACAGTAATTAAAATAAATAAAAACAATATTATAAGTCAAGATGTGAGTTTATATTCAAAACATTATCAAATGAATTTGATTTTATTATAAATAGATATATTTGCTGAATAAGTAGTTAAAGAATTTAAAAATAATATTTATTTCAGATAATTATTGAAAAATTTATCATTTTTTGGAAAATATATGTTTATAAATATATATAAATATTAAAATAATATAATATATCAAAAGGAATATGAAATCTTCAAATAAAATGTGTATATCTTTTATTAAGCTAATGTTAAGTTTTTTAATATGTATTTTTTACTTAACACGTTGAGGACGGCGTGTACCACCGATGGCTCACACGCAAATGGTTCAGCAAAGTACGATTTTTACTGCCGCCCAATGAAGCGACATAGAAAAAACTGCGCCGTCCTCAACGTGTTAAGTAATTTATTAGACTTTCATTCCAAATGTTTAAAAATTATAATAATATTAAATAATGTCAGGGGTTTAAAATTAAGTGTCATTAATTTTATCAATATCATTCCAAAAAAATTTAACATTTAGATTTTTTTTTAATATAGTTTGGATTTATTCTTAATTTATTTTTCACTCAATAATTATCACGACAAAACTATGAATTTTTATTATATAGGATCATCCAAATAATAGAGCTAGATTTTAGTTTTATTAAAAAGGAGCAAAAGAAACTACGAGGGTCGTTTGTTAAGTATGGTAAATTTGTTTATTGTTTAATTAAATTAATTAATAATTTAATTAAATTTTTCAGTTTAGTTTTTCTTACTTTTTTACCATACTTATCAAACGACCCTCGTATATACATGTTTCTCTATACACCACCCTACATATACATGTTTTTTTTTAATAAATCACAAATCTAAGTGTCACATTTGGATGATCCATTATTATTTACAAATAATTTACAATCCACTTGGTTATTATTTATACACAATTTAGTTTCACTTTAATTTTATTTTATTTTGGTGATATTATAATCAAAATTACATAAATAAAAGAAAATGAACAATACATAATTATGGATATTATAAAAATGTATGGTGCTAAAGTGGTAATTTTTTAGCATTTTAATGTAAAGTATTATCAAATAAAAAATAATTGCTTTTATTGCTGTTGTTGGAAAAAATTTCGATCTCTTAATTTATATATATATATACGTGTATATTACATATTTGTATAAAAATATGTTTTAGTGTGTGAAAATGTGAACGTATGTTCGTGGGAGAGAAAAAAACTAATGCGAGCTTTGGTGTTTGTTGAAAAATAATTGCCACTGCTTTTATCTGTTAATTACGTATTTTACTAGCAAGTTAAACAAACACAATTCAAGATAAAAATAATTACATGTTACTATATTATCATACATTTTTATAGTCCTCATATTTTTATGCCGTTAATTACGCACATTATCTTTATTTTAGTAGTTAATTTTATTTTACATAAAAATTACATAAGCACTTAATATAAAAATCAAAGTACAAAATTTCTTTCTATTGAAAATTTTTTGTCATTGTCGTGAATGTATTTATATATGTGTATCTATATCTATCTATCTATCTATCTATATATATATATATATATATATATATATATATATATATATATATATATATATATATACGCGTATGCTTTTGTGGATGTATGTATGAAAAAATCAATTGCATATAAATAGAATAAGAAAAAAGTCAAACTTGTCAAACTATAGCAAGAAAATTCAATGTTATTCATTTGTCGTCCACGGATTCAAGTCGTTGATATGCTGAGTGAATACTGAAATCGTCGAGTTCGTATCCTGTGTTGGGCAGGCAGGTACAGATGAAGGTTTATGTAGGACACTAACCTCGTTTTGTTCATTCTTAAAGCTTCGTATGAACGTGGATGGATTAAAAGAGAACAATCGTTTGAAGATTTTTAAAGAAATTATTTTAAAAAGCTTTCAAGTCATTATTTTTTTATATATTCCAGAAAAATATTCTATTAAGATATATATTGGTTGGGGTTTTCCTTATTATTTATTAAAAGTACTCGTTTAAAACTAATCAATATTATCCGACAGTAGTTAGTACATTGAACTTTGAATAACAGTCTTAAAAAGAGTTCATGGAGTTCATTGTATATTTTCCATTCATTTTCATCATTAATTGTTATTTATTATGTATTTTGCAAAACAGCATTATATAAACACACACACAGATATATATATATAGAGAGAGAGAGAGAAAGAAAGAGAGAAGTAATTTTATAAAAATATTGATTTTTAACTTCTATTTTATTGTTAAATAAAGTTAAAAAGAAATAATTGGAATTGGGAAATTTGTGTTTTAAATTATTGTTGTATAATGAGGTTGAAAGTTTTTGTGCTCATATCTAAATAACATTTATGTATTTATAAACAGAATGATTAATGAGTAATTATTGAAATTTTCTAATATCTTATGGTGGTGGGGTGATAATTCATTTGTGTGAAAATGAATTTGAAAAAGTTCATTTATTTTTTTACCAAAATGCTGTTCTATTTTGTACCAAAAATATTTTAAGAATTTTAATGAAGAAGTTCTTTTATATATTTGAAACAAATTTGAATGAAACTCTTTGATGGTTTTTAATTATCACTAGAAAAATTATTTATTTACTCGCTATGTACGATGGGATTAGATTATTATTTTATAATACTTATATAAATATAAATATTTGTTGGATATTTTATATTAGTAAGATAAAAAAGGCTAATACAGTTATAAAAAGGTTTTTTTTAATAAAATAAAATTTATATCATATTATTTTTATATGTTATTTTAGAAATAAAAACAAATCTTTTAGAAATAAGTACAGTATATGTGAATTGCTATTTTCAATTATGAACTTCGATACTTTTAATAGCAATAAGATTTTTTGATAATAAAAAAAGAATAATTTAAACACTAACATTAAAATACAAGGAATAAAAAATCTAATATCAAGTAGAACTATAAAATTTTGTAGCCTAGTATTCTGTCAAAGATCAATAACAATAAAATAAAACACAATTTAACTACAGCAAAAAAATACTTGTGTAATCGTTTAAAAAGAAAAACTAAAAAAAGAAGACATTCACTATTGTATTATTTTGTCAATATAGATAGAGAAACCAAAGCAGGAATAGAGAATAAAATACTTTTTTGATTACATGCATTTTAATACTCACGCTATTATTGCTAAATCGTTGGATTATAAAATCTACATTAAATGTGAGACCTTAGGATTTAAAATGTAGTGCTTAGCGATGTTGTTAAGACCATCGAAATGCATATCAGGAAATAAAGTAAATAATAAACGACTTTTGAATATTTTAATAAATTTATATTAAAGTTATTTTTTATAATTTCAAAACAGATAATGATACTGTATTTAATATTGGCTGTCATGAGCAATAACTAAAATTTTCTAAATAAAATTATTGAACGTCACGTTAGATTTTTACTCAAACATGTAGATAACTTATTCGTTAACTGAATCAATGGGACCATAATAAGAACAAATCATTTTACATTTTTTATATTTTCGAGCACGTTTTTTTGGCTGATTTTTATTAAATGACGATTTCTTGTTAATTGTAAATATCATTATCAAATATCGAATGGAAAAAAATATATGAAAGTTGAAAACTTGTAATTTTATTTCGTATTTTTAAATATTGTGTTATAAAGGCAAATTTTATAAGAGAAATGTAATTAATAAATAAAATTTCTTTTTATATAATTATATTTGAAATATAAGTACTAAACTATTGTGAAAAAAAGAGTTTATCATTTTATGTATATATTTCTTATCAAAAAAACTACTTGCATAATGAATTTCTATTTTCACATATTCTAATCATTAAATTAGAAATATATTAAACCATTAACTCTTTAAATAATTGGCTGAGAAATGAATGAATTAAATTCTGTTCTTTTTGTAGAAATATATTTTATAAAATTTGTTGTTATAAGTGGGTTGATTAAAATTATTGCTATTTTTATTGATAACCTATCTATTTAATATAATTAAAATGATCTTAAAAAATTGATATTATTAAAAAATATATATATGCTGCAAATAGGAAGTTTATCTTAGGTAATAAAAATGTAAATATGGTTTTTAAATTTTATAATTTTTTGAATTATATATATATATATATATATATATATATATATATATATATATATATACATACATATGTATATAAACTCATTTATTCAATATGTATTCACAAAATGAGATAAAAGCTTTGAAAAAATTTGAAACTAGAAAAAGTTAGATAACGTTTTCGATAAATTCGTCCGTGTAAAATTCTATAAAAAGGACGTTTGAAAGTAAAACTTCAATTGTACAACACATATACAGAATCAAAATATACATATAGTATACTGTAGCTATATGCGAGAAAGTAACGCCTGCGGCAAGGATAAAAAAAGTCGATCCTTTTGTAAATGGTTCCAGTAATGTACGAACCTTTCCACCGTACGGTAGTGTATTTTTTTACGACGCGAAATCTTAACCCTTGCCGTGATTTACGAACACGATTGTATTTTACCCGCGTATTTGAATTTACTGTAAAGCTCACACAGAGAATAGGGTATCCTCCATGTAGATTTTTATTACTTTAACATGTGCGTAATTTAGAAATTGTATTTTTGTTGCAGGAAATTGACAACACGGTTGATTCGAGGTAAGTTGCAAAAATTTTTATTTTGATTAAAAATATATTTATATGCAGTTTAAAATTTAAAAACATATAATAATGTTATTTTATTTATGATTTATAATAATAAATATATTGAAATTATTTACATTATAGAATATTTTTATTACATTTTGAAAATATATACTACTTTCTATTGTATAAAATATTTTTTTTTGTTAAAAATAATTAAATATTTTATATTGAAATGTGATAAAACTGATAAATAAACATTAGTATTTCAAATTCTAAAAATATAAACAAAGTTATCTTTAATTTTTTAGAAACTTTTGAATTTTTAAAACTATTATTAAAAAATAAAATTGTATCAAAATACGACCATAAGCAAATTAATTATAATTTTCAATTAGAAATATTTATGATATTATGTAAAATTTATATATTATATTTTTGAATATTTTTCATAAAATTGATCATATATATATATATATATATATATATATATATATATATATATTATCAATCTCTTTTCATCCATAATGAGATGAATATCTCTGACAAAACTTTCACATTTCGAGGAATTAAATGTCCACTTTTTCCTTTCCAATTCGACAGATTTTTATATTTCTTTGTTCCATCTATACACAGTTATTTTTTTGGCTCTCTTATATTTTGGGTCCCAAACAATAATTTATCTTGTTTATCGATGGTTTCCTTTTTTGCTATACAATTAGCTCATTTTAATTTTTATTATTTCACTTATATATTATATATATATATATATATATATATATATATATATATATATATATATATATATATATATATATATATGGTGTTCCAATAAATGTATATACATTTTAATGTGTATACTTTTTATTGGGGTATATTTAAATATATATATATATATATATATATATATATATATATATATGTTTGTGTAAATTTTTCTATGAATTAAGTTACATTATCGTATATGTTTTAATTTGATTTTATTTAAAAAAATTAAAACAGCTATGATCGATGTTAGTTATAATTTAAAAAAGGTTGAATACAAATAAACAATATCTCTAAGTTTATTACTAGTATTATCTTTTATTTCAAAATGATAACACGATAACAAAAGTATAGGGTCATCTAAATGCGACGTTTAGATTTGTGTTTTATTAAAAAGAAGTAAAAGAAACTATACATATGTTTCCCTATACACATGTTTTATTTGAATAAAATACAATTCTAGACGTCACATTTGGTTGACTCTATATATAATAAATTTAATAGTATTTATATATTACAATTTTTTTAGAAATACGAACATTTTTTTGTGTATAAAATTTGACGTTTCAATTTTAAAATATCTATTTAGTAATATTTATTTAAGTAAGATTTTGTGCAATTCAGTGTAAATTTATATTTATATATATATATATATATATATATATATATATATAATGCTTGTAGTGGTGTATATAAATGTACATAAAAGTGATGCAAGTCACATACATAAATGCTTACATAAAGGTCCATACGATCAATCTTTTATGAATTGTTAAAGTAAAGAGTGTAGAGAAAGCTCTCAATCTTGTTTTATCTATTTACAATCACACGCAGTCATACATTTATATCATGTGTTGGGATTTATAAATGTTATCTAAAAAGGAATGATTTTATACGTTGAAAGCATTTTAATATGTACAAAGCAAACGCTTTTATTTCTGGATGAGAAGAAGTTTTAACTCCCTTCTACAATAACATAAAAAATATATGTTTTAGTTGACTGGTGAGAAAATCATAGAGTTATATTGTAAAAAAATTATTAAAATGAATCGAAAAAAAACAATAGATGAAATAATGTCATATTTTTGACAATAAATTTATTGGAATGGTGTGGTAACAAAAATGTACTTTTTAAAAATAAATAGCGTATTTAAGTATAACTATAATTTTTTCTTGTACTTCTTATTTTGAAGCTAACTTATTTATTATAAAAAGGAAAAAAGCGTTTTTGAATCATTTAATACAAAGTAATGAAGTAATGTACTATTTTTAATTGTTAAAAAAGTTCCATTTTGGCAATATCTTATTAAGTGAAGAAAACTAGTCCATTCTTTTCAATATATCAAGACAGTGTTTAATTATTGAATGTTTAACTTTGAGCAATCTTTATTTGTACAGTTTTTGTAATAAATTTCAAATAAATTAACTATTGTTATGGTTTTGCAATTTTGTCGAGGCTTTTGAAATAAAATGAAAACTTCACATTAGGAATTTTTAAAGACAATCTAATAATAATATCAAATATTTTTTTCATATTATTATTGTATTATTTTTGTGTTTTTTGATATATCCAATTTTTTAGAATTCAAATTATATAATATAACCATCCAAACTATTCAATAATATATTATTATCATCATCATCACCAACAGCAATATTATCATTTTCATTAGCCTCTTTTTATTCATTATTGAATGAATCCCAAAACATTTCTACTGATGTAATGCCTTTGTATTCCACTTTGTTTATACACATATATATATATATATATATATATATATAAACAAAATTTTAATTACTAGCTCATTTTGGACAAAAAATATTTAATTGAATATTATTTTTTTGAAAAAGAGAAAGATTCGTAATAATTATATTTATCTAAAAATAAATTAAAAAAATATTGAACACAGTAATATATTATGAGATAAATAAAAATTGTAAGTTCAATGTAAAAAATCTGTGAATAAATATGAGTTATTTTATATAAATTTGTATTTGTAATTGATTTAATATATATTTTTTAAAGAAAATAAAGTGTGTGATATGGAATTATTATTATGTAGATGTGTTTAAATTTTATACTACCAGATTTTATACATGCAATGAAAAATTAATCGATGAAAAATTTTTTTAAATAAATAGTAGTATTTTTTTTTGAAAGATAGAAATGAAATAATTTATAAATAAAGTACATTAAAATATAGAAAAATATTTAAAATTATTAATTTTTAAAATAAAAAATATGCAGTTTTTGATTTTATCATTTTTTATAGTCTATTTGAAACAAATACTTAAGTGTATTGATATTAAAAATGTTCATTTGGAAAAATATATTTTTTTAATTTTTATAGTAACAATAGTAATAATTTAAAAAAAATAAGTTGATGTAAGTCATTAATAAAATTAACAAAAAAAAAACGATACGTAATTAACTTCAAGCTAGATATAATATAATATCTATAATTTATATTATATATTTTTATTATAATTATTATTATATCTATATTTTATATTATAGATATAATATCTATAATTTGTTTTGACAAAATAATATATATATATATATATATATATATATATATATATATATATATATGTAAATATAATTTCTATAATTTAAAAATAATACAAATAATTATGACATTTAGATTAGTAATTGCAATAATATATTTTTATATATTTTACATTCATAATTTAAATATATTAAAATTATTATATTTTAGTGTGTAACATAAATCTTTTATAATGTATTGAAAAAAATGCTATTAATTTTTGAACAAACATTTCTAAATTAGAAAAAAATAAAACCACTTTTTACACGATTGATACAGATATTTAGCTACATTTTCGTTTTGTTTTTTTCTCTAAAATGAACTGTATAAAGTTGATATTTATAAGAAATAAAAAGTTCCATCTATGAAAAAATAATAATTAACAAAAACACTTTTACAAGACAAACAAATAAAAAGAACTATCTTAAAATAAGGTCGTCACACATCAACATCTGTTCAAGTAAACAAATCTGCAATAAAATTTATTGTATTTGTTTAATATAACGTCGTTGTTCCACAGCGAAAAAAAAACATTTCCATAAACAGCATTTGTATTCAATGTCTTCCACATTATATTCGTATTATAATAAATGTGGCATGATATCTTTGTACGACACACATTCACTCTGTGTGTAATGTGTTATCGGCAACCTGACGGCCGTATATGTGTATTCACAGCTCCTGTAATATTCCTCCAGAGGCGTCAGTAACATGAATATTCATTCGCTTCGCTCGGATCCACTCTGACCCTGAACTTTGTTTATTGTTATGTATAGGATAATATCATTTGGTAAGTTATACGCCCGTTTCCCATATCGCAATTTAGTGAAATGAGATCTTGAATGTGTTCTTCCTTATTTGCGAAATGAGCTTTGACTGTCTGCTTTGCTTACCCTACAAACTGTTGTTGTTATTACTTGATTTGAAGATTTGATATGAATTTGCTACATTTCTCCGATAAGTTCATTTAATATGAAACTAAAATATAATAACAACAGACACAGTGAAACATTAAGACATTTCTTAATTATATTCCGCATTTATAAAAGATTATTTCGAAACAATGAACTTCACCTATCGCAAGATTTAATGTAGGAATGTATAATTTGTTTTCATCTTGTGAAAATCTGTATTATTTAGTTCATTATGACATCAAACATGTAATTTTCCTATTTTATAATAAATAAATTATGTTAAAATTAAATTATGTAAAAATAACATTTAGATTTACGAAATAAATATAATAAATATGTTGTAATTATAATATTATATTTAAATGAAAAAAATATTTTTATTTATATATATATATTAATTTTTTTTATCTATTATTGGATGAAGGCTGGATTTGATGACTGAAAAATATTTCCAACTTTTATATATACATACGGTAATAAAATATTTTGGGGCAGGTAATATTTAAATTTGTATTTATTTCTCTTTTCATAATCATGACATATACAATAAAAGTTTGTGTAAAATAATCTCAATTTTAAAGATATTTTCATTTTTTATGGGTAAAAATTAAAAAAATAATTCTGGAAAAAATAATGGCAAGATGAAAAGGATTAAATGAAGTACAGGAAAATTGCATCGTAATACTTCTTGAGGAAAATTAATTATTTCGATCAGTTTCGAGGCAATTAAACATTTTATTGAATAGGGTTCAAA
Source organism: Neoneuromus ignobilis (assembly GCA_029203775.1). NCBI lineage: Eukaryota > Metazoa > Arthropoda > Insecta > Megaloptera > Corydalidae > Neoneuromus > Neoneuromus ignobilis. The sequence continues at coordinate 37,733,297 of CP092087.1, forward strand.
CTACTTTAAAATGTTTGAAAAGCATGGTCAATTGTTAGACAAGAAATGTTTAAAAAAAACTTAAAATGTGAATAAACTACGACGTGCAAAATACTAAGAGATGAATTTGTTATCTAAAAGACATTGATGATTAATGGAATTAGAAATTATAAGGACTTGTTAGGGAAATTGGTTAGAAATTTCGTTAAAAAATCATATCAAAGCTACAAAATAAATGTAGAAAAATTTGGGATCTACAACATCAAAACTAGGCAATACAGTACTAGAAATAGTTTTCTAAATATTATATATAAGTTAAAGTGAATTATTTAATTTTAGATACAAAATATGTGAAAGTCATACACCTTCAAAAAAGGTGACACTATAACGTGTATTTCCAAGGTTTAATTAATGCATAATGGTATTCTTTTTGAACATAGTAGACGATTTAGTTCAAATTGATAAAATTATAGTCAAAGAGCGATATAAAATTAGGTTAAAGATAGAGAATCATAAATTTACTTTACAATAAGATACTGATCCAAATTTGTTCTAATTTTAATGGATAAATGAATAGAAATGGTATCTAAAATATGTCTTACCTGGTACAATTACTGAATTTTAATACAAATAGATTGTTATAAGATGAAATAAATTATTTTATTAGAAATAAAGGCACATGACTTAAAGAGCAAATCAAGATCACGATTTATACTATTATTAGATATTTGGGTATGAAATTCATTCGAAAAATAAAAAAATGTTGCTGGAATGAAAAAATGCTGATTTTACTAAAGTAAACGAAAGATACTTAAACAAAAGAGAATTAAAAGATTAAATCCAAGTGATTATATTATTGTTACTGAAAAACTTTTGCTTTATATTATATATATTCACTCGTCCCTCAATTTACGCGGAGTATATCCGTTCCACGTAGATTCGTTTTACGCGAATGAAAATCGCGTAAATTGAGTCTGTCAGTACAATAGAAAAAATATTGGAAATAAAAGCTAGTAAAGTTGTAGAAATACATATTTATTTCACATAGCTTATCAAAAAAATAATGACGTTTTAGAAAACAAAAGTAGATAAATTTTATTCGGTGTCACTATCACTGCTGTAATTGAAAATAATCAACTTTTATATATTTATATCGTGCTTTTATGCATTCAAGTAAGAATTTGCGTCACTCTGATATATAATAAATTCCATGAAAAATTATATAAAATGAAATCTATCTGACAGCGTATAAAAAGTGCCGTGTAAATCAATGCCGCGTAAAAAAAGTCCCGCGTAAATAGAGGGACAGGTGTATATATATATATATATATATATATATATATATATATATATATATATATATAAATTTATATTTGACATTCAAATATGAAATAATATATTTTTATCATCTAATTTTAACTAATTTTGTTCTGTAATGACAATTAAGAATGATATATAAATTGAAAAAATATGTGATATAATAACATAATATCCTATAATATACTTGTTAACATTTATATAATATAGATATTTAGTTTATATTGATAATAAATTTTGATAATTATTGATATTTATTTCTTTAATAAATCCAGTAATTTTCAAAGTTAGATTAATTATTTATTTGATATAGTTATTATTCAGTTATTATGCAGATGTGAAATTTTTTTTACTCTTATAAAATATTTATATGAAAATAACTAAATTCAAATAATATTTTTATTACAAATTTTTAAAAAATATTAATTGATTCAAGTATTCAATTTTTTACATTGTAAAATTCAAGTAATAGAGTAAATTGTTTTAAATTATGAATAAGACGTACTTTAATGTTATATAAAAAAAATCCAAAAGATTCAGGTTGATAAAATATCACATAAAAATGTTCGACAAATATGCAAAAAGGGTCATAAATGATTTAAACACAGAGGGTTAATGTATGCAGTTAAAGTTACAAGATTTACAACGCTGTTGTGCGTTTTTTGTGCTATTGTCGTTTAAGTACGCACATATAGATCATCTCTTTTGACAAATATTTCATACCACAATGTTACTCTAGTGAAATTAACAATTCATATTTTAGTAGTACTCTTGTCACTTTATTTTATTTCAAAACATTTTATTTAACATAGAAATATCTCTGTATCTCTTATAAAACATTTGTTAGAAAAGTTTATAAAATATATTTTACAAATCTATCAAAAATGTAGTAATTGTTTTATATTCATTTATAATCTTATCATTAAATATAACTAAAAAAATCGAACAATTTCAACACAAATGAACCACTTATATTAATACTACAAGATTTTATAAAAGTATTTAAAAATTACTTATTGTTTATTTTGTTCATTAATGTGATTTTTGATGTCCATGATATTATCGTCAGAGCGTTGTTATAAAATCTTTGCATTGTAAGTGCAACATTTTATACTACAATACACTGACGATGACAGTACTTAGTTTTAGGAACTATAAAAATATGTACCAGCGAATAAAGTAAACAATAAATGGTTATTGAAAACTGATAAAATCTTGTTCTATTGGAGCGAATGTAATAGAAAATAGGTTCTTTTTTATAATGTATAATTTATATTTAAAATAATATTAATATTGACCTTATTATTATAGTTACAGATAAAAATAAAAATTAATATTTGCTTAGAACCCTAGTAAAATTATTAAACTCCTTTTTTGATGTAAACTTAAATCTTATCTAAGTATAAGGTCTCGTTTTAATTTATTAATTACATAGGATGGCCCAAATGAGACTGACGAATAATAAAGAATAATAAATGATAGAAAATGTATTTCTAAACACTAGTCTCATTTGGGACACCCCATAGATATCGTTATGAATTATCATTTAATATTTTTTATACTTAAAATCAATTTATTTACTTATAAGAAATCTTTTTTCTTACAATTTTTATTTATTCCTATTATTTTCTACAATATATAATTTATATATTTTATTAATTTATTTTTTACAAAAATACTTCAAAAATATCTTTATTGAATTTCTTACATGTTTTTTTCTATTGTTTGCTTAATAGTTTTTAATATCAATTATGTTTATATTTTAATTACACATTTTACATTTTTTTTGTAGATTTTAAAAAGTGAAAAATATTAAATAACATTTTGTAACATTCAGTCTAATTGGCTATTGATCGAATTAAACTATAGTATCAGTGTCTTTAAATTATCGTCATAAATGACTATTTCTGTTCTATTATGCAATTTATTTTTTTAGAACAAAATATTTAAAACATTTTATTACACCATAATAGATTTCAATAAGTAATGCGTTTCAAAGTTAGGGTTTATTTATTTATTTGTAAATTTGTGATATCTAAAAATGTCTACTAAAAAGGTTTAATTTAGTTATAGCATTATTCAACTAAAAAACGATATAATAAACATATTCAGCAGACACATTATTGAAGTTCTAAATATAAATAATATTCATAAACAAGTCAATATTGTTAGTGTTCGTAAACAAGTTTAAAATAAAACTATTAATTATTATAAGTTAACCATTGGATTTCCAGGTTATAAACACCAATTAGATTGTAACTCTATCGAAGGAGGTAAAAGCATACACTAAATATGTAGGCGGAGGAAGACGTCGTCGGGACAAAATCTCACGAGGGACAAATTTACAATGTTCCACGAACCGATTTATTTACGCGGTCGCACGACACCAACGCCGCTGTGCGGCGTCTTCCGTAATTGAGTTGGTGGCGGATGCGGGAGGGTCTGATGCTTGTTGCCACTTGCGACCGAACAACCGACAGACACTTTAACCGAAGACTACCGCTATTCAATACCATCCTGTATATTCACTATATACAAGATCTGTTTTATATCCAAGCCGTTGAATTCTATAATAAGACAGAAGTACTGCGACAAATATGCGGGCCTAATTAGTTTATTTGTGTTGATTGTTTAATTTGTATACAAAGATACAGTACGCTAGAACGAAACTAATATAATCTCAATTAATGATAATTTGAACATACAATGTAATTATAGTTATTTATCTTTAATTACGTTAAAATTGGTAATAAACTGTACACCTAAAATACTATTTCTGTTTTATTATGAATTTCTTACTAATTTACGTGTTAATTTATTCACTACTAAACAAGTAAACACATACACACATACACACACACACACACATATATATATATATATATATATATATATGGTGACCCAAATGAGACTGAAGGGTTATAATTAAATATTTATTTGTTTACTATCATTTAATGTTTTTTATTATTGTTTAGTCTCATTTGAGACAACTTAATCTATATATATATATAGATAGATAGATAGAGAGAGAGAGAGAGAGAGAGAGAGAGAGAGAGTCTTCCAATAAGCTCTTTAGAAGCTTAAATAGAAATCGAACAAATAGTATTTAATTAATTGTTTTTTTTTTTTTATTTTTAAGCATATTATATAGCATTACTGATGGAACACATTTTCAGTCATATGAACACCACAACTTTACTTGACATAGTGCATTCGTTTAGTCCAATTTTAGTTACTCTTCACATAATTGTAGTTCAATTTCATGAATTATATGTTCAATGTTTATTTTTAATGCTTCTGTTGTTTGTGGTTTATCAGCATAAATCAATGATTTGACATAACCCTACTGAAAATAATCAAATGGAGTTATATCACATAATCTTGTATAATTGATGAGTCGATTTCGTGAAATAATGGACTCATTAAACTTTTAATTCAATAAGTCTATTGAAGTTTTTACAATTTCTAAGCGTTGTTTAAGTTTTGAACGTTCCATAATAATATGTCAAATTATACTGAGTTGAAATGCTAAAATGAGCTTAAAAAATTCAAACATGGCTACCAACAGCTCTTAAAGTGACATTCTTATTGAAAAATCATATATATATATATATATATATATATATATATATATATATATATATATATATATATATATTATAAGTACGTTACATGTCGGTTTATATATGTGTTTTATATTTATAAAGATGTCCATAAAGTTTTTAAATAACAATAATGGCTATTTGTTTTAAATTTTTAATAAAACTAGTATTTACTTTTTTATTGTAACTTTTTCCTGATATTAATTTTATAGTTATTTGACATTTTCTATCATTTTATAAAAAGTTTTGATATTTGTGTCGATTTCAGTACAGCTTCCATGTATACTTCAAAGTCTATCTGAAGATAATATACATATGTATCATAACTGGTAGCAGCATAACACTAATAAAAAGAAAAATCATTAGGTTAGAATTAAAATAATTGAATACAAGAATAAAGAAAAAGGTATTGTTATTCATTTATTAGAAAATTTACGATGACTTTCAAATTATCAAAAGTATTTTGTTAATAAATAAATGTATTCTTTCTTAATGAACTTAGTAAATATTTAGAATTTATAATGTTCTCAATAGAAATGTCATAATAGTCTCAATAAAAGAAATCATAAATGCCAGGTGTTATTTCAAAGGTTTAATTTTACAAAATTAAAAAAATTCAGAAAAATAACTATTGGTTGTTATTTTTTTTTTTATAAAGTTTATTAGATATTCAACTAAATAATTGCTTTCGGTAAATTTAATTTATCAAACTAATTATTCTTTTTATTTTGATATTTTTACAAATTATTAGTTTAAAAATATTTCTATAAAGTCATTTAAGTACGATAAATATATTTATACTGTTGGAATAATGTTTATTTAAATAATAATCTTATTAACAAATTGGAAATATTTTTTTTTAGTTAACTTTTTCAGGTAATGGATATTATTATAAATATAAAGATACAATACAATTTAAATCAATTTTTCAGGTAATGGATATTATTATAAATATAAAGATATAATACAATTTAAATCAATATATATATATATATATATATATATATATATATATATATATATATATATATATATATATATATATATATATATATATATATATATATATATACATATATATATATATACATACGAGAGTCGTTTTATAAGTATGGTAAAAAAGTGAGAAAAACTAAATTGAAAAATTAAATTAAATTAATTAATTAATTAAATTAAGCAATAAATAAATTTACCATACTTATCAAACGACTCTCGTATATACTTATAAAATTATTAATTGTCACAAATAATTTTATTGTTTGAAGCTATTTTTTAATTTATGGATTTTGCTTATTTCATTGGAATTAAGATCACATAACTGATTATGTTTTAATAAAATACAACAAAATATTAGACTATCATACATTAATAGCAATATATTACTTTATTAGGACAGTCGGATTTTGATTAAATCTATATAATTTTAATTAAATATAATATATAAAAATGATAGATATATCATAAAATGAAATTAACAGATTATTTTATTTCTAGAATTAATTACTTTATTTTTTTAAACATTCCAGTTTTAATTTCATAGGATTTTTTTAATTCAAACATTACTATGAAAGGAAAACAAAAAATATATTTTTAATAATAATTTTATAAGGTATTATAGAAATGATTTTAAAACTTATTTTTACTTTTTAATATTTTTCTATTTATATATTTAATATATATAAATATAAATTTATATATATATATATATATATATATATAAAAGTGTGTATGTATGTATTTATGTATGTATGTTAAATAAATATGATTGATATATCAATAATTTTATTAGTAATTTCGTATTTAATATGTAGAAAGTTATAAATAAATACACAAACAAAATTATTTTTAAATTATTTTTTTTCAAGTTTAATTTAAATTATCTATGTCTTGGTTGTTTGTGACATCTTTAAAAGTATGATACAACTCTCTTGCCAGGAAGTTGTACCGTACTAATGTCCAATTACTCAAGTAGTTTCTTGACAAATACAAGTTTTGTGACTGTTACTTCAGTTTACAAGTTTCTAAATAATAAACTTTATGTGTTTACTAGTAAATACTTTATATTGTATTCTTGTTATCGTATTTCAACTATTTAGTAGTTAAAATAATTTAAATTGTAAATTTTTTATTGTAAAATTATGAATGACAATAAATTAAATAATTATATATTATGGAGTAAGTAGATTATTGAAAAAAATTAGAGTGAACAAAGATATTTTATTAATAATTAATATGCATTGGAAATATAATTTAAATGAAGTTTAAATATTAATAAAAATATAATTGCTGATGAATAGTAGGTACAACAAATATAATAGAAAAATTAGTTAAATCAATGCAAATAGAGTCAAAAAAATTACTAAAAAAAATACTGCTAACTTATTATTAATTTAATATTGTTAAAATATTTTAATTATCGAATTTAAATTAACTTAAAATGTGTCAATGCAATATTTTTCAAAAAAATATTTTCTAATTAACGTTTTTTTTAAAAAACATCAATTATAAGTAGCGATAATGTTTGTGTTACTAAATAAAAAATGCATATAAAAATATAAAATAAAAAAATGTTTTGTAAAATATTTACCCATATCGAAATTAAAAGTGTTTATTTCTTAAAATCCTAATTATAAAAATATTTTTTTAATTTATATAAACATATTTTAAAAAGAATTAAATATATTATTTATAGCTGTGTATATTTTTAACATATTACACAATTTATAATATTTCGATTATTTTTTCCTATTGTATTGGCAGCAGTTCAATTTAATTTTTGAAGAATTTCTCAAGTTTCGATATAAATAACTAGTTAATCCTTAATATAACTAATATTTTTATTTTTTTTCTAGTCGAAGCAATGATGAAGAGAACGGAACAAATAGTAGTCTGATAGTACAAATATTAAATAAATAAGGTAGATAATTGATTAAGTTCTAATCGAAATCCTTTAATTTCCGGTGCGTATTTATTACATGTAGTCACGCATTATCTTTATGAAATAACTCCACGCCTATTAGTCAGGAAAGTGCATTGTTCTTGAATTTATGCTTTCAGATTTCCCAATTGGATATCATCTTGCTATTTCTGTAGTATATTGCAGTTATTAGTGTATCATTTATTCTAAACAGATTATAAAAAATATTACTTACAACTCCGCCAAATTTATATCATTACCTATTTTGAGAAATTCACCTTTTGAGATAGTATGAATAGGTATTTTAGATTTAGACCAAATTATTTTTATCTATACATTATTGTATAATATTATTTATAATTGTAAAAAACTAAATTTTCCAGAAAAATGTCATTTTTGTTTGGATAAAAAATTAGACGTATCTCGATATTCTTCCTATCATTTTTTTTGAAAAGAATTGAAATACTCATATATAATACTAATTTATCATAATCACGTTCTGCAACTGATTATATGTTATTAAGTTCGATATTTTCCAAATGCATGGAAGTTTAGACTGTTTGTTGTCGGTTTCTTGTTATTTCTAAGCGAATTATGTCTTCATTATTATTTGTTGGTCTTTTGGAATGTGAATTAACTTTGAGATTCAAATTTCCAGCATGAAATCTAGCAAACCACTTTTTCTAGATTTTTTCAGTCACAGTACATTTATCATACTTCATATATTTTTTTCACAACAGTTGCTATTTTTTTCTTAAATATATGTATATATATATATATATATATATATTATATAATGAAAATGTATTTTATTATTACTTTTTACAATTTTAATACTAGATATACCAACCTGTTAAAATGACCTGTTTCAAAATTGCCCCAAGGAAAATGAAAAATAAAATAAGGAGGTTATTACTACTACCATTTTTCATATCTTTAATTTCAATATTTTAATGAAAAGTATAATTTCTTATTATTAGAAGTTCTTTTTTATTATTACTTGCACTAATTGATTAAAAATTACAATTTTTTTCTGCTAATTACTCACCGTTCAAAATGACTGGTTGGCAGAGATAGGTTTATATCAATTATTGATATTTCTTGTGTTAAATGACTCTTTACAAAAATACTTCCACAAAAATATTAAAATATGCATTTCTTGCTTTCACTGTTAAGTTATGGACTCAAATAAATAACAATTTTATGTTATGTGTGTATTAATAATACGTTTTTATGAGTGTATTAATATACGTTTTTTATTTTTCAATTATATATATATATATATATATATATATATATATATATATATATATATATATATAAATACATATATTTAAACTTGTTTAAAATAAATGAAGTTAAATATTATAAGATGAGCAATAAGTGTTCTTATCGAATTTTGTTATAAATATTTAGTATCGAAAGTAATTCGGTGACGTTTAATTGAAATTATCGCATTCGTGACTTTCGTTCAAATTCCCTACCAAACACAAACTTTCGGGCAATGATATCAGATCGTAGAAACTACCATAAAATTACGATAAGAATAAATACACGCAAATACTGTACAAGGTCATATGACCGGTTGCTCTTGTTAGCTAATTTTATTTATCGTGAGATAAAAGTAAGTAGTAGGATCGGTAGAGGTGATTCGTTCGATCGACGCCGAGATACCATCCCATCCTATTCATGAAAACGTGCTAATGCGTTTTTAGTGGTTGTTATATTGCGGGTATAATTTGTCGTTTTGATGGAAATGAATACAGAATGTATGAAACTTTTGTAGATATATTAAGGAATTTATTACGGGTTTTGTACAATCACCATTATGTAAGCTTTTATCGCCTATTAACCCTTTATAACAACGTGCATTACTGGCTTAATCAAATAGGTAACATGAAAGTAAATTTTTAACGAACAAATCACTTTTTAAAATTACGTTGTTAATCGTGAAAGTATAAAACTAAAAATAAAATAAAAGCTGCTATTTCAATTTTTTTGACAATTTTACTAAGTTATTATTTAAAAATATTACTAACGTTTTTATTAAATTTTTAAACATTACTAAGTAAGTCATTATATTCATCATTTATTTATTTTTATGTGTTTTATGTCAACATTATTTTCATATTATAAAATATATATTTTAATATGATTTACAATATTTTTTAAACGAATTATAATAAAACAATTATATAATTCACGATTAGCATAAGTCAAGTATTTTATAATAATGATGTAATTAAAAAAATAATATTATAAAAAAACATTTCTTATCAGAAAGGCGACACTAATTGTAGTCAACAAAAAAGATTATAATCTATAACATAGTTCATAAATCATATTTGTGACTTTTATATATATTTAAGTTGGTTAACCATAGAAATTGTACGTGATTAATTTTTTTAACAACAATAAAAAATAATACGTTTGCAAAAATGAGACGGAGGATTAAAAGTACAAATAATATTACATTATTGGTTCTAAATTATAAAGGTATAGAAAATTATTAATCATTAATTTTAATTTTTTTAGTTTTAAAAGCATAATTACTTTAAAATAAATTTAAATGTTTAACTTTTAAGTATAAGACCTTAAAGTCATTCTTAATTAATAGTAATCTTCAAGTTTTGCAATTAGAAGAGAACAAATACAACCAATAATAATTTTCAAGTTTTATAATTGGAGTCAATTAAATACAATGAATGAAATTACAAAAATAAGAATAAATAATATTGAAATTTTAAATATCTAAAACACTGTTTAGACTTAGTTTAATAAAGAAATGTTTTTTTTTCTTAAAAAAATGTATTTAATATTATTTTCAAAAAGAAAAAATGTTCTTATAGAAACAAATATAATAATATTTTAAATTTCAATTTTAATTTACATTCTACGTTTTTAAGTGACACTCATTGTGTGTATGTGTGAGTATATATATATATATATATATATATATATATATATATATATATATATATGTATATATGTATTAACAATCTGTGTTCAAGTGATATATGTATTACCTAATATGAGAGATATTGTTTTCGATCTCTGGTCAGAGAGTTCCCAAAGTTAGGGGTTGGGTATAAAGCTAACAATTTCTTTTGGTAAAAAATATACTGTCACAGAAATCTGACAAGAAAAACTTCATTGGATTAGTGTTGTCAGAGAGGCCAAGTCCTTACAAATGATATAGCACCGTTATAAAATAGTTGAAATGGAATTACTACTATTTTCAGGCTCTACAAACCTGTGTGGCTTTTGGTGTTTTGGAAGTTTCATTAATTGTTTTTTACAGAGAAGTGGTGTTAAACTTTCAACTAATCATTAACTTGAAGGACTACGTTATTTTATTTCGGAGTTTCTATCTTAGATTAGTCGCCTTCACTTCAGCTAACGAAATATAACACACCTATGTTTTGAAACCGAAGATTGCTTTTTCTATCTAAGAGAAAATTAACTACTAAACGTTCTAAGAGGAATATGGCTACGTTTAGCGAATGGTGGCATTTACCATGTTACAAAAACAATTTTGGGTACTAGTTGGTTTTTGATGGGTATGATCACAACAATGATCATTCTCTCACATCCTAGTTATTTTGGTTGAGGAGTGTTTATTTTAAATGTTTATTATTTGTAGTAACCCTACATGTTTTAGATCATTTTACAATCACCCACCAGTAGGTCCTTCTAGTATGCTGACTTTTCTTTAGGATATATATATATATATATATATATATATATATATATATATATATATATATGTATATATATATATATATATATATATGTATATATATATATATATATATATATGTATATATATATATATATATATATATATATATATATACACGCACACTATTTTATATGAACAAACATACACATACACATATAATATATTATATATATTTCCTACGCTTTTTTTATAGACGTCTGAAAGATATTTTGTATATCTGTTTAATATATAGAAATATAAGGTAGATTTGTAATTTACTTTTGGCGATTACTTCTAACTCAATTTATTTTTTCATATAAATAAAACTTTTTGATATATCATTAATAACATGAAATATATTGAAGAAGAAACTTCAACTGTGTTAATGTCTAGTACTTCATTTGTGTGTATATATATATATATATATATATATATATATATATATACACATAATTACTTTTGCATTTATGATAAATTCAAAAAGTTGTGTATGTTTTTTAAATTCCTTTCCAATACCATAAAGACAACTTTAATATTTCGATCAAATCATTGAGAAATGTATTCACTGACAAGCGTATCAAAAACTTGTTTAATAATAGTTTAATTTAAAATCGACATCGGAAAAAGTAGAAAGGTTCGTGGAAAGAGGTTGATATATATATATATATATATATATATATATATATATATATATATATATATATATATATATATAATCCGATTTTACGCTTGGCCAAAACGGGGACACGGGACTTCGAACACACTCAACTGTGTTTTATCTGTCAACGATACGTCTTCTTCTTTTACATCTTCGTCTCTTTCTTTTACGTCTCCGTCTTTTTCATCTAACCGATAACAAAGCTCTCTGCCCGTCGCGCCGTGCATCGTCTGAGATATCGTCGCAATAAAGCGCCCATGCGTCAAAGTCAGCCACTACGTGTACGGATAAGAACCGAGTACCGTCAGAGTTAACGTAAACGGGTTTTATACTTGCTCTCGGCGCATAAACTTGTGGTTGAACGAGGACGGTTTTTTCCGGGTAACAATGCTTTGGCAAATTTACGCGGTTCTTATGTGAGTTTGAATTGACGCAAAAGTACTATTTCAATTTCATGATTCATTTTGTTAGATTAAAGATAAACACGTATGATTGAAACTAATGAACTAAAGGCGAAAAATATAATAAATATAAAATTAAATTTCCCTTTATACAAATGGAACGTATAATATACAATGTATATTTTTTTTATGATTTACTATGCCTTTTTTCATATAATATAGTTATAAAGAACATTCCTTTATTTTTAATAATAAACATAAATTTTTCTTACGTTTATATTTTATTGTAAATTTAATTTATTAAATATCTCTAAGTTGTAAAATAAATATAAATATTTACAATATATAAGCAAATTAAATTTTATTTACTAGACATCAGTAATTTTTTTTTTTTTTGATATTTGTTGATAAATTTTTAAAATTTATATCACCATATTTAAAGATATTGAATATTCATATTACATATATATATATATATATATATATATATATATATATATATATATATATGTGTGTGTGTGTGTGTGTATTAGCTTGCGCGTATATATAATATAATACTTTTTTATTATATACATTAATATATGAACAATTTTATAACCATTAGAATTAACGAAAAAATTACTATTATTGAACGTAATTAATTATTTTTAATGAATTTACATACTATTGCAAGATATTAATTTCAATATTTAAATATTTAATAAGTAATATTTTACAGATATATGTTTATTAATCTAATGATGTAGATATAACTTTATTTCATGCATAATATGAGTATTTTTTTATACAAAAGCACTGGATATTCTGTTTATTTACATCATCAATCAAGTAAAAATTCGTACTTACATATCTCTACAGATTCATTTAATATTGAAACTTATAATTGCATTGTTGATGAATTCTATATGTTTTTTTTTGGTGTATTACTCTATATTAGTTAACATCTTTACTTTCTACTTGACTGAAAAACAATTGACAGAAATGAATAATACAAAATGAAATTTGTTCATTTTGAAATTGTGACAAATTTATATTTATACAAATGAATTATCACCACCAACACCACAACATATTAAAAAGAGTTCAATAATGACTTATTGTGCATTTTATTATTTATAACAACAATAGACTAATGCGCATTTCGATGGCGATTCTATCATCGTCAAAGCATTGTGTTTTAGAATAATTCAAGATTTGTGTTAAAAAGATTTTATATCACAATGCTCTGACGATGATAGAATCGCCATTAAAATGCGCATTGGCTTATTGTTGTTATAAATAACAAAATGAACAATAAACGATTATTGAACACTTTCTAATATTTTATGGTAATGGCAGTAATAATTTATTTATATGAATTTATTTGTTATAAGTCAAAATTTGTTATATATATATATATATATATATATATATATATATATATATATATATATATATATATATGTATGATTTACAAATTTTGACTTATCACAAGATTTGACATATTTAAGTGTCTACAAAACCATTTAAGTATATTTTATTATTATTTTCATTTTAAAATTAACTCTTCTCTCACCCAGTTACATTATTGAGATTTTTTTTAAGTACTCATTCTAATTTTTTTTATTTTGTATTTGGTTTAAGATTTCCATGTTTAGAATTCTTGTTTCTGCTTAAAAACTCAATTGATGTATTAAATATTATAATGAGTCATCTTGAAAAAGTATTACTCAGTTTTAAGTCAGTAGCACATTAACATATTTGCATTCCATTTATCCTTTTGTCTTTTCAATATTGTGATCCAAATCTAATAAATAAATTTTAATAATTTCAATAATATATATGTATATATCTTTAATATTATGTCATTTAGGGAATAAATAAAATAATTAATTTTTTAAGTAAATATAAATATTTTGTCTATATAACTTTTTATATTAGCTTTTATTAAAACAAACTATAAGTTTTTATATTATTTTTTTAAAGTCCTATTGGATTAATATTATTAGATGACAATATTCTACAAAGGATATGGTGCCTGGGATATTGATGATGATTATTTTTTGCTAGTAGTTTATATTTGTATATGTTTATATTACGTACATATTTATGTAAATAAAAACATATTTTATATAAGATACTTGTTATTTAAAATTTGCTTTAATAATAACCAAAACAGATCTATTAAACAAAAAACAAGGGTTTTATGAGTAGTTGTAAAATAAGAATATTGAATTATAAAAAGAAAATAAAATTCTGGAGAAATTCATGCATGCATTCTAATGTAGACATATTGCAAACAATTTCAGTTGCTCATCAAGATTAAAAACGATATGAATGTACGTAGATATAATACAGGTATTAGACACATCAGCGTACAATATGTGATAACAGCGAATTCAAATTCCAAGGTACGAAAACAAAATGAATGGCACAATGCATGACAACCGCGGTGACACTTGTCATGGATCACTGTAGGTTTTGTATTACACAACTTTGGTTACATATTATGGCTTGATTGTGTATGTGTCCTCGTACATACGTACGGATCTGTATATATGAGCACGTGTCACCCTTCTGATATGGCCATAGCTCTTCGTCATTGTGACGCGTTGACGCCCCCAGTTGTCGCGCCCTCTGACACTTTTCATTGTCCGTAATGTATAAACATGCTTTTGTGAACATTCATACACAATGGATTCAACATTTTTTTTTATTTCAGTACGTGTACGCTGTTTTAAAATTTGAGAGATCAGAAATCATTTTAATTATATACAAACACAGACGCTCATCGTTCTTTTTTTATTTACATTTTATGAAATTTCTACAGAGGCGTACATACATACCTCAAATTTACATGCATATGTTATATAATTATAAATGTTTATTAATGGTGATATGTATTCGAACGCACAGTGTAATTTTACCTTTTTTATCAAGATCGACATTTTTTGTCATTTTTGTGAGTACTAACTAAATACATATATATATATATATATATATATATATATATATATACATATTCATATATATATATATATATATATATATATATCATATATATATATATATATATATATATATATATTCATATATATATATATATATATATATATATATATATATATATATATATATATATATATATATATTTATGGCTGATGTAATTAAAATGATGACATTACCATTTAAATGTTTATTATAAAATAAAGTGAACAACAGATAACTACTGAACACTTTTATATATTCTTATGATATTGAAATAGATTTGTTTGTGTAAAAAATAAACCAATAAATTCTAAGCCGAAAAATTTACTATATATATTTATTTAAAAAGGTAATTAATAAAGGTAGAGAAGATCAAATTAATATCAATAAAAACTGAAATACATATTTTATAGTTTACAAAAAAGGAGGAAAATAACAATATGGATTACAAAGGCAACCATAAATTTTAGATTTCTTAAAAAAGAAACTAATGTACAATAAAAATAAGCAGTATATAATGAAAAATTAAGAAAATCTATAAACAACATACTGACTGAAAATTAATTAATTCAGAGATCTAAAATTTGTTGTATCAAATAGATGTGATCGACTATATAGAGATAGTAAAAAGGTAATAATTATTGATTTATGAACATATATAACAATGGTTTATGTGTTGAAATTAAAATCAGAAATTCAATCAGATTTAATGTTTTATAAAGTATGGAAAATCATATACCAAATATATAAAATAGGATATATTTAATAATTTTTTAGTTTATTCTTATAATTTAATGACATTTTTTAAAAAATAAATATTGAAGAAAAAGTAGTTAAGAAAAAAGAAAGAACTATTGTATTTTTTAGGAAATTAGGTAATACTATATCGTTTTGTAATTTACTTATTGGACTATAATTAATTTATTAGTATGTCAGTTATACTTACAAATACATCTAGATTAATTTTTAAAATTAATAAATATTTATTATAGAACTTGAAAAATCATATTCAAAAAGTTAATCATTTAAAATTTGTTTTCACTAATTAATTTAACTATTTTTTTTTATAAATAAAGTGTACTTAATTATATAATTTCAATGCCATTTTGTAATAGAATTACATAAAATGTCTGATAATAAAATCAATTTCAATTTTATAAACTCAATACTAATTATTTAGATAGTCTTTATTAACTTAATTAGATACGTTTTTAAAAAGTGATTATTCAATTTACATAATGTTCTTCCCTAATGACCTATAAACAAGTCAAACGAATAAAATATAAAAATTATTTAATTTAATTACAAAGCATGCTCACAATATTAAATATTTATTTTTCAAAATAGCTATTAATTCTACTTTTTGCAAATTTTGTAATTCCATGAATAACATTTTTATCGATACTATAAAAATATGTGTGTAAATAATTAAATATAAATATGTTTCAGAATCAATTAGGTTTTTCAGGTCTGTGTGTTCAGTTCAATTAGTTTTTAGTATTGTTTACATCGAGATAACCATCGTGTAAAATCGGATTATTATTTAAAAATTATTGCATATGAAGTATGGGATATATAAAAATAATTTTTTATGCTCTTATATTAATATGACTTTTGAAATTAAACTAATGATTTGTCATATTAAAGGAAAATATTAGAAATTATTTTAGTATTTATTTTATTCGATGTTATTCAACTTTATCGTTTTTGTATTGACTTGTTGAGCATTAAAGAAGAAATTATTATTAAAAAGCTTTGATCGCTATATGAATTATATACTAATAAAAAATATTTTAAATATATAATACACATTGAATAAAATTATTTTAAAAAAAAGAAATCATTAAGAAACAAACAGAAATATATTTACTATTTTCTGTCATCAAGAATGGCACAAAATTTTTAAAACATTATAAATTATATAATAAATAAATAATTGTAGGCATTTGGTTATTGAAAATTAATTTCCTAAAACAGATTATTAAAAAAAATTCTAATATTCGTTTTTTTTAAATAGTTTCGTTTTGGTTCCATAATTTAACAAAAAAAAATTATTTTCATTGTACGCTCTTTAAAAAATCAATTTCAGTTGACTGTAATAACATATTTGTTTGTTCTTCTATTTAATTCTTCGACATGTTATAAAAAGTTTTCATTGAGCAAAAATTTTATATTTGCGGTGATAATTCATAAAATAATGCAAATTTAGATGTATAGAATATTAAAAGGTAATTACTTGTTTACTTACTAAAAATTCTCGTACATATGTTTATATTATTTTTTTCCTAAAATATCATATTTTTTTTTATAAATGTCAAACATATCAACTATTATTATAATACTTTTTTATCTCTTTGAATGACTATTTATTCTATTGATGTTTTCTCTGCGGTTTATGTAAATGCTTAACTAAATTATTCGTTATTATTCACTTATTTTTAGAAATGAAATTAAAATACATTCATTTTCGATGTAGAAATATTATATATACATATACATATATATATATATATATATATATATATATATATATATATAGTTTGAAATAAATAAATTTTTTTCTTTACTGATAATAATATATTTTTTTATAAAAAAAATAATTTCAATATTCAACAGTCTTTTACGTATAATACTGGCTTTTATGTATTACTAAATAGTTTAAAACTTATATACTGAACAAATTGTGTATGTCATTCATATATTATTATTATTGTTATTTTATATTTTTTAATATCGGTTCCTGTACTAAAACTATGAATTCTATTCATTAGGAACTCCACAACTATGCTTAAGTATGTTCTACTTTTAAATCAAATTTCTTATGATGCATTTGACATCTATCTATTAACCATTCATTTCTTATAACAATTGGTAATTTTTTTCTCAAATATGTATTATATTTATTTTTTTATTTAAAGTTTCTTAATTTATATTCTTGTTTTAACTATCAAATTATAACCAAAACTAAACATTAAAATAATGTTGATAAATAGGATAATAAATAAATAAATAATTGCTCGAAAAAAAATTTAAATGTTTAAATTTCTTATTTTAGTAAATAACCAATTATGAAACTTTTTTTGGCAATTGTTAATAAATTATAATATATAGACTTTAAAAAAACATTTATTACAAAAAAAACGAGTAATTATTAATTTATAAATAACAATAGTAAAACTATAATTAATACGTTCAGAGAATAATTTTGAAATGTACATTTCATTTTTGTGAATATATAATATCCAACCAAATGTTAAAGCTCAAATGTTAACACAGATGAGTAGGTTTTCAATTTTCTAAATGAAAAAACACAACGTACCGTGTTCTAAATAAACGTCAAATTATATATTGCGGTTGAACATCAAATTGATTTTTCTTATTTTTTTAAAAAATTTTCACGTTTATTATTTAGCTGTATATACGAACAAATAAGAAAAATAGAATCAAATGTTAAAATATTTCTACAAAGTTTAATGTAAAATTATTACTTTATATATATATATATATATATATATATATATATATATATATATATATATATATATATATATATATATATTTTTACTTTTATAAATGTTATAGAAATAAGAACAATTTTAAATATAATTCGTGTTTTATTATTCATTTTAATTATATACTTTTAATATAATAAAAGTTCTGGAATTTGGTAATATTAATTTCATTTTTAAATGTTTTAATTATATTATATCTCATAAATAATAAGTATTTGTCTATTTAATTAATAAAATAAAAATACATTCTGACACACACATATACACACACATACATACACACACTCACACACACACACACACACACATATATATATATATATATATATATATATATATATATATATATATATATATATATATATATATATATATATATATATATATATATATATATATATATATATATATATATATATATATATATATACTCGTATATGTACATTATATATACATACATTATTATATTCTTTAAATCACTAAGACAGCGTTTCCCAAATTGTGATCTGAGGCCCAGTACCTGTCCGCAGAATAAAAATGCCGGTCACAAATTAGCACTTTAAATAATATGATATATGTTTTTTACATAAAAAAGGGCCGCATAAAAATTTTACAAAAAATATTGGTCCGCGGTCGAAAAAGTGTGGGAACCGCTGCACTAAGATATATCAATTATTCAAGTCTTTGCAAAAAAATGAAATGTTAATTTTATTTATTTTTTTAATTTTTGTGTTCAATAATAATATTTTTTTAAATTCGCAAAAATACTCGTATCTATGTTTATATCATCTTCGTTTAAAAAAAAATAATAATTTAATTTCGTAGTAACATCGTTCTACTCAAATATTTCACACTTTTGCTGAATTTGTTAAAAAGCCTAATGAATTATTAATTCGACCTGTGTTTTCTCTCGTTGTTGATAAAGTTGACGCGGTTATAACGTTTAAGTAATTTCTAGGATCATTAGCGTTGTCATAGACCGCGGGCAGGATGCGATCCAACGCTATCTCTACGACATGTATTAAGCGGCTGTCTCCTTCAATTCTCATACCATACATTTATTGTTACATCCCGCTTTTGCTTCTGTTCCTCACAACCCGACGACGAAAACAGCTTACGTGCAGGAAACCCAGCGAATGAGTAATGTGTTTAAAATTACATTCTTAACGGTATCACCGCGCCTTATGGAAATTTATGGCTGATAATGAGCGCTACAAGCGGAAAACGTGTTCTTTTGCATGTCTTCTTTTTCTTGTTGCTACAGAAAACAGGATGGTCGCGCTAACACTTATTATGAAAATGTTTGCGTTGTGTTTATTTTTTTGTACCATTTGATGTTTTAGCTTACATAGCGTGGCGCGAAGATGAAAATAAGGTAATTCTTATATACGAAATGTTCCTGCTGGGTTATAAATATAAATTCAGAACTATAGACGCATGCGTAACTAGAATATACAGTTTAATTATATTCTAAACACTTGACAGACAAAATTAAATTATACAAAATCATAGTATATCATCATTTCATGTTTATTAATAGTTAAAGGTTAAATAACTTTTATTTATTATTATTTTTTATAATTACTATTAAAGTTTAATACCTAATTTATGAAATAAGTATATTTAAAAAAACAATTTCAACTTATGACAAATATTCAAATTTCAGAGTATATAAATTTAGCTCTATCTTTTAAAAATGTGAATTTTCATATTTTAATTACAATTTATTCATATTCATTTATAAAAAGTTTTAAAATCTGAGACTTTGTTTATTCATTTATTTTTTAATTAATAAAAAATATATTTAAACAATGTATTTTTTATACAATTCTAAATTTCACAAAATACATATTTTAATTAATTCACTAATATAATAATAATTTTGATATATTTTCCTACCCTTATCAATTTTGCAATTACAACTTTGTAAAGCTTTAGAACTTTGATTCAAAAATACTTCAGTATTTTGGTTTTTCATTAGTTAGGTTTTAGTTCTGAAAATTATAAAAATAATAACTCATAATAATACATGTTCTAGCCTGTTTAAGAATTTAAGTTATTTTGACAAACGTTCGTACGTAGTTTACAAGTTTATTTAATTTATTATTAAACATTCAATGATTATTAATATGTATAGAAATAGACAAATAAATTTTATTATATTAAATTCAATGTATCCAACATATATTTTTATATTTTGTATTTAAGAAATTATATATTTTATTATACATTTTTATTTTAATATATATTTATAATTTTAAATTTATTATATTTTTATGTTATAATTTTCTTTTATTGTTGTAATATATATATATATATATATATATATATATATATATATATATATATATATATATATATATATATATATATATATATATTCATAGTAAACAAACACAAAATATATTTTATTTCTTTAAAGTAAGAAAAATACAAATTTTAAATTATTTACATTAAAATTTATCTCAAAATAAAATTCAGATAGTTGGAAATCTTATATAATAATCATTAAGTTGGCCTCAAAAGAGGTTTGTGAAAAGTGGCTGTCCGAGTTCTTCGCAAATAAGGAGGGAGGGTTCTACAAGAGGGGTATTATGAAGTTGCTGTCTAGATGGAACCAGATTATCGAACAAAACGGCGCATATTTGAACTAAATCCGATCACTGTAACACTTTTTATAAAGCATTGAATAAAGAGCAAAAAAGCGGAAGGGAGATACTTGACAACATAATATGTTCGTTAATATAGAAAAATAAATTCTACGATGTATTTCTGCTATTTTTAAATGTATAAATTTATCCGTCGGTATATTAAAATGATTAATTTTGAGTGAAAAGTATTGTTTTTGTTAAAATGGGATTGAAACTGGGACAAACATCATTATAAATTAGAAAGTTTCGAACAAAGTATTTTCGA